>CADCXT010000752.1:0-521062 GCA_902806775.1 Microtus agrestis
GTCATTTGAGAGGTAGGAACCCCAATTAAGAAAATACCTCCATATTATCAGGATGTAGGCAAATCCGGAAGGTATTTTATTGATTAATGATTGATAAAGCAGGGTCAAGAGCATTGTGGGAGGAACCATATCATGCTGGTAGTTGTGGTTTCTATAAGAAGGCAGGCCAAGGAAGCCATAATGTTTAAGCCAGTAAGCAAAACCCCTCCATGTATGTCCTTTGCATCAGCTCCTTACTGTATCAGTGAGGGTGACATAAAACTGTGAATGAAATAAACCCTTTTCTTCTGATTTTCTTTTTGATTATGGTATTTCATTATAGGACTAGTAACCATAATTAAGACAAGATATCACAATAAGTGATGTATTGCTGGGAAAGCTACAACCATGTAATTTGGGGGAGGAATATGGAAGGACTTTAACACTTTATGCAAGAAAAGCCACTGAGTGTTCAATGCTTAGTGAATTGTTCTGTAATAATTTGGAAGGTAAGAACATTGAGTGCAATGCAGATAATAAAGGCTTAGTTTGTGAAGTTTTAGAGAGAAGTTAAAAGACTATCACAGGCATTTGTTAGTTTGAATTGAGTGTCTGTAGCTCTGATTACCTGGGGATGAAGATCTGTTGTTAACAAGATACCAGAAATACTAACGTGAAATTTTGTATTTCAAGTATGTGAACAAGAACTAGAATTATAGACCTTTGCCTTACTGGGCTACTTAATGGTGCTTGACTAGGTATGAGAAAACAGCAGTAATTAAAAAGAGACTAACTTCTTTTAAATCACTGCAGTAAATCTTCTATAATGTATTTTCTGAGATTCAGAACAGAGAAGAAGCTGTCTTCCAAAGGAATCAAAGATTTTTACCTCAAACTGGAAGACAAACTTGCTATTTTAAATATGCACTGGTCTGATGACATGGAGTTAATCTGAGGTTTTTCACTCTCGGGGTCCAGGAGAGTCAATTGATAAAGTTGCAGCCTTGGTGACAATTGAAGACCTGGGATTAAAGGGGTCTGGCAGAGAATTTGAGACTTGCCATCCTAAAGAAAGCCTAGGGGAGGCTATTGGTTAAAGTATAGTCCAGTACAGCAGAAGACCCCAGCGTTATAGAGAAATGAGTACTATGAGATAACAAACAAGAACAACAGCAGCAGTGTAGTCTACGCAGCTCAAGGTTAGAAGAGAAACTGTGTTTCAGAGGGTGAAGCTGGAGAAGTGACATTAGTGCCATGGTAGAGCACAAAAGATCGTGACTGAATCCCAGACTTTGGACATTTTGTTGTTTGCATAGTTTGGCTTTACTTAGATTTGACTGTCACTGTGCCCTATTTCTTCCCTCTTAATATCAGTAGTATTTAATTTCTTTTTGATTTTATGGTGCTCAGAGTTAACAGAATAAAATTTTAAATAGATTTTAGCTTTTAAAAGAGACTTTGGATTAAAAAACAAACAAGAAAGCTGAATTTAAGGTGGTTGAATTTGCAAAAACAGTGTAAATTATAAGCTCATAAAAAGTTTTATGTTTTGGTATTGATATTAATATGTCATCTTGGTGATCAAGAGGAAAGGAAAGATTACAGCTTAACAGTGATGTGTCTGTTTGTCAAGTTGACCCAGGGTCAATTGTACTGGGTCAATTGTCCGTATGTCAATTGACACTGCTAAACTCATATGAGAGAAAGAAACCTCAATTAACAAATGCCTACATAAGATAGGATTGTAGGCTAGCCTGGAAAGCATTTATTTAATTAGTGATTGATGCTGGAGGACACAGGCCATTGTGATTGGGGACCTCTATAGAGGGATCCAAAAAAAATCTTAGAAAGCCAGTAATAAGCACCTATCAATGGTGTCTACATCAATGTCCCCCTTCAATCATGAACTAATATGTGGAAGTAAGAGCCAAATAAACTCCTTTCCCAAATTGTTTTTTGTTCATGGTGATGTTCTCAGCAATAGAAACCTTATTTAAGGCAGTGTCTTGGCATATTTTCTTCACATTTTTTCATCAGTTGTGAATATACTGTAGTTTTTTTTCTCTTTCTCTCACAGTGATGTTAGATATCAGACTGACTTCTTCCAGCATTATGTGAGCTTTAACTGCTAAAATCTATACCAGAAGTCCAGTGAAGAGGAACTCCAATTGACACATCTTAATCCTGACTGAAAATTATGAATTTTTCACCTAAAAAATTCATATTAAAATCTCTAGTTTAAACCTTTGCCCTGGAAATATAAATTCCAATGCAGAAGCACAAAAAATAACAAAATAAAATAAAATATTGCTGTGAATATTAACAGTCCCACTCTAAGTGATTCTGCTGATTATGAAGTTAACAAAATATGAACAAACAATACCAAAGAATGTGATAAGAATCATCTAATATCAAAGAAAATACAAATGTAAAGAAAAAAAGAATAAAAATGAAATAATCAATCAAAGAAGGGAAATAACTCAGGACTAGAAAGAAAAAATTAACATTAGATATAAATACTGAAAAGAACAAAAAAAAATACTGGCATTGGATAGGAAAACTTCAATAAATCAAGAACCACAACAACAAAAGAAAAAACAGATGAAAGCCTAGGCACTGACACGAATGAAATGGAAGACAGACTATCAAGACTTGAAAATGGAGAAGATGAAAAAGAACACTCTGAAAGCAATACAGAAAAAAAATGAAAATGTATAGCAAGACATTCTTTTTCAGAAGTGTCTCACTATGTTGCCTCTTTGCTCTTCAAGTGATAGGAGTTTGCTTAGGCTGTCCCTTTAATGATGTGATTAAATATTCGAGCTACCACAACTGGACTATACAAATATTCTTAAACTACATGACATAAACAAAATTAAAGTATGTGGTGATAGAAGAGAACACAGAAATGACAAACAAAAATTATAATTATAACATAGTACCAGAAAGTTTTCCAAAACCTGGGATAACACTACTCAGACACACATTCATAGAAGTTCGGCATTTGAAACAACAAAGAGACAAGAATCATTTCATCTCATTGTGACAGGTGAGCTGTGAAAGAAAGGTTATTGACCACATAAGAGAAAAGTCAAATTTCTATGTGTGCATATTATATGACCATATATTTAGAAATTCCAAAACATTCCTGTAGAAGACTCCCAGATATAATTGATATCTCCATAAAAGTAATAGGATATAAAATAAATGTACATAATTTATTATTTTATATGTCAAAAAAGACTCAGAAAATTGATTCAATCATAATTGCTTAAATAACAATAAATAGTAGAAAATATATTCAAAGTTTTAAAAGTTCCATATTGTTCTTGAGGTCTCAGTAGTCCTCATTGTCCACTATGTTCAGCGAGACAGGTTTTAACCCAGGCTTTTTCAGACCCAGGCCAGCTGGCCTTGGTGAGTTCCCGATAGAACATCCCCATTGTCTCAGTGTGTGGGTGCACCCCTCGCGGTCCTGAGTTCCTTGCTCGTGCTCTCTCTCCTTCTGCTCCTGATTTGGACCTTGAGATTTCAGTCCGGTGCTCCAATGTGGGTCTCCGTCTCTGTCTCCATTCATTGCCTGATGAAGGTTAATATTCAGGAGGATGCCTATATGTTTTTCTTTGGGTTCTCCTTCTTATTTAGCTTCTCTAAGCACCCGAATTATATGCTCAATGTCCTTTATTTATGGCTAGAAACCAAATATGAGTGAGTACATCCCGTGTTCCTCTTTTTGGGTCTGACTTACCTCACTCAGGATAGTGTTTTCTATTTCCATCCATTTGCCGGCAAACTTCAAGAAGTCCTTGTTTTTTAATGCTGAGTAGTACTCTAATATGTATATATTCCATACTTTCTTCATCCATTCTTCAATTGAAGGGCATCTAGGTTGTTTCCAGGTTCCGGCTATTACAAACAATGCTGCTATGAACATAGTAATAGTTTTATCATATTTACCCATGACTCTTCCTAGACCAATTTTTACCTTTTTATACCATAGCTTTATGTCCTTTTAAACTTCATTAATCTGTTAGCTCAAATATCTGCTGTCCATATATTTCTGTGTGTGGGAGTGATGCATTTTAAATTGGTCAACTTACAATGAGCCATACACTAAAAACAAAAAAAACAAAAAAAAAACTGACTCTCTCCAAGAAGTTTTCAGCTATGCACAGTATTTAAGTTAAGGTGGGACTAACAGTAACTAGCATGGTCTTTAGCAACTCTTATGCAGGTAACTACAGATACTGTTAAGTTCATAGGAGTAGCAGTATTGTTATACTCAGATGGCACTATTTTCTCTGGATTTCCCTGACTACTACCTTTATAAACTTTCGGCCTACTCTTCTGTAACAGTTCCAGAACTTTGGAGAAAGGAAGACATAATAGTTAATATAAATATGTAAAATAACTCATATTTCAGGAGTTCATGGCCCACATAAGAAAAACTACTACTATTTATTTGCTAAATTAGAAAAATTCAAACTTCCTTTTGAATTAATATCTGCATATCAGTCATTATGGGCAACTCTCAGACCTGGTCATATAAATTTCTTTATGTCACTGATAGTGTTTCCTACTGATATTTGATTTATGTTTTAATAAATAAAGCTTGTCTAAGATAAGAATGCAAAGCTCAGCCAGATGGTGCTGGCACACACTTTAATCCCAGCAGTCACACTTTTTAACCATAGAAGCTGAGCAGTGATTGTGCATGCATTTAATACCAACAGTAGAGAGGAATATAAGGTGGGATGAGATGGGAACTCATTCTCTTTTGAGTCTGAAGATTTCATAGAGGTAAGAGCTCTCTAGTGGCTTGGCTGCTTTGCTGATCTTCAGCTTCAACCCCAATATCTGTCTCCGGGTTTTTTTTTCAAATCTATACTGCATTGTTTAATGCAGTTATGTACAGCTGTTCAAAATAAAAAGAGTAAGTGACTTGTGACCATGCAGTACTCATACATGACTCACAAGTTCTTTTTATTTATCAATGCATTTTTAATAGCCTAAAACATTCAGAGATATATCATGTTCAAAGTTTGCAAGGAACTATAATGATCAGTTCTTAAGTTAATCATGGTGATTTAACTAATATCCTTAGATGGATTGTCATAAAAATTATCAAGGTGGTTTTAAACATTATTTAAAAGTTAATTAATTTATTTTTTCATCTCAATTATAGTTTCTCCCACTTTCCTCTTCTCCTTTCCATCCCTTTATTAACCTCTCCTCTTTACACATCAATGTTTTTTTTCCTATTTTTCAGAAATGAACAGTACTCCCATGTATATCAGCCTGACATGACATGTCAAGTTGCAGTAACACTGGCACCTCTTCTCTTATTAAGGTTGAACAAGGCAACCCAGTAGGACAAAAAGGTCTCAAAATCTATATCCATTTGAGACAGTCCCTGATAACACCAATAAGAGTTTCACATGAAAACCAAGGTACACACCTGTAACCTAAGTGCAGAGGGTCTAGGTAAATCCCATGCAAGCTTTGTGAGTTCAGTCTCTGTGAACTGCTATGAACCCAGTTGATTACATTGTTTTAGTTGTGGTGTCCTGGACATCAATGTCTCCCACAATCATTTCCCCTTCCTCTTTCAAAAAACTGCCTGTGGATCTCTGCATTCTCTGCTATCAGTTGCTGGATGAATTCTCTCTGCTAAATATTATTTTAGGCTCTAGTCTATTAGTATAACATTAGCTCTCTTTTTTTCTTTGTTTGCTTTTCCACATGAACTTAATTATTGTTATTTCAAGTGATGTAAATGATTATGTTGGAATTTTGAAAGGAATTGTGTAGAATCTGTAGAATGCGTTGGATAAGATAGTCATTTTTACTGTGTTTATCCTACCAATTTACAACCATGGGAGATCTTTCCATCTCCAGGGATTGTCTTCAATTGTTTCTAGAAAGACATGAAATTCATGTTCTATTGCTTTTCACTTGCTTCACTGGAGTTACAACAAAATATTTTATATTGTCTGTGGCTATTTTCAAGGTTGTTGGTGCACTAACTTCTTTCTCAGACTGTTCCTTCTTGAATAGAGGAGAACTATTGTTTTTTATTTATTTATTTATATTTTTATTTATTTATTTATTTATTTTTAGTTAATTTTGTGTTCACTTACTTCACGGAAATTGTTTGCCAGCTGGAGATCCCTGGTAGAACTTTTTGGGATCACTTATGGCTACTATCATATCCCCAGCTAAACCTTCAATGCCTATGTTGAATAGATATGGAAACAATTGAAAGCCTTACTTTGTCACTGATTGTAGGGAAATTGTATTATGTTTCTCTTCATTTAATTTGATTTTATCTTTAGGCTAGCTGTAACTTGCCTTTTTTATATTTATGTATATTCATTCGAATTCTGATCACTCCAAGACTTTTAACATGTAATATTAGATTTTATCAAAAGCTTTTCCAGCATTTAATGAATGATCATACAGGTATGTTCTTTCAGTTTGTTTATATGGTAAACTACACTGACAAATTTTCACATGTTGGGCCATCCATGTGAAAATAGGCCTCTTGTGAGGGCCTATTTGATCATGGTATATTTTTTTTACATTTTCCTGGGTTTGATTTGAGACTATTTTATTGAGTATTATTGCATCTACATTCATTAGGGAAATTGGTCTGTAGTGTTCTCTGTTGTGTCTTTTATGTGGTTTTGATAAGAAGGTAACTGTGACCTCCTAAAAAGATTTTGCCAATGTCACTTATTTTTCTATTTCATGGTATACTTAGAGGAGTATTGGCAATAGTTCTTCTTTAAAATTCTGGTTTAATTTTTTTCTATAACAAGTTTTTTTTAGCTTTTTTGTTGTTGTTGTTTTGTTTTGTTTTAGGTTGGGAGAATTTTGATGACTGGTTTATCCACCATGAATTCTTGAACAAATTCACTGTACCAGCCATGAGTTTTTTACTGTGTAGCAGGCCTTAAATTCAACCATAGAGTTGGTTACCCCCTAACATTTTTGACAGCATCAAAGTCGTCTGCTTGGTCAGAGCCTGAGAAGTTTATGGTAATTTCCCACAACAATTTTCATAGAACCTTCTGATATTTTGAAAAGAACCCATCAGGGAGGAAGTGTTAAAAATTTGATATTGAGAGTCTGGTTTTATCCAATGCTTATTCAGTCCCAGTCCAGCTGGCCTTGGTGAGCTCCCAATAGATCAGCCCCACTATCACAGTGGGTGGGTGCACCCCTCGTGGTCCTGACTTCCTTGCTCATGTTCTCCCTCTTTCTGCTCCTCATTTGGACCTTAGGAACTCAGTCCGGGGCTCCAATGTGGGTCTCTGTCTCTATCTCCATCCATCGCCAGATGAAAGTTCTAAGGTTATATGCAAGATATTCATCAGTATGGCTATATGATAGGGTCATTTCAGGTTCCCTCTCCTCAGTTGCCCATCTGAACATGGTGGAAAATGAAGACTGATGAGAAGCCAAGGACAATGGCACTAGGTTTCGATCATACTGCATGAACTGGCTTTTTGGGAGCCTAGCCTGTTTGGATGCTCACCTTCCTGGACCTGGATGGAGGGGGGAAGACCTTGGACTTCCCATAGGGCAGGGAATCCAGACTGCTCTTCAAAGATAGGGGGAATGGAGTGGGGGGAGGGGGAGAGGAGTAGGAGAAGGGGGAGGGTAATGGGAGGAAGGGAGGAGGCAGGAATTTTTTCAACAAAAATAAATAAATAGATAAATATAATAAATAAAAATTTGATATTGAGATCTAAATATTAGATGGTGTTATGATCTGCTGCTGGCTTGTCCTGCCACTTAGCTACACTCTCCCTTAAAGAGACAAACACAGCTCACTCCTATCCTTCTGCTGAGGCAATCAGATCTCCTGCCTCATTCATCCTGTGCTCTTTCTCTCTTCCCGTCCCTCTTACATCCATCCTGTGCTCTTTCTCTCTTCCCGTCCCTCTTATGAGAAGATAGCTGCTGCCTCTCTCCTTTTTCCTCCCTCTTCCTTCTCCCCCTCTCTTTTCCTGTCTCACCTCCTTTCCCTTCCCTTCATAACCTACTAAATAAGCTCTACACAAAAACTCTCTGCATAGCATATCTGTTTGTCTCTCCCCTGCCATGATCTCTCAACTGCCAAGGAGACCAGCTGAGGCCCCTCCTGGGACTGGCCTAGCCCCACATGGAACCTGCTGAGGCCTTAGGTGGTGGGACCATGATGGAGGAAGGTCATTGGTTAATTAATAAAGAAACTGCTTGGCCCTGATAGGTTAGAACATAGGTGGGTGGAGAAAACAGAACAGAATGCTGGGAAGAAGAGGAAGTGAGATAAGACGCCTCAGACAGACCCCATGCTCCCCTCTCCTGGGCAGAGTCAATGAAGCTCTGACCCAGGATGGATGTAGGCTAGAATCTTCCTGGTAAGCGCACCTTGTGGTGCTACAAACATTAATAGAAATGGGCCAAGCAGTGTAAAAGAATACAGTTTCCGTGTAATTATTTCAGAGCATAAGCCAACAGAATGGGACCCGACGTGGTAGCATCAATTTCTCAGGTCTGCTCTGCTTGCTAGAGGCAAGCAAGCGCTCTCATCTAAGAGAGACTTCCTGACTCAGCTTTAGCTGCAAAACCCTGCAGCTCATTAAGAGGTCCTGCCACAAAACACTTAAATGGTGATGAGAAAAGCTGAGTGCATGCTTGTTTGTTTTCAACTGTAGCAGAAAAATAGTTGTGCTGTTTTAAAATGCTGGTGTTCTGGTCCATACTGCTAGGGCAAACTCTCACTCTTTCAGGCAGGCAGTTAGAATAAGGAACTTTGAACGTGGTCTGTGAGCAGAATGCTGCAGCTTGCTTGCTGGCAGGGCTCTTGTAACGCCACAGAGTTGTGGCGATAAATGTGGCTACAGTTGCCGGTACCTCTGCGATGAGGCTGGAAAGCTAAGGAGTGGGCTGGATATAGCCAGCAAAGCTACAGCTTTAATCCTACGCATATTGCTCAGTAAATTAAAGACTCATGTGGCCACAAAAAGAGAGATATTCAGTAAACGAAAGATTCAAAGTTGAAAAAAAATGTTTAAATGATTTACAGTGTGTTAAAAATATATGCGGGCTAAAAGTTAAAGTTCTTAAAGTAAAAAACAAAAAAGGGGAAGAAAGAGAGTAGTTGGGTGTGGTAGTACACACCTTTAATCCCAACACTTGGAAGGCAGAGGTAGATTGACCTCTGTGACTTCAAGGTGTGGTAGCACATGCCTTTAATCCCAATGCCTGGGAGGCAGAGACAGAAGGATCTCTGAGAGTTCAAGGACTGCCTGGTCTACAGAGTTATTCCAGGTCAAAGATATATAGAGAACCTGTCTCAAAAAGCAAAAAATAAAAGTAAAAATAAATTAAGTAGAGGTTAAAATAAAGCCACACAAAGATGGAAAACACACAGAGAATCTTGATACTGTATGCTATTATGTTCTGTTTGAATTGTTTGAATGCTGAGGAAGAGCAACAGCTGCTAAAAGATATTTGTTTATAAATGCTATTGAACTAATCCAGCATAGATATTTTGAAAATATATTGAGAGTAGAATTTGGATCTAAGGATATGATACTTTGGAAAAGAGATTCTTCTTTTGTTTTCACAGAGGATGAGACCCTGTGGATTGCTTCTATCCCAGTATGGTAAGATAGACCACGCCTCCTGTGAACACCTTCAAAAAAATCACTTCACTCAACTGCCGACTGACATGAATCTAGCACACAGGTTATAACATGAAAGACCTAAATAACAGCACCCCCATTCAGCAGGAAGCAGTTTGGAGAGAAATAACTGCACTTATGTTCCCATATATTGTTTATAAATGTTCTTTTACATTTAAAGGGGGAGATGATATAGATGGGAATAATTTGTATTGATATGAATCTTGGTTTACTGATATTAATTTAAGGTCAATTTTATTATACGTATATGTATTTCTGATATTGATTAAGGTATTGTGATTGTGTAGTACATTTAAAAATGTAATGTATATAGGTTGTTAATAGATAATAATAATAGTCAAGTTTGTAGTCATGTTAGTTAAGATTTTCTAGATGTACATAGATGTATTTTAGATAGGCATTCTTCATATCTTTCAAAGATTATAGATTATGTCATTTTAAATGTTTTAATAACTTAGGGTTTTTCATGACAATGAGAAACGTTTGCTCCTGGCAGCACCAATCTACTTCAAGAAGAAGATGGGCATCAAAGAGGCACCTTATGGAGTTGGTTAGCCATTTGGGCAATAAACTGCTTTTGCCTGGACTGATGTATGAACTGGACACAAAGAACCCACAGAAAGAGGACTGCTGAACTTGCCTAAAGGTGAGATGATCTTTCGGGGTTCCTGACTCATAAAAGAGTCTGTGAGACATTCTGCAGGACACAGCAGATAGCGACTGAACTGAGTTTGAAATTTCCTGCTTTATGGAAATGTCTGCTGGAAACTGTGGGCCTGTAGGCCAAAGATGGATGCCCCAATGGTACAGAGGAACTTTGGGTGACTGTCCAGGCAGCAAGATGTCTTTGTGATTTCTAGAGTTTTGAAAGTTGCCTATTTTTTGTTTACTTAGGTAATATTATATCCTTCTGGAGTCTTTGATGGAGTTGAAGAATAGATAGTTATAGTTGTTTTCCTTTGTTATGATAAAAGATAAAGTAGATGTAAATATTGTAACTGTAATTCTTGCTATGTTAAAGTTAAAGCCTTTTTTTGTTTAAACAGAAAAAGGGGACATGATGGAGGAAGGTCATTGGTTAATTCATAAAGAAACTGCTTGGCCCTGATAGGTTAGAACATAGGTGGGTGGAGTAAACAGAACAGAATGCTGGGAGGGAGAGGAAGTGAGGTAAGATGCCTCAGACAGACCCTATGCTCCCCTCTCCCGGGCAGACATGATGAAGCTCCGACCCAGGATGGATGTAGGCTAGAATCTTCCTGGTAAGCGCACCTTGTAGTGCTACAAACATTAATAGAAATGGGACAAGCAGTGTTTAAAAGAATACAGTTTCCGTGTAATTATTTCGGAGCATAAGCTAGCTGGCAGCCAGGAGCTGGGTGGCAGGAACGCAGCCGCAGCTCCCTCAACAGGATCAGGTCCCCTCTTGGCCTGTTGCTGCCACTTGGGGAATGGTCTCTTAGAAACCACCACCTCTTTGGTAACCCACACAGCAGGCCTTTGGGTCACCTGCTGCTGCCCTGCTTGGGACACCAGCAGCTTTAGAAAATAACAATGGTATTGTGACTAGACTCTGACTTCTACCCTCCACAGGTCACCTGCTTAGACCTCTGGGTGCTCACCAGATCACCAGCCATGGCCCCTCCAGGGACCAGCTGCCCCTCAGACCTGACAAGGCCTTGGGTGGTGAAATGATTTGCCCTTGTGGCTTGTAAATGGCACTTGGGTAACCACTGCCCCTTGGGTAAACTTTGGGTTATCCACTGCTGCTGGACTTGGGAAAACTGCCACTTTTTTAGAGAATAGCATTTGGTGCATGACTTGATCAACTTTTCTCCAGGTTCCCTACCACCTGCGGGTGGGGCAACTGAGGACATGTGCACACCCTTATTTTGGAGCATTTTCCATCACTGCAAATTTTACAGGTTCCCTTCTCCAAGTCAGCTTTCATTCACATTTACCTCTGGTTTCATCCCATAGCTACAAATGTGAAAGAAACACCTGGAGTGGTCCTCCCACTGTTAGAATTTTTTTTATCAGATCACCCAGAGTGGTTCTCCTGCTGTTTGATTTTTTTTTCTTTGTGCTGTTTGGCTCCCTTAGACTGTACTCACTGATCTGTGTGTTCATTTTTGGGGTCTCTGATTTTTTTGTTTATTTGATTTTTCATTTGTTTTGTTTTGTTTTTTTTTCCTTTTGTACCACTTGTAAAGTGGTGCCCGCTGTCAGAGACCACCCCGAGTGGTCACTAGCCCTGAGTTGATGAACCAGAAGCCAGCCAGGCTCAATTATCAATCCCCTTCCCCAAGAAAGAGATGTCCTGCTGACAGGCATTGAGGTTTGTGTTGTTTTCACATTTTAAACTATGGGAAACAAACCCTCAAAAACTGTCAGTCACCAGCAAAAAGGACTGTCGGTGTCTCACTACCAGCATCTCATACCCATCTGCTTCTCATTTTACTGGATATCCCCTTCCCCACCTGTCTGTAAAAACTCTTTCTCTTGATTCTATTCTATTCTATTCTATTCTATTCTATTCTATTCTATTCTATTCTATTCTATTCTATTCTATTCTATTCTTCTATCCCTTCCACCACTACCACTGGTCCTGTAGAAACTTACAAGTTTAGTTGGATCCCTGAGGCATCTGTTTCCAGTTCCAGCCTTTGTTCCCAGGAACAGTTGGTGGTACAGCAACATGGAAGCTCATGGAGCTAAGTAACTTTCTTCTCTACTTCATGTATAAAAGAATGTGTGAATGATGTGGCCACATGGATATAATTCTGACCCAAATGCATTTATACATGACCTCTATCTCTATCTTCTTACTTTTTTTAAAAAAAAAACTCCCTCCATTCAAGAAAACGTGATTTCTCCATACAATACATGACTGCCACCATTTTGACTAAGTGACCTCACCACCCTGTAAACTGAGGGCAAGGCCAGGTGACCAAGTCCCACCATCTTTACTGAGGTATTCCCTGACTAATTCCACTGTTTTCTTGTGACTTTTCTCTAAATTCCTCTTACTGACTCTGTTAGAGGTTTGTTTCACACAGTGGCAAACCTTTGGTAGAGTCCACCAAGAGCATCCACTTCACCCAACCTCTATTTAATGTGTGTGTATGCATGTGTACATGCATGTGAATTGAATTAACTATGTATAAATATAAATTACCTTTACTCTGTGTATATGTGTATAAAACTTAAATTTAACTGGATATAAATTCACATATGTTTACTGTTAAATGTAATAATCATCTGTCCATTATATCTCAGTTTAGAATAAGAAAACAATAATTCTCATGTTTTAAACTGGTATGTATTTTTAAGTTTCTTACAAAAATACAGTATAATTAACCAAACCTTCCTTTAAAATATATTAAGCTGTTCTCTACTATTAAATTATTAAGTTCTATTGTTAAGTTTCTATTGCAAGCAGTTTTTTTTTCTTCTTCTTTGTCTTTTACATGAAAGCTTAACTGCTAAGTTGAGGGCCAGTACAGTCAAGTTTGGAACCAGCTCTCCAGGCAGATTCTATACTGTAGTTATAACTTACCTATACCTGATAAACAGCCCTCAACTGCTCAGAGATCTGGGTAATATGGCATTTAAATGTTATTAAATTCTATTGTTAAGTTTCTATTGTAAGCAGTTTTTTTCTTCTTCTTTGTCTTTTACATGAAATCTTAACTGCTAAGTTGAGGGCCAGTACAGTCAAGTTTGGAACCAGCTCTCCAGGCAGATTCTATACTGTAGTTACAACTTACCTATACCTGATAAATAGCCCTCAACTGCTCAGAGATCTGGGTAATATGGCATTTAAATGTTTAATAATTAAAAGAGTTTTCATAACAGAGAGAGACAGGTTGACTCCAAGCAGCAGCACTCTTTTTCCTCCAAAGAAGAGAAAAGACTAATGGGAACAAACAATGTCCATCTACAATTTGCTCATCAACTGCCAAGCACTGAACACTGGGCAAAACTGCCTTTCATCTAAACTGAAGATCTCCAGACAGTGGACAGAATAGCTGGTATTGACAGCCTAGCTGCTCAGGTCAAGGTCTTAGAGACACTGGACATTTTCATACCAAAAAAACTAGGACAGGAGTAAAGAGACCAGCTCCCCCAGGATGTGACCAGGACCCAGCTTTCTCAGGTCCCTCTGCCAAGACAACGCCCACAAATAAGTGGGAAGCAATCTTGAGAATCTGCTTCCAAAATTCATTTAACCTGTTGTAGCTAACTTCCCACCTTTTTATTATAAGAAAGAGATGGAAATAGATGATCTGTTGCTGGCTTTTCCTGACACTGGTGTACCCTGTCCCTTTAAGAGACAAGCCCTACACAGAGCAAGTAGAACTTCCGCTTCCTCCAGCCTGTGTTTTCTCTCATCGCATCCATCTCCTGAAGAGGTGAGTGCTACCACCTCCCTCTTTATCTCTCTCTCCCTCACTCTCTCTTTTTCTTTGCCTCCCTCTCTTCTCCCCCTTCTTCTTTTCCACCTTTCCCTTTTCCCTCCATAACCCACTAAATAATCTCTATACCTAATCTCTCTCTGCATGGGGTATCTGTTTGTCTCTCACCCACTGCAGTCTCCCAACTGCCTGAGACCCGCCAAGGCCTCAGGTGGTGGGACAGGATGCCCCTCATGGCCCGTTGCTGTATCAAGGGTACCCACCAAGGCTGCTTCAGCTCTGCCATGACCTGAGGTCACCTACTGTGGTCCCTCATGGGACCAGCCTTCACCTGCCAACTCGCCAAGACCTCTGGCCCATGATGGTCTCCCAAACATTGCTGCTTCACTCGGATATCCTGTTGCTTTTTACAGAATAGCAGTTGGCGCATGTTATTATCTTTCTGGGTCTATTTTACTTCCTTTAGTACATTCTCCCACTCTATCGATTTATTGGTTTTTTTTGTAATATATTTCTTTATAGTTGAACAAAATTCTATTGTTTGTAAGTACATTTTCATTATAAATTCATCAATAGTTGGACATCTCTGCTGTTTCCATGTTTCAGTCATTGTGATTATAGCAATTTTGCTCATGGATGCATGTTTTTCTCTGTACTATAGAATGGAGTATTTGGGGTATAATACCAAGAGTATATAGTTAGGTGATAATGGTCAATCTATTTCTAGTTATTCAACCAATGGTCACATTGTTTTTTATAATGGGTGTTCCAATTTTCACTTTGACTAACAAAAAATGTATGAAGGGTCCCCTTTAACCATATCATAGAATATATTTGTTGTCTTTTATTTTCTTAATCTTATCCTCTTTTAAATATTTCCCAATGCTCATAATTGACAATCTTATTTATACATGTTTTTAATATATCAAAGAAATAGACATATGATACTAGTCTTAAAATGGTTTATGTGATTATTATTGAAAATATGTTGTACAACTTTTATTTTAATTTATTATATTAAAATAAAGATGATACAGAACAAAGAAATAAGATTTTGCACCATTTCTCTGATTGTTGGAAATGTTATGTTTTTTGGACAAGAAACAATGTAAATTGTATTCAAATCCAATAATAAGCATTTTACACTGCTATATTTGATTATTTTTTTCTTTTGTGATTTCAGACCTTTATGATAAAGAATACATGAAGGGCCAATATTGTTTTAAAAAAAGAATTTACAAATGAGAGATAGACAAAAATATCTAACCTATACAAAAATAATCCAAAGAGTCCACTCGGTGTTTAAGTGAAATACAGTAAAATGACTGAAAAATATCACTCTATGTAGAGAAAAGGAATTTATTGGGAAGCAAAACTTCCAGGATCTCTCATGGGAGTAGAAAAAAAAAAACACCTCAGTTTGGAGACATACTGATAACTGATAACTATTTTATAAAATAAAAATATTATAAAAATAGTTATCAGGTTAGGGAATTTGAGATGTTGTAAGCTTTCTGGGACAATCAGGAACTATATGCATTTTGCTCATGGCAGTTGTCTGTTATGGAAATGCCAAAGAGATAGTTTTTTTCTTTGTTGTCGTTGTTTTGTTTATATTAAGCAGAAAGTCACATACCAAGGGTTGTAAGAAAGCAGGATTTTGGAACTATTTTCTTGTAAGAATCTGACCTAATGGGATCAACTTGCTATTTTAGGATACTGTCATCAGCACTGTTATTTTGAGGTTCATTTTATGACTTAGCAGTATTTGATAACTATTTCTGGGCATGGCATCTCCATGCTATGTTTATTTTAAGTTTGTGTGTGTGTGTGTGTGTGTGTGTGTTTTGTGTCTTTTGAGAAAGAAAAAGGAGAGGCCAGAGAGGAAGTTAGGTGCATACAGACGATGGAAGAATCTGGGAGGAGTTGACAAAGTGAAAGAATATAATAAAAATGTTTGGTATAAAAATTAAATAGAAATAATAAATAGTAATGAAGATCAATAGTAAATGAAGATCAATTGTAAATAAAGATCAATAGTAAATGAAGATCAATTGGAAAATAAAAGTAAAATTCAATGGAAGAAACCATAAAGTCTGTTACTCATTATTTTCAAATTTGTATAATTTATAAGTTGAGGTTAGAAAACCTCCAAATCTATTAGTAAGTATTAGTAAATAACTACAAAGTAAGACTTATACATTTTTTTAAAAAGTGCAATTTGGAAATAAATATGTAGAAAACCTTTATCTACATTTTCATCATTAATTTACTTTTCACAATATACAATGAATCACATAGGAACTAACAATTGGTCAACAGAATACGAAATTTTAGGGTCCTCCTTTCAAGGCTCATGGTTCTTCTCACAATAAGGGAAGCAAGATTATTAGAGGTGGTAGATGACTTATTGTGGGGCACAGGGCAGCCTGGCCACACATAATGGGGCACAGGGCAAGTAAGACACAGGCTGCACAGCTGCTATAGCAGGAAGCCCTGGGATCCAAGAAAAGTTATAAGCTGGCACTATGAGGAACAGACCATCCAAAAGAAATTCCTAACATTCCACCCATTGTAGATAGGATCACCTGCAAACACATTTCTATCACTTTTTACCAGGACACCCATAGATAATTGTCAGCCAATCAGGAGTTCTAAAACTTAGAAATTCCCCTATCTTTGCTACTATAAAAACTCAGCCTCAACCAAGCCTGGGGCTCTCCAATCACTCCAATATGTTGGACATATGGAGGGAGAGTTCAAGTTTGTAAACTTGTATAAGAATAAAGGCTCTTTGTTTTTACATAGAGGACTCAGTTTCCTAGTTGGTTTTGCGGAGACTCTGTGATCTGGCCATAGCATTTTGGACTCTCTGGTGTACATGGAGGGTACTAGTTTGTTTCCCAGCTGCCCAGATCAAAAATAATCATACAGAAACTTGACCATATTTTTAGCTGGTTCTTATATGCTAAACTAATCCATTTTCATTACTTTGTATTTTACCACCAGGCTCATCATAGTTTACCAGAAAGAACCCTGATGTCTGTTTCCTTTGCCAGCTGCATGGCTTCTCTGTGACTTCACCTTCTTTTTTCCTCTATCTATGCTCAGAATTCCCACCTTGCCCTATGCTGCACTGACATAGGCACAAAGCAAATTCTTTTTTAATCAATGACAATAAAACATCTTCACAGCATACAGAGGAGAATACCATATGACTCCGGTATCCCCCCTGCCCATCAGGATTTCCAACTTGAAGAGACTTCAGTGAGTCAGTAAATATTCTTTTTTCTCTGTGTAAACTCTGTTTCATGTCTTTTTGTTTTAAATATTCTTTTGTAAGTGTTCCTAGAATCTATGAAAGCCTGTCGATGGTTTAAGTTAACCTGAGAATTTTCACAGGCAGGGTACTTGGGGAGATGTCCCCAATGCCCTTCTGTACTTGGGTCCCAGGACCCTTAAGTATGAGAGTGAATCTCTCTGGTTTCTGTAGGTAGATGCATAGCGGGTGCTCCCAACATCTCAGTTTCACTTCTCTAAATATACAGGCAGGTTGCACCAGCTGTCATTTTGGTTCAGTTTTGCCTCCAAGTCCCTAAAGACTCTATTTTTCTGTGTACTGTTTTGCTTCTGTCTTCTCTGTGTCCTCTTTCTGACTTACGAGACTGATGTGATGGGACAGACTCAAGCAAAACTTCTTTGTCTTTGATATTGAATCACTAACAGGACTTTAGAGATAGAGCCGTATGTATAAAAGTATATTTTACTGAAAGGGATGAGAAATATATCCTCTGCCTGCCTTAAACATTTCATTAAAAGGAGGAAGCCTTGGCCTCTAGTATGGGGACAACAAGGGCAGGTTTGCCATAGAAGCATGAGGCCGCCAGGCAGCATGCTTGTGTGCATGGGTGGCTGGGCTATACAGACTACTTGTGACGGTGTAACAAGACTGCCAGCCACAGTTGTAGGAGGCAAAAGTGCTATATTAGTATTTTTAAAATGGAACAAATAATCCAGGGTTAATTGCTATGGCTGGAAAAGTTAACAATCTTTTCCTCTCATGATGTGTGCCACCCTGCCCAGTCCTATGCTGGTGGATGGGTTTCCTCATCCTTCCCTGGGGGCTGTATGCCTTGACTTCTGGTCAAAGCTGGTCAAGGTTTCTCTTCCTGGGACAAGGGCAGTGAGTCACAATCACTGGCTATAAATGTTAAACTGAAGTGGCCATGTTATGACACTATAGCCAGTCTTCTTTCCACCAGAATAGATTCGGTCATTGAGATCCAATAGCTTATCAGTGTCTGTCATCATTTAGAGGAGTTGATTATAAATTACTGTTGGTTAGGGTATGAAAAAATATGTTAAAAATTTAACCATTTAATTTAATTCCAGTTAAAGTTTTGTTCTGTTCAATGGTTTTGACTTTTTCTTTAAAAATTTATGAATGATTGCTTTGTTGAAAAGTTTGTCTATGTAAAGTTTCTTGCAAGCATGGAGCTGAGACAGAAATAGTTTGGATACTTTTGGTCTCTCTGCCACCCATCACTGCTATGGCTAAATTTATGGGAGTAACCTCAGAATTTATCACTGCACTCTGTTTACTAGATTTGGGTTGGCAGAAATTCAGATTTTTTTTTAAATTTAAACAATGTTAAAATTGTTTTATGCTCTTCTTTATTGGCTCTAGGGTTAGATTATAGCACTTCCTTCACTAGACCCAAGCTTATTTAAAAAAGTTTTCTCTGTCACTCTGTCTGTCTGAGCCCCTTCCACAATGACAAGAAGAAGAAAACAAAGCAGAACAATCAAATAAAAAGTTATATGGACATTCTGTATCTTCAGATTTATAAATTTATTTTGTTAAATATGGTTTAAAATCTGTTAAAATTGTAATAAAACTAGTTAAAAATTTAACTAATAACACTGGAAATTGATAGCTTGAAAATCTATACATGAATAATTTTAAAAAATCCATAATGCAAAATTCCTATTTGAATTTTGGATTGCGATTTTGCTAAATTT
Organism: Microtus agrestis; assembly: GCA_902806775.1. Taxonomy (NCBI): domain Eukaryota; kingdom Metazoa; phylum Chordata; class Mammalia; order Rodentia; family Cricetidae; genus Microtus; species Microtus agrestis. Next base: position 19,118 of record CADCXT010000752.1, read on the forward strand.
TAAAAAGGTGGATGCCACATAATTTTACCACCATCTTGACTAAAGGTAGTCACATGGATTGGGTCTAACTTGGAGGCAACAATAGATCTCCAAGATAGTTTGGATTGAGATAGATTTTTGTATGATGACTCATTTCACATTCTAAAAACATGGTTTAAAATACATGTATAGGATTTAAAGTAGTAAATCTACAACTCAATGCTTTTATACTCAAGAATATACATTGCTCTGCCAGCTACACTTTGTTAATTTAAGAGTCACTTTGGTGATAATGGTTATAAAGACATCAAGCAGTCATAGGAAACATAATGTTTACAAATGTATGGCAGGACTAGTGTTCCAAAGAATATGAATTTGCAAAGATGGTCCGTAACAGTTGTAGAAATGTTAGTGCCAGGTAAGAGTAGCCAGAAGCAACAGCTACACTGCAATGGAGCAGGCTGAGATCTAATAGAAACTATCTATATGCCATTTAAGGTGGAGCCAAAGAGGTACTTTTTTTGATATTGTGGAAAGACATTTAAGAGATTTAATATTTTTAGAACAGATTTTAAAATATTTAATTTACAAATTTATTGGACATTTTACTTATAAAATGTTTTATATTGTTAATGTTTTATTTAAAATAAAAAGCTAAAAATTAGTGTCACAGCCATAGAACCAAATGCTAAACAAAAACTGAGATGCTCAATTCTTTTTAAGCAACAACCCAGGCAGTTTGATAGAGGGCTTGGAACAACATCCAAGCCTATGGCCCTCGATACTTTGAGGGTATTCATTGGTAGCCTAGGACCACCTGAATGTCAAATGTTTAAATTGAAATTCATAACACTGACAAAACTGCAATTGTAAAATAACAATGGAAAAAAATATAATGGGAGAATCACCACAAAATGGGAAACTATATTTAAATGTTAAAACCTTTTTCAGAGAAAGTTCCTTTTCCCTCAGGTAGCTTGGAGAAAGTTTATACTGCCTAGAAAGGTTGCCAATCTCCTTATCTCTGGCAGAAAGAATTTGTGGCCCTGTTATTAACACATGACTGTTGTTCCTTAGAACTACTTGTCAAAGACAATGTTGGCTCCTCAGGCTCCTTTCTGTTCCCGTTTTGCCCAGGGACATTTTCCTTGTCACCTTTCCTTTTTTTTCCTGGAGACAGCATTAACAACTGATTTCAAATGTGTTCTGTTTTTATCCTTGGAAAGACTAATTCAGTTTCTTTTTTAGCTTCACCTCAAAATCATTATTTTTAAGGCTAAACCTGATATACTGTAAAGTTCTAGTCTTATGAATGCTGTAAACTTTTTACAGATTGTTAAAAAAACAAGTTAATAGTCATTCATCCTTAATGTACAAATAGAATTACTTACACAACAAGATTTATTTAGTTCCTGTATATGTTTTCAAAGTCAAATAAAAAAGTAGCTAGAAACACAGATTGCGTAATCAAATATATGTAGGCAGCCTTCATACTTTAGAGATCTCCAGAATATGGCATATAAAATGATGATTAAAAAGCTTATTACATTAGTCAGAGACACTGAGATCCTAGTAGTGACCCAAGGTCTCCACAGAAGATTATGGGACACCATGATGTAACCACCTGGATTAAAATGATGTTGACCACTGGGCAAAATGCACCAATGCAACACCTGCTGTCAGGACCTGTCCCAGACTATGTAAAAACTGCAGGACATTGGAAAACTGATTGTACCACGTTTGACTAGACAAAATGAATTTGTGTTTTTTTTTCTTTTTTCATGTCCCTCTTTCACAAAAAAAAAATAGTTCATCTTATGGGCCTGGCTAACACTGTTTTTTATTCTAATACTTCTGGCTCCAATGCTATGGAGACCTGTATATCACTAACTGTATATAGACTCTGGTAACTGTCATTTTTAATAGATTTGGAAACTGCTTTGTCTGTACTCAAGTATACTTTATTTGTCCTTCTGGGATCTCTGATAATATTGATGACTAGGCTTCCTGTAACTTTGCTATTTATCTATTTATCTTAACAGCAGCAGGCTTTCAGATCCTTCCAGAAGGCTATAGTCAGCTTGTAAACCTATATATATATATATATATATATATTTGATGGCTAGAATCCACTTATGACTGATACATACTATATTCATCTTTTTGGGTCTGGATTACCTCACTCAGGATAGTGTTTTCTATTTCCATCCATTTGCATGCAAAATTCAAGATGTCATTGTTTTTTACCGCTGAGTAATACTCTAATGCGTACATATTCCAAACTTTCTTCATCCATTCTTCCATTGAGGGGCACCTAAGTTGTTTCCAGGTTCTGGCTATTACAAATAATGCTGCTATGAACATAGTTGAACAAATGCTTTTGTAATATGATAGAGCATGTCTTGGGTATATTCCCAAGAGTTGTATTGCTGGATACTGGGGAAGGTTAATCCCGAATTTCCTAAGAAACCACCACACTGCTTTCCAAAGTGGTAGCACAACTTTGCATTCCCACCAGCAATGGATGAGGGTACCCCTTCCTCCACAACCTCTCCAGCAAAGGCTCTCATTGCTGTTTTTGATTTTAGCCATTCTGACATGTGTAAGATGGTATCACAAAGTTGTTTTGATTTGCATTTCCCTGATAGCTAAGGAGGTTGAGCATGACCTTAAGTGTCTTAATATCTGTGCTGCTGGGGTTATATGTTGCAAGTGATTTCCCGTGCCATATGTTATAGAATACTTCCCACTTTCTCTTCCATCAGGTTCAGTGTGTTAAGATTCATATGAGGTCTTTGACACATTTGAACTTGAGTATTGTGCATGGTGATAGATATGGATCTATTTTCATTTTTCTACAGGATGACATCCAGTTATGCCAGTACCATTTGTTGAAGATTCTTTCTTTCTTCCATTGTAAACTTTTAGCTCCTTTATCGAAAGTCAGGTGTTCATAAGATTGAGGGTTAAAATCCGGGTATCCTATTCGATTCTATTGGTCAACATCTCTGTTTTTGTGCCAATACCAAGCTGTTTTCATTACTGTAGTTCTGTAATAGAGTTTGAAGTCAGGAATGGTAATGCCTCCATAAGTACCTTTATTGTATAGGATTGTTTTGGCTATCCTGGGTTTTTTGTTTTTCCATATAAAATTGATTATTGTCTTCTCCAGGGCTTCTTTTGGTAGGGAGGTTTCTGATGACAACTTCCAATTCTTTGCAACTTACAGGTGTATTTAAACTGTTCACCTGGTCTTGATTTAATTTTGGTTTATGGTACTTATCTAAAAAAGTGTCCATTTTTTCACATTTTCCAATTTTGTGGCATACAGGCTTTTGTAGTAAGATCTAATGATTCTCTTAATTTCCTCTGCTTCTGTGGTTATGTCCTTTTCATTTCTGATCTTGTTACTTTGCATGTTCTCTCTCTGCTGTTTGATTAGTTTGGATAGGGGTTTGTCAATCTTGTTGATTTTCTCCAGAAACAATCTTTTTTTTTTTCATTGATTCTTTGGATTGTTTTCTGTGTTTCTATTTTGTTGATTTCAGCCCTCAGTTTGATTGTTTCCAGTCTTCTACTCCTCCTGGGTGAGACTGCTTCTTTTTTTTCTAGAGTTCTAAGCTGTGCTGTTAAGTCTCTAATGTGTGCTTTCTCCATTTTCTTTATGTGGGCACTTAGTGATATGAATTTTTCTCTTAGTGTCCTATAGGTTTGGGTATGATGTGGCTTTATTTTTAATTCAATTCAAGGAAGAATTTAATTTCTTTCTGTATTTCTTTCTTGACCCAGGGGTGGTTCAGTAGTTGACTGTTCATTTTCCATGAGTTTGTAGGCTTTCTGGGGTTAGAATTGTTGTTAAATTCTAATTTTATTCCATGGTGTTCTGATAGTACACAGGTGGTTACTACAATTTCTTTGTATCTATGGAGCTTGCTTTGCTACCAATTATGTGACCAATTTTTGAGAAGGTTTCATGAGATACTAAGAAGAAGGTATATTCTTTTCTGTTTGAGTGGAATGTTCTATAGATGTCTGTTAATTCCATTTGCTTCATTACATCTGATAGTTCTCTTGTTTCTCTGTTAAGGGTCTGTCTGGTTGACCTGTCCATTGGTGATAGCAGAGTGTTGGAATTTCCTACTTCTAGTGTGTGGGGTTTGATGTATGCTTTGAGTTCTAGTAATGTTTCTTTTACATAAGTGGGTTCTTTTATATTAGTGGCATAGATATTCAGTATAGAGACTTCTTCCTGATGAATTGTTCCTGTTATGAGTATAAAGTGCCCATCTCTGATTGTTTTTAGTTTGAAATCAATCTAGTTAGATATAAGTATAACCACACCCACTTGTTTCTTTGTTGCATTTGATTGGAAAACCTTTTCCCATCCCTTTACTCTGTGGTAGAGTCTGTCTTTGAGTTTGAGGTGTGTTTCTTGAAAATAGCAGAATGTTGGATCCTGATTTTGTATCCACTCTCTTAACCTGTGCCTTTTTATAGGTGAATTGAGTCCATTTATATTTTTTAAATATATATATTTATTTATTTATTATGTATACAACATTCTGTTGTGTGTATGCCCGCAGGCCAGAAGAGGGCACCAGTCCTCCCTACAGATGGTTGTGAGCCATCATGTGGTTGCTGGGAATTGAACACAGGACCTCTGGAAGAGTAGGCAATGCTCTTAACCGCTGAGCAATCTCTCCAGCCTGAGTCCATTTATATTAAGTGATATTAGTGACCAGCTATTGTTAGCTCTGGTTATTTTTTTTTTTTGGTGGTAGAGTTTGTGTGTTTCCCTTCTTTGAGTTGTGCTGGTGGAGAGTTGTCAGATGCTTGTGTTATTATGGGTGTTGTTGGCTTCCTTGTTTTGTGATTTTCCTTCTAGTATTTTCTGTAAGGCTGGGTTTGTGGCAACATATTGTTCAAATCTATTTCAGTCCTGGAATATCTTATTTTCTCCATCGATGGTAAATGCAATCTTTGCTAGGTATAGTAGTCTGGGCTTTCATCCATGATCTCTTAGTGTCTGCAGCACATCTATCCAAGACCTTCTGTCTTTCATGGTTTCCATTGAGAAGTCAGGTGTAATCTGATAGGTTTACCTTTATATGTTACTTGACCTTTTTACTTTGCAGCTCTTAATATCTGTTGTTTATTCAGTATGTTTTGTGTTTTGATTATTATATGGCATGGGGATGCTTTCTTTTGATCCAGTCCATTTGGTGTTCTGTATGCTTCTTGTACCTTCATAGGACTATCCTTCTTTAGGTTGAGAAAGTTTTCTTCTATAATTTTGTTGAATATATTTTCCGGGCCTTTGAGGTGTAATTCTCTTCCTTCTTCTACCCCTATTATTCTTAGGTTTGGTCTTTTCATGGTGTCCCAGATTTCCTAGATATTTTGTGTTAAGAATTTGTTGGATTTGTTTTGTTCTTTAATCAGTGAGTTTATTTCCTCTATGGTCTTCAGTGTCTAAGATTCTTTCTTCTATCTCTTGTATTCTGTTGGTAATACTGGTCTCTGTAGTTCCTGTTCATTTACCCAGAGTGTCCATATCTAACCTTTCATCGGATTGTGTTTTCTTCATTACCTTCATTTCATTTTTCAAGTCTTGAACTGTTTCCCTTACCTGTTTGACTGCTTTTTTTCTTGTTTTTCTTGGATATCTTTAAGAGATTTATTCATTTCCTCTAACTTTTTCAAAGTGATATAAGATATAAATATTGATTATAATAAAATAAATAAATAAATAAGATACAAAAAATGATTCTGCTTTCTTTTACCCTTCTATGGTATTGTTCTCATAAGCTGATAGTGCAATGACTACTTACTGTTTGGTTCATTTATTTTGGTTGTCATCTGGGTATAGACTTTAATGAGTTTCTCATCAGTCCAAAGACATTTCTGTCCAATCCATACCTGTCTATATGGACAGTAAAAACAATATACATGTATGAGTCTCTTTCTGCAGTTTTACAGAAACTCATTATCTGCTTTTTATGACATATATTTCAATATGAGCATGAACGGTTTAAATATATTATTTTCCTTTAAACACATAAATTTTAACTCCTCTTCCTAGTTTAAACTTGTCTCAATAGATTTTTCACCTGGCTGGAAAATCCATGTATAAGCATCAGTTGATGACTAAAACTACAACCTGCTCTCAATAACTGAAAGCTCTAGACTTGGTGCAGTCTGATGTGAACCAGTCCAAACCATGTAATATCTTTTTGTGTCTACAACAGAGTCTGTAAATCAGATGCTTCTGATAAGTGCCCCATTGCCTGAATTTCATTTTTATCTTGGCTGTCCTTTCAATCTTCTTGGCCCTAGATAACAAAACCCCAATGTCACTTCAAAGTAGTTACAGAAAAGAACATATCATCCCACTCAAACTGCCCAAAGTAGTTTAAAATGCTGAGACAAGGGAGAACTCACTGGCATTGAGAACAAAATGGCTACCTAGAATACCCATTGACATACCAGAAAAATAGGACCAAAATTGTCAATCAATAGATTTATTAACTAAAGTAATTATGCAATAAGAGAAGACACTTTGCTTTTTTTATCCATATTCAAAGAGGTGTTATATGGCCTTAAACAACTATTATTGTATGTAAATCATTCAGGATTATCATCTGATTATACTCAAAGTTCAAAAGTATATTAATTTAAAAATAACAATAGATGTAAATGTCACTGCCCCCCAAATCTGTAAGCTAGGGGTACTGAGGTCCCAATACTGAGGTCCCTTGAACCTCTAGGCAAGCAGGATCCATGATTGGACCCTGCCATTGGTACTTGTGTAAAGGGGAGGAATGTGGGTCCCAAGGCAGCCTGGTACACAAAATGGGACCCAAGGAATGTGGGGCACAGACCATTCAGCCATCACAGCAGCCCGCGCTGGGAACCAGGAAAAGCCATAAACTGACACCACCAAGGAAAAGACCATTCAAAGAAAATTCCTACCAGTCTAACCATTGTAAATAGGATCACCTTCTAGCACACATCCATTGCTTTCCACAAGGACAACACTAGACAAATGTCAGCCAGTCACGGTTCCTGAAGATAATCAATCCCTGACCCCCTACCTTTGCTACTGAAAAGAATCTAACCCCAACTGAGCTCAATACTCTCCAGTCGCTCCAATACTTTGGAAACCTAGAGTTTCCACGATTCAAACTTGTGCAAGAATAAAGGCTCTTTGCTTAGGTACAGGACTCAGTCTCCTTTTTGACTTGGGGGAGGGTCTATGTGGTGTGAGCATAACATTAAGAACTCATAGATTTTCATCATGTCATTCACTAAGTTCTGTAAATGTTTAGAAGGACATTGAAAAAAAATATAAAAAAGTACTTCATTATATTTAGAGGGCAGGCATGACTATTAACTGAAACTGCTGAAACAATGTTAGAAATTTGTTTTCCTTTTGTCAAACAAGTGATAAGTAGAGTCTGCTACACAAAAGCTCAGAAATTTGTTGTCATCAGGAGTGTGGGATTTTAAGCCAAGTATCAAAAAACAATACAATTTTGACTTCAAAGTCAACACACTTTGCAAACAGAAACTTGGTTAATAAGGGGTTCAAAAGAAGTTTTCATAATATTATTTTTAAGTTCATAAGATAATATAAGTGAATTTGTGACATTTAATAAGCAAAAGAGTAAATTGCTAAAACATAAGTATCTATTTTGATTCATTGCGGATTTTAAAAAAATAATGTCAAATGCATTTTTTTCCTCAATAAATTTATGTAATATAAAGCTAATTTTTCTCAAAAAGTATTATATAGTTTAAATGTACTTCAAAATTAAAGATCAATATTTTATCTAATCATTATTTCCTTCACATTCCTATATAAAACGTAAGTTAAGCCAGGTCATTAATTCTAGCTCCAGAAGCATCAAAATTTCAAGGCCATTGTAGTAAATTTGGTGTCATCAAATGAGTAGTTGAGAAAACGTAGATACAGAGGAAAGAAAGAAAGAAAGACTGATATATGATAGATACATAGAGAGATTCACTGATAAAATATTTACCTAGCATTTTTTTTAATTTCTTCATATTTTATGTTCCATCCCCACCACTACTAATAAGAATAAAGAAAACAAGCATAATTGTTTGAGAAAGATAATAATTTGCTCTTAATTTCCTTTCCTATTATGATAAAATTTCCTGATGAAAACAAATTGAAGATAAAGTCTTTAGTTGTTTCATAATTACTTTTTACAGTCCATCTTTGTTGGTACATCACAGTCTCAATAATCTGAAGCAGCTGGCCATATTACATCAATAGTCAAAAGCAGAGAATGACAAATTGATATATGGATGAATATGATCAGCTTGCCTTGTTTTATTTATTCAGTTCATGATTCGAAACCAAGGAATTGATGAGATCCATAGTGCTTAGGTTCTGCAATACAAAGTAGTTTAATTAACACAATCTCTCATTGATATGCCCTAAGACAAACTTCATCTGGAAAACTCATCATTGAGACTCCATTGCTAGGTGATTTTAGATTGTGATTAATTGATAATTAAGACTAGCCATTGTATAACTTTTAGTTCCTTTCAGTAAACAAAATAGACTATTCCCACTATCTTTTAATTATCCATCAAAGGTAAAGTTATTTCAATACACATTTAGCAATTGGAGTAATAGTATAAAATGTTATTTTTTGTTATAAAATGAAAAGCTTATGATTGGTCAGTTAAAATCATAATACTGCTAGGGTTTACTCTTTTAAGTATGTTTCCTCTGTATTGGAATGCAGAACATGTCCAGCATTGAATGTATTACCTGTCACAACACTTTCTCCAACTGGATAAATTATATCCCTCAGTTGGGTTATACAAATGTAATTCTGTAGCCATACATTGTTTCAAAGAACTCCTGCTGTGAAGGGATGCATTATTGATTATCTGTATCTATGTGATACCCATATTCTTCTTCCTCTACTGAAATGTCATCACAAAAAGTTTGTGCCCTTTCAAAGTAAACTTTTTGCTAGATTTGATACTTCCAGGTGTACATAGGTCCATTTTAAATTAGAACCAGACCCTTTTGTAATCATCAGACTCAGATTTTATAAATAAAACTTAACCATTATAGAAAGATTGTACATGTTTACAGAATATAAGAAACAGTGTTGCATTTTAAAATCCACAAACCTAAGGAAGAAAAATCTGAAGGATATTAGGTAATATAGATATACTGAAAATTTATTCTTTTATTTTTAAAACAACTTTTAAAAATACCTCTGTGTGTGTGTGTGTGTCTGTGTGTGTGTCTTTATTTCTTGTTGTGAAATTATCCTGGAATGAGAGTAAAGTATCTAAGTAATAATTTCATTTTTATTGGATCATATCTGAACTCTTACAAATAGTAGTTAGTGCTTATAAGTAATAAGATCACTGAACCACATTACAAAGTTCCAATTTCTTAGTGTCTTAATAGCATAAATAAGTAATATAAGATAACTTTGTGTATGTTTTAGAAGAGTCCAATATTGCAAATGTTTGTCAGAGTGAAGAGAATTAATAAGGAATAAAGCATCAAAATAAATCCTAAATATTTCACAAATAATTGTAAAGAATATTTTAATTTATACAGTATAGTTTCTGGATCTTTACAAATGGTTGTATAGTCTGTACAGAACTTCCTTGGTTAAATGACCTGGCCCAATGTTTAATAATATCTCAGAGAATTATTTTTAACATAAAAATGTAAGAATACTCATTAATAAGAGAATATTTAAAAAATCATGTTGTTTCTTCATAACTACTAAAAAACATTAACCTCACTATCAAAAAAGCATGCATGTTTATTTTAATAAGTAAATTTGCAGTCTGCAGTCGTTTTTCTTTATTTTTTTTCTTTTCTGATTTTTTTGAGACATGCTTTCTCTGAATAACCCTGACTGTCCTAGAACTCAGTCTATAGAACACATTGGCCTTGAACTCAAAGATTTGCCTTCCTCTGCCTCCCAAGTGCTCATATTAAAGTCCTGTGCCACTGCACCTGACTTACTGTTGCAATCTTATCACTAAGGGAATAAGTAGTATTCTTAATCAATGAAATACTTATATACACATATAAATCTAATGATCCAATATAAATAAATAAATGTTATTGATTTACAAATGGAAATAAAGAAATTAGCAATATTTCTGTTTTTGTATTATAACATTTTGATACATTGTTTTCTTATTGGCATCAATCTAATAAAAATATTAAAACATATATATCTATATATGAAGAACATTATACAATAAAAGATTAAAACATTGTTTATTATTTTAAATTTTAATGTCAGCTGACAATAACAAGCACAACATTATGAATATAAATCAATCACCCTGTTAGTTGATATATTAGAAAGAGCAGTGTAACAATCCAGCTTGTATGGAATGATTATATGTATGATAGTGTAGCTTGTTAAAAGGTAGTTGATATTGCACTGTTTTGATCTACACTGTAAATCATGTTAAATCCTGAAACCTAGAATATTAAAATGTAACCATACATTTTAATATTCAAAGACAGGACTTTATTAGAATAGAGCTCTTATTGTCAAGACCAATCTAGAACTACTGATTTTTTTAGGAGTTTAAAATACAGATCAAAATGGAAAAAAGAATGTGAAAAACAAAAGAATGTGTAAGCAGAACTTCTGAAGAAATAGACCCTGATAATACTTAAATTTTAAAATATAGCCAACAGAAGTAAGAAAACATATATTAATTTAGCTAGATATGATGAGTCACGACGTAATTTCTGCATTCAGGTAACCAAGGTAGGAAGATTTATGAGTTTAATGCTATATATGACAGCCCATATCAAAAAATGAAATAAAAACAAAGCCTGTGACTAGTTGTTATAGAGGTGGTCCCCAAGATCACACTCATCCTAGCAAGTGTGCTGCCACTGGGCTCTACTCAAATCTATGATTCTTGTTCTATTTTGTTGTTGTTTTTAGATTCAGACTGATGCTTGCTAAGATAAATATATTGAACTTAATTCATTTCTTTAGCTAAAGCAGGCTCTGAACTTCTGATCCTCCTATGATAGAAGTATAAACAGTGCCACAGACCTAGGATTACTCATGTGAATCAGAAAACTTATTTTCATCTTCTAATACCTCAGATCATGTCCAGTTATTCTATTAAACCAATTCATGGTAAAATCAAAAAAGCATATTATTTTTCAAAGACAAATAGTAGGTTTATCACAATAGCATGTGAAGTAAGTGGTAACTAAGGTCACACAGCAATGACATGCACATGAAATTCAAAAAAAGTATTCTATTAGAAAATTATAAGATTTTACATAAGATCACTAATAATCACTTTGTTTCATAAGGATATCTTTAGAGAGAATTATAATCAGAATAATTACTTAAATCCCCTGCTTGATTTAATAGCATTATGTTTCCTTATATATTTTTATTGTCACTCTTTGGTCTCAGATTCCTAAGAATTAATTTAGACACTTTTGTTAATAAATAAAGTAAACCCTCTGAAGCACTCAACTTCATATTTTGAGGTATGAAATCACAGAAAAGCACTGAAAACTTTACTTATCTTTCAAAGTAATTAAACAACTCTTTCTGTGCATCATTATTCACTTTTCACAAAGACTAAATAAGGTGATGAAAGCTTGTTATTTTATGTATATAACATTGGGAAATATTTCTTATGAGTTTATTATAATTCTAAACAGCCTTTTTTGCAAATACTTTATGTAATGAGAGACATTGAAGAATATTGATGTCAGTTTCTAATGTATTTCAAATTAAAGATTAAATTATAATTAATTAATAAGCAATAGCGTTATTATATCATGCAATAAATAAAACTTAAAACTCTCTTTTGAGGAAAATGATTTATATTGACTTTTCATAGGTTAAGGGAAAAGGCATGAAATTGTTGAGTTTGGTATGGAGGTCAAGGAATAATACAAATTTGTGCAAGGCAGACTGTATTTACTGCAACAGAAAGTGGAAGAAAATGTTACTCCAGTCAGGAATAACTATGCAATCAGTCTTCAATGAATCCCATACCAAAACCTGTACTGGAGTAGAAGGCACCAGCTCTTCATGCTTACAAAGAGCACTATGGAAAGCAGAAACATTAAATTCCCATGCCTTTCTTTTTAACAGAAGAGATTTATACTTGTTTTCTTCCCAATAAGTTGGGATTTGATATAGATAATAACCTGGTGATCTTCTACTATCTATAGAGCTAGTAATTACTGGAAGCACCCATTCTCATGAAAGATTCATGGACCTTACAAAAGAGTCTACAATTATGCTTATTTCTGACACTTATTCTAAGCATTATTTCTCTATTAATACAACATATTCTTATATGAGAGGTCACATTTATTTTGTCAATTACGTGCTGTAGCCTAGCTTTCTAGGACCACCACCCTCCCTATCATGACATATTTCTTTTCTTTTCTTTTTTTTTAGACAGGTTTTATCTGTAGCTTTAGAGTCTTTCCTGGAACTAGCTCTTGTAGGCAAGGCTGGCCTCAAACTCAAAGAGGTCCACCTTCCTCTGCCTCCCAAGTCCTGGGATTAAAAGTGTGCATCACCACCACCCAGCAGCTTGTTGGCTTATTATTAATAGTGAATGCCCAGGCTTAGTTTAGGCTTATTTTTAGCTACAGTTTTAAAATTAAAATTAACCTATTTCTATTATCTATGTTCTGCCCTTGGTATTGTTAACATTATCTACATACAATCCAGCTTTCCTGCTTCCTCTGTGTCTGTCTTTCTGGGCCAAAGTTAACTGTCCCACCACTCCTGCTTGCTGGTTTCCCTTTTCTTTTTGCTACCAAGTCCACCTACTTCTCCTCTACCTTGATATTGGCCATTTAGCTTTATACTAGACCAATCAGGTGCTTTAGGAATATAGGGCAAAAGAGTAACACATTTTTATACAGTTAAACAAAAGCAGAACAAACAAATGTAGCATACCTTTACATATCTAAATACTTATTCTATTTTTCAACAACATGTGATTTGTAAAAGACTTTTTATGCAGTCGTATATTAAGTTTTATTATTATAATTGCCACCAGAAAACTTTTTCTCCAAAGATTTACTGTGTTTAAGTATGTCAAAAATAAACTAATCAGAACCAACCCTTCATGCTTCAGGTAGAACATTTCTCTGACAGCCATAGTGTTTGCAATCACTCCCTCATACCAGGTATTTTATATTATGGAAGTTCACTTTGCAACCATTTGTGTTACACAGAACCCAACATCTAGATGAAAGAGCAATTGATAAATATTTTTTTCATTTTCTTCTGTAGCACTCATTCTTGGATGATAAAGATATTTGTCATCTTCCCATAGTTTTCTATTTTTTTCACTCTTCCATGGTATCAATTCTTTTACTATAATTGTATCAGTGATAATGGGTGTTGATCCTACCATCAGGACTTCACTAAACCATATTTCTTTACACTTTTATTTCTTTATGGATTCACATTGAAGTTAAGAATGTTAAAGTCTTATTTTGCAAAATGGCAGTACATATCATAACAGATGACTTCATATCTTTCAGAGACATCTTACCATATTCATTAAAATAAATATTATGTAAATAATAAAAGAAAGTAGAATCACATACATTGTCTTATTATGCTACATCAAAAGATGTATGACCAGTTGATGTGAACCATTGGATCTTGAAAAATATTAATATTTAGAAGTGTCTAGTAGACCCCCAAACTTATCTATCCTCCTGCAACTTCAGCGGAACTGTGAAACACAATGCTCTAATACTGAGGGGACTTAAGAGGTTGGCTCCCCATTTACAAAACTCCATTCACTGGACCCTGCAAAAACTACTAACACCATACCAACTCAAACTTGCCTATCCTCCTGCAAACTCAGTGGAACTCTAAAACAAAGCTTTCTCCAATACTGAGGGGAGCTAATAGATGAGTGAGCAGCCATGGGGCAGAACGCCCCATTCACTAGGATCTCCAGAGTGGGACAAAACGCCGGGCCCCTCAACCAACTCTCTAAGCTTTTCTATCCAGCCAATAGGAGGGTTTCCTGTAGGTAGGATCCCCCATTACCAAAGTCCATCCACTTGACTCTCCAAGCTACTAACTCCACCCAACCCCCAAACTCACATATCCTCCTTCAACCTTGGTGGAACACTGAAACACAGCTTACTACAATACTGAGGGGACTAAGAGCTTGCTACAATACTGAGGGAACCAAGAGATTTATATAATACTGAGGGGATCAAGATCTTTCTATAACACTGAGGAGACCAAGAGAGAACCAAAAGAGTGAACCAGGAGAGAAGATCAAAATAGTAGGTTTAGAGAGACTTCAGAGACTTCTTGAGACACAGACATTGGCAATACATATCAGAACAAGAAAAATTCCCAAACACTCAGATAGCAACTGTAAGGACTGGACCAAGACACAAAGACACTGCTAGTCTCATTTGAAGGAAGAGATGTGTAATCATCAATGCAAGAATTCATCCAACAACCTTAAAAGCAACACGATAGCACCAGAACCCAGTGGTCTCAAAACAGGAAGACTTAATCATTCTAACCCAAAAGAAACAGAAAATAATGACGTTAAATATAGCTTTATGAAAATTATGGATAATTTTAAAGAGGATATGAAAAACTATCTTAAAGAAATGGAGGAAAAGACAAAAAAAATCTTGATAGAAATTAATACATCTCTCAAAGAAATCCCAGAAACCAAAGAAAATCAAACAGGTTAAACAATCAGTTCAAGACTTGAAGACTGAAATAGAGACAATAAAGAAACACAAACTGAGGGAATTCTGTATATGAAGATTCTGGATAAACCAACAGGAGCTACAGAGAAAAGTATAACCAACAGAATACAAGAGTTAGAAGAAAAATTTCTCAGGTGTTGAAGATACTTTAGAGGAATTAGACTCATTTATTAAAGAAAAATTAAATCCTGCTTCAGAAGCTCCTTCTGTTCATTCAGCCAATAGTATTTAAGATACCAGCCCACTTGGGTGTGGTCTCTTTGGTTTGCAAAAAGCAGCAGGAGCTCTGGGCTTTATCTCTTGCTTTAGAATCTGCTTCTGGCTACCAGACTCTTTTCCTGGTTGTGCAGAGGGCTGTTATCTAGGACAGTGATCTGTAAGTTTTTCCAATTAAATAAATAACCCTTTTATTAATCATAATTCAAAAGTAGTGTGGGATTGTTTCGGGACTTACTCCTTTATCTGGCATCCAATATTTGGTTTTAGAAACAACCCCCAACCCCACCAAACCCCCACCTGGCTGCCTTCCCTCAGCAGTGGCCTGTGCATGGAGCCAGTGGCAGTTTCCACACCTCCTGGAATCCATGGGCCCAGACAGTCTCTGCCCACCTGGTTTGTGGTTTTTAATCCCCCTTGCAGCCTGCACTTAGGCAGTGTGAGTCAGAGCACAAGCATTTGATGAATGATGTAAACACCATGTGGCAAAAACTCCCTTTGATGTCCCAGCTCAAATAGACATGCTGTTTGATATCCTGTCCACAATGGAGTGGAGCACTGCCACAGCAGCTATGTCACAACCCCCTGCATCAGGTGAGAGAGGAGCAGCAGGGTGGGCATGCCCAGGGTGAGCTGTGCTGTTTATCAGCCACTAGAAGCTCCCTGGGTTTTTTGTGCTCTGTGCCTGGACTCTGGGTTTTCTCCCCTCTGTGTACTACATTTAACATGTTGAGTGAGATTTTAAAACAGGATTTGTCACAATACCTGGTTGCAGTGGTTCCAGTCATGACTCAGAAAGATCACCACCTGCTGATTAACAGGTAAAATGGCAGGTTTGTTTTTAATGGAACACTTGCTGTGGTTTTTGCTGCCACTATGAAAGAAATCACAAGATGCCTCTATGCCTATGGAAATACCTCAATTTCCTGGTTATTAGGTTTCAGTTTTCTTCTTGATATTATATCATTATGGAAATATATGGCATTAATTATTGGAATTAGGAATTAATACCATGTTAGGCGAAATTGACTCCATATCTAAGGGTACTAGGAACTTACCCGAGAGGGTACAGGCATTGAATTTGACATTCAGAACTTATCACAGAGTTTTGATAAGGTAACAGACAGAATATACCTCCAGGATAGCAATTTACATTACGTTCAGGAGTATTTCAAGGAGGAGATGCTATCTTTGAAAGGAAAAATTAAGACCTTGGAATCACAGGTGCAGAATGGGGACCATAAAATTGATACTGTAGTAAAATCACTAGAAACATATGCAGGTCAGGAAATTTAGGCTTTATGAAAAATTATGATTAAGAGATTTAAAAATATTGAGGGAATTATAGGAGCTGATGAACAGGGTGAGAAGATACAGGGGCAGGATACACTGTTACCACCTGCTGTTGAACTGGATTACCCAAGATTTTAGTGACATACACTGTAATTTACTCTGACAAAGCATCAAATTCTAAAGGCTCAAGGGGAGCGAAAGAAGCAAGATGGACGCTGGTTGGAATGAATGACCTAAAGGTAATGAAGCAAGCCCTCGTTAATTATGGCTTGCACTCTACATTTGTTAAGGAAATGATAAGAACTTGGGCTTCTAATGTCAGGGCTGCTTCCCATGATTTATCACAGTTAGCAACGATGGTGTTAGAAGATGGACCGTCCTTGATGTTTGTAATTTATTTCAGAGAAGAATCCAAACATATGAAACAGCAAGGGAGAGCAAAGGGTATGAAGGTTTCCCAGAATTAAATTCTTTATGTAGAAGCTTATGCTGATTTACAGGTTCAAGTTCTTTATGATGAAGAAGTATTGTCCCTATACCACAAAACAGCATTGAATTCTTGGGTTAGAATACCAGAATAGAGAAAAAGATCAAGTCATATACCAGGGTTAGTCAAGGACTGGGAGAACTCTATGTTGACTTTTTGCAAAGATTAATTAAGGATCTGATTAAAGGAGTAACAGACCCAGAAGCTAGATAGATAGTTTTTGAATCGCTGGCTTTTGAAAATACAAACTTAGAATGCAAAAAGATAATTGGGCCTTTAAAGTATAGATCAGCCCTTATGGATGAATGGATTCAACACACCATGAATTTTTAGACATTTAACTAAGATGATGAAGTTTGGGTACGGGAAGAGATTTCTAAAGCAATAAGGGGACAGCAAGCTTCCAAATGTTTTAATTGTGGTAAATTAGGACATCTGAAAAGGTATTGCAGGCAAGGAATTTCTAGGAATAATACCTCATCTGGGAAGGACAAGAATAAGAAACCTCAGCCTTCAGGTATATGAAGGAAGTGTGGTAAAGTACAACATTGGACCAATGAATACAGATCAACAACAGAAAGACAAAGTAACCCGATACCATTGGGAAACTCCCTGAGGGGCCTCTTGGAAACTCCCAAGCCGAAAGTGGCCCAGACATTTCTAGTAACTCTGGAGGACATGACATACCAGGAAAACTAAAAACTATAGAACATTTTGTGCAAGACCATAAGGTTCAAAATGATGGCTCAAATTTGGAGGATAAGTCAGAAATTCAAATAGGAAATAAGAAGCATATATTTTGGCAAGCCTCTATAAATGATCAGAAACCAAATCTGAGAGTACATATCAATGGAATTGTGATTGTTGGCCTGTTAGACACAGGAACTGGTGTGAGTATCATCACTCCAGAATGTTGGCATCGAAATTGACCTCTTCAAGAGGCAGATGTTCAATTACTAGGAGTTTATAACCATATCTTCAGTTAAACAAAGCACAATGTGGGTTGACTGTATTGGACCAGAAGGTCAAAGTGGAAAGCTAAGGCCATATGTAGCTGAAAGTACAACAAATTCATGGGGCCATGACCTGTCACAGCAATGGAATACTCAGATTAACATTCCTGTAGTCCAAGGAACTCATAATTCTTGGAAGGATGTAATAAGGTACTATGCACAAAGGTCACCATTCAGGCTGTACAAAAACATAAAGCAACTAACAAACCTTTAGAGGTATCAATAGGCCTAACTTTAAAATGGCTAACCTAGAAGCCAATATGGGTTGAGCAATGGCCTGTAGCTGAAGATTAATTGCAGGCTTTAGAATGATTGGTACAGGAGCAATTAGATGCTCGACATATTGAGGAGTCAACTAGCACTTGGAATTCTCCTGTGTTAGTTCCAAAAAAGAAATCTGGGAAATATAGAATGGTAACAGATCTAAGGGCTGTCAACAAGGTAATTCAACCTATGGGCCCTCTACAGCCTCGAATTGCTTTGCCTTCTCTGTTACAAAAATGATGGCTTCTTATAAATTTGAAGGACTGCTTCTTCACCATACCTTTACAAGAAAAGGATAGAGAAAAATTTGCCATCACATTTCCTACTTATAATAATTCTCAGCCTACTAGAAGATACCAATGGACTATCATCCCACAGGGGATGCTCAATACCACAACCATGTGTTACTACTTTATGAGTCAGCCATTGGAAATAATGCTTGGATAATTCCCTAAGTCTATAATTTACCATTACATGGATGCCATTTTGCTATCTTATTCAAACATAGATATATTAGAAAGAATGTTTGAGGAAGTAAAGATAGTTTTGCCTAAATGGGGGTTACAAATTGCTCCTGAAGAGATTCAAAGAGGAGATTCTGTCAATTTCCTAGGTTACAGAATAGGTTTACAGAAAATTAGAACACAAAAGGCACAAATTAGGAGAGACAAATTATGGACTCTTAATGACTTTCAAAGATTGTTAGGAGACATTTCTAGTCTATAACCGGCTGTTGGGATAACACCTAATCTAATAATTCATTTAAATAAAACCTTAGATGGTGATAAAGACTTGAATAGTCCCAGAGAATTAACAGATAAATCAGAAAAGGAACTGATAATGGTTGAAGAAAAATTTCAAGAAGCACATGAGGATAGGGTGAATCCAAATCTTAGTTGTATTCTAGTCATACTGCCTTCCAGAATTTCTCCTACAGGAATTTCAATGCAGAGGGAAGATAATATTTTAGAAGGAATCTTTTTACCACATAAACCAAGTAAAAAAAATTTAAAACTTATATGGAAAATGTCTCTGAATTAATTATAAAAGGTAAACTGAGACTTTATCAACTAGCAGGTATAGACCCAACAGAAAGTATAGTGCCTTTCACTACTGAAGAAATAAAAAAGTTACAGGAAGATAATGAACCATGGCAAAGAGCTTGTGCTAACTTTGGGGAAAAATTAAGAGCAACTATTACAAAAGCGATAGACTTAACCCTATAAAGAGAACTTCTTGGATTCTTCCTTGAGTTGTACATTATGCTCCAGTAACTGGAGCCCATACATTTTATACTGATGCTAATAAATCAGGGAAAGCAGGTTACAAATCAGACAAATTGAGTAAGGTGGAACAAAGTCCTTATGATTCTGTCTATTAGACAGAATTATATATCATTTTTATGGTTCTAAGGGATTTTAAAGAGCCTCTTAATATAGTTATGAGTTTACAATATGAAAAAAGACTTATCTTGCATATTGAAACCACTGAATTTATACCAGATGATACAGAGTTGACTTCATTGTTTATCCAGGTACAAGACATAATCAGGAACTGGCTTTGTCCGATATTCATAACAAATATCCAATTTCATATGGGTCTACCAGGTCCTCTATCACAAGGTAATGGAATATCCATCAATTATTGATTGGAAGCATGGTGCAGGCCTCATAATTTCATAAAAAAATCACATCAATAGCAAAGGTTTAAAGAAAGTTTTCTATTACATGGCAAAAAACTAAGGGGATTATACAGAGACTCCCTACTTGCTCTTTATATAACCAAACATCACTACCTGCAGGTACCAACCCAAAGAGTACTCAAAGGAAGGAAATATGGTAGATGGATGTTTTCCACTTTGCAGAATTTGTAAAATTAAAATATGTACATCACACCATTGACGCTTATTCAGGATTTCAATGGGGAACTGCTTTAAGCTCAGAAAAAGCTGACTCAGTAATCACACATTTATTAGAAGTTATGGCCATCATGGGTATACCTGTACAAATAAAAACAGATAATGATCCAGCTTATGTCTCTTGAAAAATGAAACGGTTTTTTTGCTTATTATAATATTAAGCATGTTACAGGTCTATCATACAATCCTACAGGTACAGCAGTCATAGCAAGATCAAATCAAACTATAAAGGATATGTTAAACAAACAGAAAGGGGTGGAAAATGCCCCCAGAAATAGATTACATAATGCTTTATTAACCTTGTATTTTCTTAACACTAATGAGAAAGGAACAATGCCTGCAGAAAGACATTGGACAATGGAAAAGTCTGCTTAACTAAATCACCTGGTTTATTTCAAGGATGTGCTGACCTCACAATGGAAGCCAGGAGTTGTGCTGTGTTGGGGAAGGTGTTTTGCTCTTGTTTCCAGGCGGGAGAAAAAAAATGTGGACACCATCAAAATTAATAACAGTTTGGTTTTAAGAGGAGAAACCTCTTGGAAAGGAGACATGACAGCTCATCCACAATGATGATAATCATGCAGCTTGTAAGAAAAAATATATAGGATGAGGGCAGGGTTCTGTTCTTGTCTTTGCAAGAAAACACTCATCTACAAAAAATTCAAGAGACATTGGATGTTTGAATGCTGGCAGTTGGAATAATAACTACCCAATAGGGATCATCAAGAAAACCGAATAGGTTCTGTAAGTATAAATATCAAAGATTCACACACACACACACACACACACACACACACATTTATAAATTTATAGAGCTGGTTTTGGTGCTGGACCCTGGTTCAGTCCCTCTCTAATTTAGAATTTAGAAAACATCTTTGCTTTTCTTCATACCAATCATAAATTTCATTGAATATATATGTCTGTATATGTCTATATAATTAATGTTTAAGGTATCCACAATGAACAATGAATTTTCCTGCAGTAATCTTTTAAGTTTCCAGGAAGAAGATGGGGCCAATAGCAACAACTCCACCTGGTTGATATAATGTCATGATACTGATAGTGCTACTACCAGACCTGTTTTGTGTTCCAGCTGCATAAGATGGTTCCAACTTGGTTAGATGAAATGGTGCACATATTTTACAACATTCTGGCCAGACTTCCACACCATATTCAGAGACTATTTGCAATCTTATTAGACATTAATCTTCACATTTAACCATCATTTTACTTTCACAGGATCCCCTAGAGAGAATGTCATCCCCATGATAGTTGGAAGAAATTCTAGAGGATGATGTCCCCTTTTCCAGCAAAGTTTGTCCTCAGGTTTAGGAACATCATTTAGGGGTTGATTATAATTGGTATATGGTTGTGTGTTGGCAGAATAATTTTATAAGCTCAGGGATCTTTTTGAAAAAAAGAGGGAAATCTGGATGATAGGATAATAGATTGGTATTTGTGAGTTATTGTTTATAGAAAATTATTTTGGCATATATTTTTGTATATGGATACAAAGATAAATTATATTTAATATTGTATGCATTCATGCTTCTACCTCTGTTTGAAACATTATATATATATATATATATATATATATATATATATATATTTACAATATTATAGTATATATTTCTACCTCTGATCAAGATACTTGTACATTGTTTATATTTGGAGTTTATTGTCCTCATTTATTGCACAGTTGTTTAATGTCTTAGTCTTTAGGTTAGATAGGTATTAAGAATTATTGATCAATATTCATCTATGTTAGACTAATCAGATTTTTTAGATACATGGAGACTATATTATGTATAAATAGATACTCATCAACCTCTTCAAAGAGCTGTAGGAAATGTCATTTAATCTATCTTACAGTTTCATGGTAGTCAGACATAGTCGCTCCTGGCAACACCAATCTATTCCCAAGAGATTGTTGAGCACCAAAGACACTCTACTTGGAGTTTTCTTCATTTTGGCAAAACCAGTCTCTGGGCAAGGAACTGCCCATACCTCAATTACTGACAAAATACATAGTATTTGAAATGGATAAACAGAGCTGTAAAATCTTTCCAAGACAGGGTAAAATGGTTTTGAAAAAATTCTTGCATTTATAAATGATCTGTCGGTTATTCTAGGACTTAGCTAAAGTTGGTTGCTTCAACTCTGCAAATTTGTCTTTGGGTGACTGCCCAGGTAGCCAGTTGTCTCTGTGATTTGTTGCATGTTTTGGAAGTTGTTTGATTGTACTTCCTAATTACTCAGGTAACATTATTTCCCTTCTCTGATCTTCAATAGGGTTGAAGACTAGATAAACATAGTTACTTTCCTCTCATGACTTGGACAAGTTATTTATTATACAAGACTTAAGTTAGTTAGAATAGGATATTTGTTCTTATTGTATATAATTTTGTAGTAGGTTTAGAACTCTCTTACTTAAACAAAAGGGGGAGGTCTTTTGGGACCTTCTTTCACTCCTTCAGCCAATAGCCTTTAAGATACCAGCCTACTTGGGCTCTTTGATTTGAAAAAGATCTGTGTGTTCTCTCTCTTGTTTCAGAATCCACTTCTGGCTACCAGACTCTTTTCCTGGTTGTGTAAAGGGCTGTTGTCTAGGACGGTGATCTGTAAGGTTTTTATCTTTAAATAAATAACCCGTTTATTAATCATAATTCCAAATTGGTGTGGGATTGTTTTGTAACTTACTTCTTTAAAATCTAATAAATTCTTAACACAAAACATATAGGAAATCCAGGACACCATAAAAATACCAAACCTAAGAATAATAGGGGAAGAAGAAGGAGAAGGAGAAGAAGAAGAAGAAGAAGAAGAAGAAGAAGAAGAAGAAGGAGGAGGAGGAGGAGGAGGAGGAGGAGGAGGAGGAGGAGGAGGAGGAGGAGGAGGAGGAGGAGGAGGAGGAGGAGGAGGAGGAGAAGGAGAAGAAGAAGAAGAAGAAGAAGAAGAAGAAGAAGAAGAAGAAGAAGAAGAAGAAGAAGAAGAAGAAGAAGAAGAAGAAGAAGAAGAAGAAGAACTCCAGCTGAAAGGCTCAGAAAATATATTCAACAAAATCACAGAAGAGAACGTTCTCAACATAAAGAAGGATATCCTTATGAAGTTATAAGAAGCTTATACAATACCAAATAGGCTGGATAAAAAAGTCCACTTGCCATGTAATAATCAAAATGCAAAACATACAGAATAAAGAAATAATATTTAAAACTGCAAAGGAAAATGTCAAATAACATATAAATGTTGACCTATCAGAAAAACACCTGACTTCTCAAAGGAAACTATGAAATCCAGAAGGTTCTGGGCTGATAATCTGAAGATATGAAGAGACCATGGATGCAAGCCTAAGCTACTATATCCAGTAAACTTTCCAATCACCTTTGCTGAATTAAACAAGATATTCTATGACATAAACAGATTTAAACAATATGTATCCACAGACCCAGCACTACAGAAAGTACTAAAAGGAAAACCCCCACCCAGAGAAGCTAACTTTATCAACAAAAGTACAGGCAACAGATAACCCCCACCAGTAAATTCCAAAGAAAGTAAACACAAAAGCACTACTCCCAAAAATAACAGGAATCAACAGTTACTAGTCATTAATATAACTTAATATCAAGAGATTCAATTCACCTACAAAAAGACACAGAATAAGTAAATGGATATGAAAACAGAATCCAGTCTTCTGCTGTATACAAGAAACACAACTCATCCTCAAAGACATACACTACCTCAGAATAAAGGGTTGGGAATGTTATTCCAATCAAATGTACCTAAAAAAACAAGCAGGTGTAGTTATCCTAATATCTAACAAAATAGATTTTAAACTAAAATCAATCAGAAGAGATGGAGAAGGACACTTTATACTCATAACAGGAACAGGAACAATCAATCAAGGTGTAGTTTCAATCCTGAACATCTATGCCCCTAATGCAAGAGTACGAACATATTTAAAAGAAACTTTTCTAAAACTTAAATTGCACATCAAACCCCACACACTAATAGTAGGAGATTTCAACACTTCACTTTTTCGAGTAGAAAGGTCAACCAGACAGAAACTTAATAGAGAATAAGAGAATTAGCAGATGTTATTGACTGATATTTCTATCCTGCCCCATTCCCACAGTCATTTAGCCACAAAGAATTCACACAGAGGTCTACATTAGTTATAAACTGATTGGCCTAGTAGCTCAGACTTCTTATTAACTCTTATAACATATATTAATCCATTATTCTTGTCTATGTTAGCCATGTGGCTCAGTACCTTATTTGGCAAGGCAGTCACATCTTGCTTTTATTCCTGTCTGGATAACAACTACAGAATAAGCTTCTCTATCCCTAGAATTCTTCCATTTTTGTTGCACCACCTCTGCTTCCTGCCTGGATATTGGCCAATCAGCATTTTATTAAAATATGATTGACCGGGTACAAACCATTGTCCCACAGCAAGATGTCAAAATCAAATGGACATAACAGACATCTGTAGAACATTCCACCCAAACACAAAAGAATATACCTTCTTCTCAGCACCTCATGGAATCTTCTCTAAAACTGATCACTACTCAGTAACAAATCAAACCTCCACATATACAAAGAAAATGGAAAAAGTCCCATATCAGTTCAAATGGCCAAAAGACACTTAAAGTCATGCTCAACCTTTTTAGCAATCAGGGAAATGCAAATCAAAACAATTTTGAGATACCATCTTACACCTATCAGAATGGCTAAAATCAAAAACACCAATGATAGCCTTTGCTGGAGAGGTTGCGGAATAAGGGGTACACTCATCCATTGCTGGTGGGAATGCAAATTCGTGCAACCACTTTGGAAATCAGTGTTTTGGTTTCTCAAGAAATTTGGGTTCAACCTACCTCAGTACCCAGCAATACCACTCTTGGGAATATACTCAAGAGATGCCCTATCATATTACAAAAGCATTTGTTCAACTATGTTCATAGCAGCATAAGTAATATCCAGAAACTGGAAACAACCTAGAAACCCTTCAATGGAAGCATGGATGAAGAAAGTGTGGAATATATACATATTAGAGTACTACTCAGCCATAAAAAAACAATGATATCTTGAATATTGCATGCAAATGGATAGAAATAGAAAACACTATCCTGAGTGAGCTAACCCAGACCCAAAAAATGAACATGGTATGTACTCACTCATAATTGTTTTCTAGCCGTAAATAAAGGACATTGGGGCTATAATTTGTGGTCCTAGAGAAGCTAAATAAGAAGGTGAACCCAAAGAAAAATATATAGTCATCCTCCTGGATATTGGAAGTAGACAAGATTCCTGGGCAAAAATTGGGAACATGGGGTGGGATGGGAGTAAGGGAAAATGGTGAGAGAAAAGTGGGAAGGGGAGAATGGGGGGAGCTTGGCAGAATGGGATGATTGGGATAAAGGAAGTGTGGATATGGGAGCAGGGAAGCATATATCCTAATTAAGGGAGCCATCATAGGGTTGGCAAGAGACTTGACTCTAGTGGGTCTCACAGGTGTCCAGGGAGATGTCCCCAGTTAGTTTCTTGAACAGCTGAGGAGAGGGAACCTGAAATAGCCCTATCCTACAGCCATACTGATGAATATCTTTCATATCACCATAGAAACTTCATCTGGTGATGGATGGAGATAGAGGCAAATACGCATGTTGGAGCACTAGACTGAGCTTCCAAAGTCCAAATAAGGAGATGAAGGAGGGAGAACATGAGTAAGGAAGTCAGGAACCCGAGGGGTGTACCCAACCACTGAGACAGTGAGGCTGATCTATTGGGAGCTCACCAAGGCCAGCTGGACTGGGACTGAAAAAGCATGGGATAAAACTGGACTCTCTGAACATGGTGGACAGTGAGGGCTGATGAGAAGCCAAAGAAAATGGCACTGGGTTTTGATCCTACTGCATATACTGGCTTTGTTGGAACCTAGGCTGTTTGGATGCTCACCTTCCTAGACCTGGATGGAGCGGGGAGGACCTAGTACTTCCCACAGGGCAGGGAACTCTGACTTCTCTATGGACTGGAGAGGGAGGGGGAAAGGAATGAGGGGAGGGGAGGGGAGTGGGCAGAGGGGGAAGGAGTGGGGGAGGGGGAGGGAAATGGGAGGTGGGGAGGAGGTGGAAATTTTTCAATAAAATTAATAATAATAATAATATATTAATACCATATCTCTAATTTTAGCAAATGCATTATTTCTTATTAGGCCTATATTATAAGGCAACAATAGATATAAGTTGTAGAAGAAATCACTATTATTATTTCAATAAAAGCCATTCAAAATCTTAATAATTAAAAATCATTACGTGTTAAACAAATCATGAAATTATTTTTGAATACAAGAATAAGGACTGGTTTGATGTTTTATTATCACCACATTGAAAACTTGTTTGTCAACATCTTCTAAAGTTGAAAGCATTTAACAATTTTGCTAGTGGGATACTCAAAACTGAAATTTATTTTATATAAATACTTGCAAATAATATTTTAGCAAGTTTATTTATGGAAGACTAAAAGTGAAAAAAAATAAGATTTTATCCCAAGAATAGATAAATAAATAAATGGTATCAACATATTATCAAGTAAATTTTACTTTTATAGATGTTTGTAAGATCATAGATTAATTCTAAAAGATAAATTTTAAACAGACTAAATAAAATATATATACTTCATAATTAAATTTATGAGGCATTCTGTAAAAGGGAATAATAATTAAAAAGAAAGCATCAAATTTTTCAAGGCTTAGGTTACCAAGTGCTATCTTCCTACCTAGACCACCCTGGATGCCAACATATGTTCTCCTTACAACTTGAAAATATTAAAACTACACCCCCATATGGGCTAAATTTGGCTCTCATGAAATTTATATGTGTGTACATATTTTCCCATATTCAGAGAATACAGGACTAAAAACATTTAGCTAATAGCAATTAAATATTATTTTCATTTTTATTTAAATGATATTTTTTCTCATATATGTGGTGTTAAAATAATACAAAATATTTATTTACTCACTGTGGTTACACTAATGGCAGCACTACTAAAGCATAACTTTTTGAAATATCACCATGTATCCCTTCCTATACTGAAACTCACATTGTAAACCAGGCTGATGATGCATTCACAGAGGTTTGACTTCCTCTACATCCTAGTAATGGGATAAAAGGCTTATGCCAATATACAACTCTTCTCGTTTTTCTTCTCTCAGATAAATATAAACTCATGATTTCTGCTGCAATTGAATTGATATTTTATATCGTACGTTATTTTTACCAAAAAAGTGATTTCATTTTTCTAAAGAGTGACTCTGTTTTTAGCATAATACATATTTATGGATTATTTGGATATCTGAGCATTAAATTACACATGATCCTTTTACTTATTGATACTGAGTCAGCACAGATGAAGTATTATTAAATACATTTGTCATGTTAATGATTTTAAATTATGTATTTTACCAAATACACAAAGATGTTTTCTGAAATTCTTGATAAATACATCTTTAAAATTGTAAAAAGTTCTTTATGAGGCTGGAGAGATAGCTCAATGTTTAACAGCTCTTGATGCATTTGCAGAGGACCTACATTTGGTTTTCCAGCACCCACGTTATCATGCACAATGCTGTCTAACTCCAGTCTTAGAAATTTGAAGACATCTTTAATTAACATTTTATATTTGATTTTTTTCTTTGGGAACTGGAAAGATGACTCAGAAGTTAAGACTATTGGCTACTCTTCCAGAGATACTGTGTTCAATTTCCAGCAATCACATGGTGACTCACAACCATTTGTAGTGGGATCTAATGCTCTTCTGGCATGCAAGAATGCATTCAAACAGAATACTGTATATAACCAAATAACTAAATTAGAAAAATATTTTTCATTCAATATATTTTGTTCAAAGTCTTTCCCTTCCCAAAAATCATCTCAGATCTTCATCACCTCCTTAACCACTCAAATTCCAAGCAAACAAAAACCCAAATGAAAAACCAAAGCAAAGCCAGGTGTGGTGGCCCACACGTTAAATTCCAGCACAGAAAGATGGACAGATCTCTATGAGTTTGATACCATCCTTGCCTACAAAGTAATTTTCAGGACAGCCAAGACTGCTACACAGAGAAACCCTGTGTTGAAAAAACGCACATACAAACACACATACACATAGACACGAATAAAAAGACGAGTAAAGGAGGAAAGAAAATCAAAACAAACAGAATACAAAAACCTGTAAAACACAAACCACAAAAACAAAGCAAAAACAACACAAGAAAACAGGGGGATTGTTGACCAACAACTCCTGGGCATGGAGTCTGCCCTGGCATGCCTTGGAAAACTATGCCACACTTTATGGGAGAACATCGATTGTCCCCTTTCCCAGTAGATATCAACTGCAAATAGCTTCTTGGCTAGGGGTGGGGCTATGTGTTGACTTCACTTTTCCACGCTGGGATTTTGTCTGGTTTTAACCTGTACACTACATAACAGTCTTTGTGTATCTGACTCTTGAGAACTGCCTGCCTTTTCTCACATCTTTTTTTTTGTTTTATTTTTGTAGCTTTATAAATAATATCATTCGAAATTTTCACTTACTCCCCTCCTCCCATTTCCCTGCCACTTCCCCACTCCCCCTCCCCCTCCCACTCGAGTCCTAAGAGAGGGCAGGGTATCCTGCCCTGTGGGAAGTCCAAGCCCCACCCCCTTCATCCAGGCCTAGGAAGATGTGCATCCAAACAGACTAGGATACCAAAAAGCCAGTACATACAGTAGAGACAAATCCCAGTGCCTTTATCATTGGCTTCTCAGTCAGCCACCATTGTTAGCCACATTCAGAGAGTCCGGTTTGATGACATGCTTGCTCAGTCTCAGCCTAGCTGGCTTTAGTGAGCTCCCATTAGATCAGAAACACTGTGTCAGTTTGTGGACCAACCCCGGCAGTCCTGACCTTTTTGTTCATCTTCTCCCTCCTGCTCTTCAACCGGACCTTAGGAGCTCAGTCTAGTGCTTCTAAGCGGGTCTCTGTCTCTATCATCATCCATTGCCAGATGAAGGTTTTATGATGATATTCAAGATATTCATCAGTATGACTAAGGGACAAGGCCAGTTCAGGCACCCTCACCTCTACTGCTCAGGGACTTAGCTGGGGATATCCCCGTGGATACCTGGGATCCCCTATAGAGCCAATTCTCTTGCCAACCCTAAAATGGCTCCCTTAATTAAGATATCTTTTTCACTGCTCCCATATCCGCCCTTCCTCCATCTCAACAATCCCACTCCCCCAAAATATCCACAACTCTCCCCTTCTCCCTTCTCTCATCCCCTCTCCCCTCCCCACAACCACACCCCCAACTTTTGCCTGGCGATCTTCTCTACTTCAAATTTCCAGGAGGATATATAAAAACATATATATATATATATATATATATATATATATATATATATATATATATGTTTTTCATTGGGTTCAGCTTACTGTTTAGCTTCTCTTGGATGGCAAACTATAGGCTCAATATCCTTTGTTTATAGCTAGAATCCACTAATGAGTGAGTAAATACCATATTCATATTTCATATTCATATTTTGGTCTGGGTTGTCTCACTCAGGATAGTGTTTACTATTTCCATCCATTTGCATGCAAAATTCAAGATGTTATGTTTTTTTTTAATTTTAAGTATTTTTTAAGATTTATTTATTTATTATGTACACAGTGTTCAGCCTCCATGTATGCCTGCAGGCCAGAAGAGGGCTCCAGATCTCATTACAGATGGTTGTGAGCCACCATGTGGGTTGCTGGGAATTGAACTCAGGACCTCCAAAAGAGCGGTCAGTGTTCTTAACCTCTGAGCCATCTCTCCAGCCCCCCGATGTTATGGTTTTTAATGCTGAGTAGTACTCTAATGTGTAGATGTGCCACACTTTCTTTATCTATTCTTCCACTAAGGGGCATCTAGGTTGTTTCCAGGTTCTGGCTATTACAAAAAAATGCTGCTATGAACATAGTTGAACAAATGCTTTTGTAGTGTGATTGGGCATTTCTTCAGTATATTCCTAAGAGTGGTATTGCTGGATCTTGAGGTAGGTTGACTCTCAGTTTCCTGAGAAATTGCCACACTGATTTCCAAAGTGGTTGCACAAGTTTGCATTCCCACCAGAAATGGATGTGTGTTCCCCTTACTTCACATCCTCTGCAGCATAGGTTCTCATTGGTGATTTTGATTTTATCCATTCTGACATGTATTGGTATTTCAAAGTTGATTTGATTTGCATTTCCTTTATAGCTACGGAAGTTGAACATGACCTTAATTATCTTTTGGCCATTTGAACTTCTGCTGAGAATTCTCTGTTCAGTTCAGTACCCCATTTTTAATTGGGTTATTTAGAAATTTAATGTCTAGTTTCCTGAGTTCTTTATATATTTTGGAGATAAGACCATTGTCTGATGTGTGGTTGGTTGTCTTTTTGTCTTAATGACTGTGTCCTTTGCTTTACAGAAGCTTCTCAGTTTCAGGTCCCATTTATTCATTGTTGCTCCTATTGACTGCGCTACTGGGGTTATACGTAGGAAGAGGGCACCTGTGCCCATGGATTGAAGGATACTTCCCACTTTCTCTTCTATCATGTTCAGAGTGGTAAGATTTATATTGAGGTCTTTAATCAGTCTGGACTTGAGTTTATGGATCTGTTTTCTTATACAGACTAAAATCTAGTTATTCAAGAAAATTTGTTAAAGAAGCTTTCTTTCTTCCATTGCATAATTTTAGCTCCTTTGTCAAAAATCAGGTATCCATAGATTTGTAGATTAGTATCCAGGTCTTTAATTTGATACCATTGGTCAACGTCTCTGTATTCATGCCAATACCAAGCTGTTTTCATTACTGTAGCTCTGTAATACAGTTTGAAATCATGGATGGTAATTTAGCCTCCTGAAGTTCCTTTATTGTATAGCATTGTTTTCGCTATCCTGGATTTTTGTTTTTCCATATAGCATTGATTATTGTTCTTTCAAGGTCTGTGAAGAATGTTGTTGGGATTTTGATGGGGATAGCATTGAATCTATAGATTGCCTTTGCTAGAATTGCCTTTTTACAAAGTTGATCCTACCAATCCAAGAGCATGGGATATCCTTCCATTTTCTGGTATCCTCTTCAATTTCTTTCTTCAAAGCCTTAAATATCTTGTCAAATCAATCTTTCACTTCCTTGGTTAGTTTTACCCCAGGAAACTGTATGCTATTTATGGCTATCCTGAAATGTGATGTTTCTCTGATTTCCCACTCCACTTCTTTACCCTTTGTGTATAGGAGGACTACTGATTTTTTGACTTGATCTTGTACTATGTCACTAATATTTATTTAATATTTAATTAAATATTTAATGTTTAAGTAAATAAATTTTGGCATGTATTTCTAAAATATTTGTAGGTTTGTGGGTTATTACCTTGATAATTATTGCATAATTATTTCATTACTAAATTATGAATTTTTTACTGCTACTTATTAACAGCATAGTATTGTTGTTGCCTGAATTCCACCTGTCATTAGAGCCAGGTAGACAGGCTGAGATAGGACAGAGGCTTTGGAGGAAACGTTGAAACAAACATGCTTGGATCTGAGTGTGAAGGTCAGTTTGCATATAGAGATCCAGCTTATAGTAAATTAGAGCAGCATGTGGCAATATTCCAAAATTTTTCATTCAAAAAAGTCATAGCTGAATAGGATGTTTTAAGCCTGTATGTACAACATTAAATATGCTGATGTTGCAGAATTTCTGTAAGTTTGAGCCAAGTCTGATTGAAATATAGATAGATAGATAGATACATAGATACATAGATAGATACATAGATACATAGATAGATAAATAGATACATAGACAGATATAGATATATGTACACACACACACACACACACACACACACACATATATATATATACTCCTTTGTCAAAAATCAGGTATCCATAGGTTTGTGGATTAATATCCAGGTCTTTGATTTGATACCATTGTTCAACGTCTCTGTATTTATGCCAATACTAAGCTGTTTTCATTACTGTAGTTCTGTAATAGAGTTTGAAATCAGGAATTGTAATTTAGCCTCCTGAAGTTCCTTTATTGTATAGCATTGTTTTTGCTATCCCGGATTTTTTGTTTTTCCATATAGCATTGATTATTGTTCTCTCAAGGTCTGTGAAAATATATATATATATATATATATATATATATATATATATATATATATATAGAGAGAGAGAGAGAGAGAGAGAGAGAGAGAGAGAGAGAGAGAGAGAGAGTGAATTCTAAGCAAGGTAGTGCATCAGTTATACCTATGATGAAAAATATTATTGAATCGTCCAAAAAACAGGTAAATATCTGAAAAAGGCATATAATAATTATGGGGAGAATGCACAAATTGATAGACAAATAGCCAGACACAAGCATACATACACACAAAATAAAATCCAAAACAAGATTCAGCTGTAAGATATACTACAATGCTAGAGTAATAAACACAGCAGACCTTGGTCATTGCAACACTTTACGTAATAGTCAATAACTAGAAAAAAATTCAAATCAATTGAAGAATGAATGAATGTAAGTGGAATGTATGCCTAGCTTAATGTTATTTATCTTTAAAAATCCAACTCTACAATTGTTAATATCCTTAAATACACAAATCAGGCCCCTTTTTTGAGTTCTTTGTCTCAGAAATAAAAGAATTGAGGAGTGGAATCAAATTGAAGTACAAACATGATTTTACTAGGACTTAAAGGAGAAAATGAATGGAAGGCAAGCTATAAACTTCAGCAGCTATGTAGAAGAGGTAAATGGAGGAAAACAAAAAATGCATACAATTTCCATGGGTATGAAGGTCAAGTATATGGTTGAAAAGTAGCCACAAGTTTGTAAGATGGGTAATTTAGAGATATTATGAAACCAACATATTAGTGGGGAAAACACAAAGTGTTAAGGAAGGCATACAAAGAAAAGTAATAGAAAAAAATAAGTCATTCTAAATTGGCAAGTCTTACAACCCTATTTGGTTTCTGGTTTGGAGGCAGGGATTCTGAGGAAGAAAATTGCAGAATATAATTGAAATATTGCTTCCTATATCTTAGCATAGCTTAATATGAGTCCAGCTTCCTAGAGATGATCTGTTAACTACCATGGTTAAATGAACCCATCTGAAATATGAGGTCTGTACTCAATCCAATGAACAAAATCTTTTTATTGAAAGCGTTTCTTTTCTACTATAATGTGGGAGGGATTTGTTGTCACATTTTGTTTAAATGAAGCAAAAAAGATGAGTACCACATGTTGTCATTCACATGTAAAACACGAAAATGTAGTACATTTTAAGAATCAGAGAATATTCTAGTGAATATTCTAAAAGAATGGAAGAATAGATGTGGGCTAAGTTTTGAAAAGTTATTACTTGGCAATAAATCATAGTTAAAAGAAATTCTCACTTATTGCACAGCAGGGTGAATAGAGGAAAACAACCATGCACATATTATATTTAAAAAGTAATTTTAAAAATTTACCCTAAAGAAATGATAAATGTACCACATTATGTCTATTTTACCATGCTACAGAATGTATTCAATGTATATATCTGTTAAAACATGATTTTTACCCAACCAATACATAAATTTTTTTTAATTTTATCTACCTATTAAAAAACTTCAAATACCTTTTTAAAATCATATAGCAATAATAAAAAATAATTTTTTCTTTTTATTGACAGAAGTTTCTGTCCCACCTGGTCCTGTAGCCATTTAGTCCCTATAAAACACAGAAAGGCTTATAATAATTATAAACTGTTTGGCCTATTGGCTCAGGTTTATTATTAACTAGCTCTTACAACTTAAATTAAGCCACAATTCTTGTCTATGTTAGCCATGTGGCTTGGTACTTTTTAGCACTGAGGCATTCTCATTTTGCTTCTTCTATGTCTGTGTCATGACTGCAGACTGGGCCTTTTATTCTCTCAGAATTCTCCTAGTCTGTTAGCACCACCTATACTTCCTGCCTTGCTTCTGATCAACCAGCAATTTATTAAACCAATAAAAGTGACAAATCTTTACAGGGTATAAAAGCATTATTACACAGCACCTCTTTTTTTTTCTTTTTACATATGTGTATTTCTTCAAGGTAATAGTATATACATTTTCTAATTAAGTGAATTCAAGTCATTATTATTTGGTGATGTATATAGACTCTCATACCTTTCTCATTGATTGATTGATTACTTTGCTTGGGGGAAACTTGCATGTCCTGGAATGTATAGGACTCTCAGAGTACAACTTGTGGAGTTGGTTAATGTCTTCCAGCATGCAAGATCAAGTAAAGAAATGCAGACTAGATGGTAAGGTTGGGAGAAAGCACCATTAAACTATGAGACAATTTGCTAGAACAATTTTTTTTCTTAAATAGTCTAAAGCTATATTTTTTGAATTATTATTTAACAAGTAATTTGAACACACACTGAAAATGTCTGGTATTTACAATAACATTTTCAATTAATGATGAAATTTTTTTGTTAAATGTGCAATTAAGCAATGTTTTTTTTCAATCATCATTTAACCACCTATAAAAATAAAGAGAATGATAACTCATTGCATAGTATAAACTTGTTGGATGACTGTCTAATGGTAATATGTAATTTAGAGGTTATATAGCATAAGCTTATACTTTTACAATATAGAATATTTATATTTGATAATAGATGCCTGAGATATTAATATCTTCATAGATTTTTCAATTTATTTCTCTATTAGTTATACTTCATTAAAAATTCAGTTTTATACTTATTCCTTCCTTAACTTATGCCTAAAATGTTTAATGTAACAGTTCTCAAAATATTGTCCCCCGATATTTTTTATCTATTAGTTTTTAAGAAATGGTTTCTTGGTATAGCTTTCCTGAAACTTACTTTGCTGTGCAGACTTGCCTGAAACTCAGAGAGTCACCTGACTCTTTGCCTCTTATTCCTGGGACTAAAGGTATACACTACATAGGTCAAGCATCTTCATAAACTGGTTCTTGTAGATTCATAATCTACCTAAAGAAAATGTGCAAAGAAAATTCTCTTCATAAACATATCACACTCTAGTAATACTTTTCATTGTGATGCTATGTTTCTAAAAAAAATTTGCTGCTGGAACTAAAATCAAAGAAGTGGCAAAAATATTTTCAAAGACAAAGTTTTTAGGGTCATAAAATCAGAAAAAAAATGTTAGTTCATTTTTTTTATTTTTTGTAAAGTATCAAAACATTGAAATTAATTTCAACAATGGAAAACGCATTCTTTTATTAGAATTCAAAATAAAAATGATAAAGTAAATGTCTTTTTGATGAAATTTAAAGAATACCTAAATGTTTTTTGTTTTGGGTTTTTTTTTTTTTTTGCTTAATGAAAAGCAAGCATGGGAATCATGAGAAACTGATATTCATCTGGCCTAAGGATTATAATAAAATGACCTTATCTATCATAGAATATTCTTTTTACTTAAAAGATCACTGACAAATTATGGTTAACAATACCTGTATGTTTGTCAGATATTTGGTCTTAATTCAACTCGGTTTGTAATCTCAAAAATAATGAAAAGTGTTTTATTTTGACAATGATATATTGTAAACATGTATCTTAAAATGTACCTGGAAGGCTCAACAATCTATGGGATATTTTTCATGAGAATAGTGGTATTACTGACAAATATGTATTTTTCAAATTAGAAAGTAAGTTTGATTTGCTTCCAAATGTATCTCAAGTGTCTCATGATCAGTTTTATATAATATTCTTAGACAGAAAATTATTCAAAATGTAAACTGGACAAAGGGCTTTTAACATAATAAAATGAAAATTTACCTGATATTGTTTAAAAGTTGTGTATATCCAATAATAACTGTTATAAAAAAGATTCATGTGGTAGTAATATGGTTTAGTCTGTAAATTAGTTCACCTCCTTAAACAGAAAATGAGGACAAATATTTAATGGTGATAGAATTTTATTTTAAAAAATAGATTTCAAATTAGGCTTATAAGGTATTTAACATGTATTGAAGCTTTGTAACTCACTTGACTCAATTCATCAGATCTGGTATTAAATATTGTAAATTCTTCATATACTGTTGTCATATTTAGGTCATTTCCATATTATCATGTAGCTTCCTTTGTAAACACAATAACTCATCTAATGTCTTATAAAATCTAACTGTATCATATATTTTATAATTTTTGGTAGAATTGAAGAGCTTGTAGTATAAGTTAAAATATTATTTCTGAAGTTTGTGTGCTGATTGCTTTGTATCAACTTTACACAAGTCTTGACATATCTAGAAAAAAGAATTTTATTTGAGAAAATGCCTATATTAGATTTACTTGTAGGCAATCTGATTATTATAATTGATGTAGTTGGACCTAGACCATGTGAAATTGTGCTACTCTTGGACTGGAGAATGATAAAAGAAAGCAAGTTGGGCAAGCCACAAGAAACAAATGAGTAAGCACCACTCTGTGGTCTCTTTATTAGGTATTGTGGAATATTGATTTGTATATTGTGAACATGTGCTACTAAGATTTGTTTAATAAAAAGCTGAATGGTGGGGCTGGAGAGATGGCTCAGTGGTTAAGAGCATTGCCTGCTCTTCCGTCCTGAGTTCAATTCCTGGCAACCACATGGTGGCTCACAACCATCTGTAAAGAGGTCTGGTGCCCTCTTCTGGTCTGTAGACATGCACACAGACAGAATATTGTATACATAATAAATAAATAAATATTTACAAAAAAGCTGAATGGTCAGTTGCTAGGCAGGATTTCTGATCAGAGAAAACTCTGGGAAGAAGAAAGAAGAGTTGTAAAGAGAAGTTATGAGAAACAGAGCATGCAAGATTTACATTATGTATATGAG
Organism: Microtus agrestis; assembly: GCA_902806775.1. Classification (NCBI taxonomy): domain Eukaryota; kingdom Metazoa; phylum Chordata; class Mammalia; order Rodentia; family Cricetidae; genus Microtus; species Microtus agrestis. Next base: position 55,984 of record CADCXT010000752.1, read on the forward strand.
GCAAACAAACAAACCTATTTTAATTAATAGAAAAGCACTCATTTCAGTGATAAAAGGTAGCTTACAACAAGTCTAAGCTACCACCCAAGCTATCATAATAATGCAAAGTCTCCCTGTGGTTACTAGGGAGATGGCAGGTGGAGAAGAAATATCTGACTAATAATGGTGCTTAACATCCAGCCACATGTATCCACATAAGACAAGAAAAAAGCTTTTTAAAAGGTTTTAAACTCACAAAAGCAGGCCAAATGTTGCTTCTTAGTATCAAATTCCTCATGCTAGCAGTGCTAAAGGGACATCTTTCCTGGAAGCTGCCTGCCTACTTGAGCTTGGAGAGCAACCTTCAATTAAGCTGCAAAGTAGGTGTAAGATTTTGCTTATACAGACAGAAAAGGTTATAAATATCCAAAATAACAGGTTCACATGAAAAAATATAAGCACATTAAAGTATGTTTTAAAATGTATATAGACTTTGTAGTGGGAACAGCAGGCTGCGTTCCTGTCACCTGACTCCTACATGGGTAGCTTAGCCCCGGAAATAACAACACATAAACTGTATTCTTTTAAACACAGCCTGGCCCACTAGGTCTAGCCTCTTACTGGCTACTTCTCACATCTTGGTTAACCCATTTCTAATAATCTGTGTAGCACCACAAGGTGGTGGCTTACTGGGAAAGATTCTGCGTATCTGACCTGGCGGCTGGCTCCATGGTGTCTACCTCACTAACTTCTTTCTCCCAGCATCCTGTTCTGTCTACTCTGCCTCTCTAAAAAGCCAAGGCAGTTTCTATATTAACCAATGAAAGTAACATATAGACAAATGACCCTCCTCCATCATTTCCCCTTTTTCTGTTTAAACAAAAAAGGAAGGCTTTAACTTTAACATAGTAAAATTACATATAACAAAACAGTAATCAAGCAATAATTACAATTACAATATTTAGATCTACTTTATCTTTTATCATAACTAAGGAATACTATATCTATCTATCTATCTATCTATCTATCTATCTATCTATCTATTCTTCAACTCTATCAAAGACTCCAGAAAGATATAATATTCCCTAAGTAAACAAGAAGTAAGCAACTTCTAAAACTCTAGAAATGACAGAGACATCTTGTCGTCTGGACAGCCACCCGAAGTTCTTATGTACCATTGGGGCATCCATCTTCAGCCTTCAGGCCCACAGTATCCAGCAGACTTTTCCATGAAACAGGAAATTTCAAAGTCAGTTCAGTCACTATCTGCTGTGTCCTGCAGAATGTCTCATAGACTCTTTCATAAATCAAGAAACCTGAAAGAACATATCACCTTTAAGCAAGTTCAGCAGTCCTCTCTCTGCAGGTTCTTTGTGTCCAGTTTATGTATCAGTTCAGGCAAGAGCAGTTTCTTGCCCAATTGGCTATCGAACTTCATAAGGAGCCTCTTCGATGCCCATCTTCCTCGGGAAGTAGCTGGTGCTGTCAGGAGCAGACGTATCTCATTGTCATGAGAAGGCCTAAGTTATTAAAATATTTAAAATGCCATAATCTATAATATTTGAAAGATATGAAGAATGCCTATCTGAAATATATCTATAAGCATCTAGAAAATCTAACATGACTACAAGCTTAAATATTATTCATGAATATCCATTAACAACCTATATTTCCTAATTATACATTACATTTTTAAATGAACTACACAATCATAATACCTTAATCAAGATCAGAAATACATATATATATGTATATATATATATATATATATATATATATATATATATATATATATATAATAAAATTGACCTTAAACTTGTAGCAATAAATCAAGATTTATACCAATGCAAATTACTCATCTCTGTATAATATCCTTCTTTAAATGTAAAAGAATATTTATAAACAATATTTGGGAATATGGATGAAGTTATTTCTCTCCAAACTTCTTCATGCTATATAAGGGTGCTGTTAATTAGGTCTTTCATAGTATAACCTGTGTGCCAGGTTCATCTCAGTCAGCGGTTGAGTGAAGTAATTATTTGAAGGTGTTCACAGCAACCTTTCAGGAGGGCGTGGTCTATCATAACATATTGGGATAGAAGCAATCCACAAAGTCCCATCCTCTGTGAAAACAAAAGAAGAACTTTTTCAAAGCATCATAGCCTTAGATCCAAATTTTGAAGTCAAGGTTTTATCTTGGATTAGTTCAGCAGCATTTATAAACAAATATCTTTTAGCAGCTGTTTCTCCTTCCTTAGCATTCAAACAATTCAAAGAGAGCATAATAGCGTACGGTATCAAGATCTTTGTGTATTTTCCATTTTTGTGTGGCTTTATTTTAACCTCTATTTCATTTCTTTTTACTTTTATTTTTTGAGACAGTTTCTCTGTATATCTTTATCCTGGAATAACTCTGTATATCATCAGGCTGTCCTTTAACTCACAGAGATCCTCCTGTCTCTGCCTCCGAGGCATTGGGATTAAAGCTGTGTGCTACCATACCTTGAAGTCACAGAGATCAATCTACCTCTGCCCCTTGAAGTCATAGAGGTCAAGCTACCTCTGCCATGCAAGTGTCGGGATTAAAGGTGTGTACCACCGCACCCAACTACTCCTTTTTTTTCTTTTCTATTTTTAAGAACTTTAACCACTAGCCTGCATATATTTTTAACACACTATAAACCATTCTGAGGTTTTCTTTGTCTTTGAATCTCTCTTTACTGTATATATCTCTCTTTTTCTGACCACATGAGCCTTTAAATTACTAAGCAGTATGGAGAGGATGAAAGCCGTGGCTTTGACAACTGGATCCAGCCCATTCCTTAGCATTCCAGCCTCATGGAAGAGGTTCCGGCTGTAGCCATTTTTATTGCCACAACTCTATGGCATTTCAAGGTCTCTGCCAGGAAGCAAACTGCAATGGTATATCCACAAACAACACTCAAGTCTGCTCTCTGTACCTGGCCCGCCTGCCTCAAAGAGTCAGAGTTTGCCCTGGCAGGACAGCCCAGATGTCACTTTTTTCCTGCTACAGCTGAAAACTGAAAAGCATGCGGTCAGCTTTTCATCAACACCATTTAAGTGTTTCATGGCAGGACCTCTTAAATGAGCTGCAAGCTTTGCAGCAAAAGCTGTATCAGGAAGCCTCTTTTAGATGAGAGTGCTTTCTTGCCTCTAGCAAGCAGAGCAGTCCCGAGAAATTGCTACTACCAAGGAAACATGCTTTATTCTTTCCCAAGCTTCCTCAGGCTTTCTGTGGATTCAGTTATCCATATCTGGGCACCATTGGTAGTGATGAGGCAAGCAGGCCTGTTTTTTGTCCTGCCAGGCTCGCACACAGCTAGCTTTACACCCGAAATAAGAACACACAAATTGTATTCATTTAAACACTGCTTGGCCTATTAGTTTCAGCCTCTTATTGGCTAATTCTCACATCTTGCTTTAACCCTTATTTAGTAATCTGTGTAGCACCACGAGGTGGTGGCTTACTGGGAATGATTCAGCATGTCTGACCTGGCGGATGGCTCCATGGCATCTGCCTCACTACCTTCTTTCTCCTTCTGTTATGCTTACTCCACCTATCTAAGCTGCTGTCCTATAAAAAGCCAAGGCAGTTTCTTTATTAACCAATGAAAGTAACACATAGACAAATGACCTTCCTCCTTCAAGACTTAAAGATAGATATAGACAGTCATAGAAAAGATAGTTTAGAGTAATTAAAAATAAATCCATGTACAGAAAAAAAAATACATAGGAACTCTGGATCCAATTTTGTGTGTTCTTAACTTTCAATTATTTTAGATGCTAATGTACAAAACCAGTAGCCCCTGATATATGTTGGATCATGGAAAATGCTGAATTAAATCAACTATATATTTTTAAAAATTCTTAATTTAAATATGGAAATTGGGCAAAGTGTTGCATTCATGGAGATGTTATGATTTGTTTCAACAGAAACAAACAGCTGTGGATTCCTTCCATATTAATATAGATCAGATTTGAATAAGCAAGACCTCTTAAATATTTTTGCTTCAGACATGGAGAATAAAAAAAAAAGCTACACGACAAGTTATCTGATCCCTTGATGTGGAATCAGCTCTAAGATGAGACAGAACATAATAAATTTTGTTGGCTATAGAGACTTCATGATTTATTTATTTTTTCTGGATTATGTATATTATTGTATTTTCTTTGAATTTTTTAATTTGAATGAGCTGAGTACAGAGAGACATTTCATTATAAAGGCTGATAAGCTAAACCAACACATTTACTTTAAAGGCATCTTAACTTTAAAATTTTGGTCTAAGGATATGTTGCTTTGGAAAAATGGTTCTGCTTTTGTTTCTACAAAGGATGATATCCTGTGGGTTCCTTCTAGACTAATGTGGTTTGATGAAACAAAACCACCTGAAAGGCCTCCGTTAATACCCCCAAACACTTCACCCAACAAAAAAACAGAAGGCAGATTGTACAGAACAAATTCCAAATCACCTAAATGATTGTTCATAAATGTTTGTTTACATTTAAAGGGAGATATGGTATATAGACAAATAATTTGCCACTTTATGGATCATGGTTTATTATTAAATGTGATCCTTTCTTATGAATGGATAAAGATTTGTATTACAGTTTGGTGATACAAATGGACTTATAAAGCTGACAGATGACTTTTACTGTTCAAACATATAACAAAATAATCTGTAGCTGAATTTGCACACCCCACAGTCCATACTTATGTTAGTGCAAGTATGTATGATACCTATGAAAATTTGTGTATCTTAGAGAAAGGGGACAAAACACTAATGAAAATAAGTGGTCCAGGTAATTCATTCTCTTAGTATGCCTCTATTGCAATTTACTCAGGGTTATTCATCCAGAACAGCTTCAAGGCTGCTGACTGAGATAATATTTCTCACAGACTACTCCAGCTAAGTATTCAGACAATCTCTACACTTTTCAATTGTACAGAAACTAGACAACAAACAATACATCTAAATCTCCCTCTACTTGACAATTATACCAAATTACCCAGGGTTTCCTAAAAATGTCAGCAACCACAGAAAACAGGTAACAATCTAGAGATCATGACACTCACATTCCCAACATGGATGGTTTTTGGTAATTTGATGGATTATAGATGTTAACCATCATTTAGGGCCATTTGTTATAAGCTATTGATCATGTTGAAGAAAAATAAGCTAAATAACCAAGTTTTATTCAAGGATCTCTTTCTTGAATAAAAAAGGGGGATATAATATAGAAATGAAGAGATAAAACAGTAAATGAGTCTACTTTAAATAATCAATACTCTCAATCGTTTTATATAGTTATGGATTTTTGTATATTGATAAAAAAATTAAGGTTTTTTTGTTAAACATTAACTCTCCAAAGTTTTTTTTTTATTGTCAGTGAAAATTGGAGTAATAATTACAACTGACCACTTTATAGAATGTATCAGGTTGATTATAGCATTTATATTTCAGTAGGAATGGTCTACCGCTGCCTAAGCAATCTTAAAAGAAATTTGCAGAATTTGCAATTTCTAATTTCAACACTTTACAATGTCACTGGAGTGTTAATTATACATTGTGTGTATTTTCAGAGCATATTTAATTGCACAAGAAAAACCTGAAACTTTTCTATGTAAATTTTACAATAACTAAAAACCAACAAATTACAATGCCTTTCTAAAAGACTACATCAACAGAAAATAAGAGGATTTTTAGCTGTTCAAAATGAGAAGTTGAGCACACGTGTCTCAGGTGTGTTTTTTTTCTGTCTTCTTTAGTAGGCAATGCTGATGGAATATTCTGTGTCAGCTTGTTTAAATCAAACAACTTATAATTTCTTCTCTCTGTACATCCAAGTTTAAATTGGCCAAAAGAAAAATTTGCACAAGACCTGGAGAGTTGAAGTGGAAGAACATTAAAGTCTGTGAAGTTTCCATAGTGGGATGTGGTGATGAACAGATAGAGAATTGTCCAGTCATTTATTTTGCTCTCATGCTTCCTGTTTTTCCTCTAGCCCAGGTTTTATCAACCTGTGAGTTGCAACTCTTCTGTCAAACCTTTAAATATAAAAATATTTACATTATGTTTCATAATAATAGTAAAATTACAGTTGTGAAATAGCAACAAAAATAATTTTAAGGTTGGAGGTCACCACAACTTGAGGAGGTACATTAAAGAGTTAGCAAGATTGAGAGTCTTTTCTCCAAGTCTTTTTCAACACTGATGACTCTGTTGGTCAACAATGACTAGACTCAATGTTAGTCAAGGTGCAAGACCACAGAGGACATCACTGTATCTTCTATCATTTTAGGCATGCCCATTGGTATTGCTGGAGGTATCATCAGGCTGTTCACTTGGCTATTGACTTATTTTCTGTCCTAGCAACTCCTTTGAAGACCTTCACTTTGCCAGTCCCTTACCAGCTAGAACAAGTCTAATTGCTATTATAAGTCTCCTATCCACATTGTTTACAGCAATTCCAATTTCCTAACCGAATTCTAGCTTAGGATAGAGCAACTCCATCCCTAGGTCACTTAGTAAGAGCAAACGCTTATGAGAACTCAATAAGTTAGTTACATGAGGTAGAAGAATAGCATAAAGCCCCATGGTATCAAAACTATGAACATTGTCATCAAAGAGATGACATCAAATTTCAGTTGATAGATTTTTATTGATTTTACTGAGCCCTACATTTTTTTTGCTCCCCACCTTGCCTCTTCTCTCCCCTTAAACCCTCTCCCAAGGTACCCAAGCTCCCAATTTACTCAGGAGATCTTGCCTTTTTCAACTTTCCATTTAGATTAGATGTATGTATGTCTCTCTTAGGGTCTCAACTTCACATGGAAAAGCAAAAAAACCCAGAATAGCTGAAAAAAAACCCTGTACAATAAAAGAATTTCTGGAGGTATCACAATTCCCGACTTTGTACTCTACTAAAGAGCTGCAGTACTGAAAACAGCCTGGTATTGGCATAAAAACATACAGGAGAACCACTGTAACTGAATCAAAGACCCAGATATTAATCCATATACTTTAGAACACATGATTTTTGAAAAAGATGCAAAAAAATCAAGTGGAAAAAAGAAAGCATATATAACAAATGGTGCTGTAATAACTAGATATAAACATGAAGAAGAATGAAATTCACAATGCACAAAAAAAAGTCCAAATGGATCAAATACCTCAACATAATGGAACCGAATAGAAGACCTGGATATTAATCCACACTCCTTTCAACACCTGATTTTTGATAAAGAAGCAAAAAAAATGATGAAAAAAAGAAAGCATATTTAACAAGTGGTGCTGGCATAACTGGATATCAACATGAAGAAGAATGAAAATAGACCCATATCTATCACCATACACAAAATTCAAGTCCAAATGGACCAAAGACATCAACATAAAGCCAGCCACTGAACCTTATAGAAGAGAAATTGGGAAGTACACTTACTTGAATGTACTGGCACAGGAGACCATTTCCTAAATATAACTCCAGTAGCACAGACACAGAGAGAAACAATTAATAATTGGACCTTCTGAAACTGAAAAACTTCTGTAAAGCAAAGGACACAGTCAACAAGAAAATAGAATAGCCTACAGAATGGGTAAATGTCTTTATTAAGCCAACATCAGACAGAGGTCTGATCTCCAAAATACACACAGAACTCAAGAAATTGGTCATCAAAAGAACAAATAATCCAATAAAAAAATGGAGTACAGACCTAAACAGAGAACTCTCAACAGAGGAATCTAAAATGGCTGAAAGACACTTAAGGAAATGTTCAACATCCTCAGTCATTGGAGAAATGCAAATCAAAACAACTCTGAGATTCCATCTTACACCTGTAAGAATGGTCAAGATCAAAAACACTGATGACAACTTATGGTGGAGAGGTTGTGGGGTAAAGAGAACACTCTTGCATTGCTGGTGGGAATGCAAGCTGGTACAGGCCCTTTGGGTGTCAGTGTGGAAATTTCTGAGAAAATTAGGAAACAACCTTCCTCAAGACCCAGAAATATCACTTTTAGGTATACATCCAGTGGATGCTTCACCGTGCCACAAGGACATGTGTTCAACTATGTTCATAGCAGCATTGTTTGTCAAAGCCAGGACCTGAAAACAATCTAAATGCCCCTCAACTGAAGAATGGATAAAGAAAATTTGGTACATTTACACAAAGGAGTACTACACAGCAAAAAATAATAATGACATCTTGAAATTTGAAGATAAATAGATGGAGCTACAAAACATTATTTTGAGTGAGGTAACCCAGAAATAGAAAGACAATTATCACTTGTGTTCTCTCATAAGTGGTTTCTAAACATAAAGCAATGAAAATGAGCCTACAATACAATCCCAGAGAACTTAGACAACAATGAGGACACTAAGAGAGATTTACATAAATCTAACCTACATGGGAGGTAGAAAAATACAAGATCTCCTGCGTAAATTGGGAGCACAGGGTATTTTGGAGGAGGGTTTAGGGGGATTGGAGAGGCAGAGAGGGAAGCAGAGAAAAATGTAGAGCTCAATAAAAACATATAGATATCCTCCTGGATATTGGAAGTAGACAAGATTGCCAGGCAAAAGTTGGGAGCACAAGGGTGGGGTTGGGCTGGGGGTAAGGGGAGATAGGGAGAGAGAAGGGAGAATGGGAGGATTGGGGAGTGCTTGGGGGAACGGGATGGTTGCGATGGAGGAAGGGTGGATATGGGAGCAGGGAAGTAGATATCTTAATTAAGGGAGCCATTTTAGGGTTGTCAAGAGACTTGACTCTAGAGGGGTTCCCAAGTGTCCAAGTAGATGTTCCCAACTTGTTCCTTAGGCAGCAGATGAGAGGGTGCCTGAACTGGCCTTATCCCATAGCCACACTGATGAATATCTTGCATATCACCATAGAACCTTCATCTGGCAATGGATAGAGATAAAAAAAAATAAAAAAAATCAATAAAAAAAAAAAAAAAAAGAAAAAGTCCAGCTATTGTTGAGCACAGGGGATTATTATATGGTTGAGTGTCCTTTGGTTATATGACTAAGAGTGGTATCCCTGGGTCTTGAGGTAGATTGACTACCAATTTTCTGAGAAACTGCCCTATTGTTTGCCAAAGTGGCTATACAAGTTTGCACTTTCACTAGCAGTGGAGGAGTGTTCACCTTACTCTTCATCCGCTCAAACATAAAGATGTACTCAGTACTTTTATTTTAGCCATTCTGAAAGGTGGAAAATGGTAGGGTCTGAGTTGTTTTGGTTTGAATTTCAATAGTGATTAAAGATGTTGAGCAGTTCCTTAAATGTTTTTTGGCTGGTTGTGATTCTTCTCCTGAGCATTTTCTGTTCACCTCTGAATATCATTTTTTAAATTGGATTGTTTTGTACAATGATGTCTAGTTTTCTGAGTTCTTTATATATTTTGGATGTCAAGATTCCTTCTGATGTGGCATTGGTGAAAATAGGCTGTCATCTTTTTTTTCCTTTTTACCAAATCTTTTGCTTTACAGAAGCTTTCACCTTCAGAAAGTTCCAGTTTTTGATTGTTGGATCTATTTGCAATCTTCTACATGTTGACATCCAATTATGCCAACACCATTTTTAAAAGATACTTTTCTTTTTCCATTGTGCTATATTGGCTTCTTTGTCAAAAATCAGGTGTTCCTGGCTGTGTGTATTAATGTCAGTGCCTTCTATTTAATTACATTAGACCATGTGTCTGTTTTTATGCCAATACCAAGCTGTTTTTAAAACTATAGCACTACAGTGGAGTTTGAAGTCAGGGATGGAGAGGCTTTCAGAAGTTCCTTTAAGTTCAGGATTGTTTTAATTATTCTGGATTTCTTTTTTTGTTTTAACAAATGAAGCTGAGTATTGCTCCTTCAAGTTGTGTGAAGAATTGTGTTGGAATTTTGATGGGGATTATATTAAATCTCTAGATTACTTTTGGTAAGATTGCCATTTTTATTATGTTGACTCTAGCTATACAGTTCTTGAAGTTCTTGCTAGAGCAATAAGTCAACAAAAAATATCAGTGGAATACAAATTAAAAAGAAAAATTTCAATCTATTGCTATTTGCTAATGATATGATAACATGCATAAGTGGCCCCAAAAAACTTTACTTGAAAAGCATGGGATATCTTTTAATTTTCTGATATTTTCTTCAATTTCTTTTTTAGAAACTTAAAGTTCTTGTCATACAAGTCTTTCCCTTGTTTGGTTAACATTACCCCTAAGATATTTTATATTTGTGGATACTGTAAAAGGTAATGTTTTTTTTCTTTTTTTTCTCAGCCCAGTTTTCCATTTGTATATAGGAGAGACACTGATTCTTCTAAGTTGACCTTTAATCCTATCACATAACTGAAAGATTTTTTTCAGCATAAGGAGTTTTCAAGTAAAGTGTTTTTGTGGTCACTTATGCATGTTATCATATCCTCAGCAAATAGCAATAATTTGTCATTTTTCTTTCCAATATGTATTCCATTGATATCTTTTTGTTGATTTATTGCTATAGCAAGAACTTCAAGAACTGTATTAAATAGATAAGGAGAGAGAGGTCAGCCTTGACTTGTTCCTGAGTTTAGTGGAATCACGTTGAGTTTCTCATTTAATTTGATATTGGCTGTTATTGCTTTTAATATGTATAGATATGTGCCTTTTATCCTTGCTCTTTTGAAGATTTTTATTATGAAGGGGTGTAGGATTTTGTCATTGGCCTTCTCAGCATCTAATAAGATGATCATATTTTTTTTCTTTCAGTTTATTTATATGGTGAATTACATTGAGAGATTTCCATCTGTGAGATAAATCCTACTTGGTCATGGTGAATATTTTTTTGATGTGTTCATGGATTTGATTACATATCATTGTATTGATTATTTTTGCATCAATGTTGACGAGGTAGATGGTCTGTAGTTGTCTTTCTTTGTTGCATGATTTTGAGGTTTGTGTATCAGAGTAAATGTTGCTTTATTAAAAATATTTTGCAATATTCTTTCTGTTTCTATAGTTTGGAATATTTTGAGAAGTATTAGAATTAGCTCTTCTTTGAAACTCTGGTAGAATTCTGTGTTGAAGTCATTTGGTCTTATATGTTTTTATCTGGGAGAGTTTTTATGTTTTCTTCTATTTCCTTAGGTGATATATGTATTTGAATTGTTTTTCTGGTCTTGATTTAACTTTTGCATGAGGAAACTATTGAGATAATTGTCCATTTCTTTTAAAATTTCCATTTATTTGATGTTCTGTAAGCTTCTTGTATCTTCATAGTTATTTCTTTCTTTAATTTGGTGATAATTTCTTCTATAATTTTATATAATGTGTTTGTTGTTCCTTTGAGCTGTTATGCTTCTTCTTCTATCCCTATTGATCTTGGGTATGGTATTTTAATGGTGACATAGAATTCTTAAACATTTTGTATTATGGCTTTGTTGGCTTTAATATTTTCTTGACCATTGAATATATTTCCTCTGTTGTATCTTCAATACCTGAGTTTCTCTCTTCCATTTCTTGTATTCTGTTGGTTATGCTTGCCTCTATAGTTTTTGTTAGTTTACTTATATTTTTCAATTTCCAGGATTCCCTTAGGTTTTGTTCTTTGTTGCTTCTATTTCAGTTTTCAAGTCTTGAATTGTTTTCTTCACTTATTTGATTGCTTTTTCTTGTTTTAAGATATTTATTAATTTCTTCCAATTTTTGTTTGTCTTTTTCTCCATTTTATTTAAGGGAATTTTTCATTTCCTCTTTAAGGTTCTTTATCAACTTTATAAAAATTTGTAAAGGGCATTTCCTTCTGCTTCTTATGGGTTGCGGCATTCATGTTTTCCTGTTTTAGGATCACTGGGTTGTGGTGGTACCATACTGTTCTTTATATTGTTGAATGTATCCTTCTAGTGGCTTATACTTATTTATTCCTCCAGTTTGTGCAGAAACTGTCTTTGCCTCTTTGTCTGATTGCTGCAGTTGGTGTCATTGTCTCAAGGAGACTCTATCAGTCCACTCTGTGCAGTTGCTGTCTACATCTCATGGAACCACTGTGGTCTTAGGTGTTGGCTGGGTTTTAGGGACTGAGTGGGACTTGTAGATTATAGGATACTATGAGGGTTGCTGGAGCAGCCTGATTCGTGCTCTGTTCTGGGCAGTTTAAGTGTACGTCTCAGGGAGACACTGAGGACATGGTGGTTGGGTGCATTTTAGGGTAGAATGTGACTTGTAGAATACATGGTCCAATGAGGGTGTATTGGAGCAGTTTGCTTTCCCCATAGATATTTAAGAGAATACAATAAGGACAGAGTAAAAAGAAGAGTAGTTTTTTTTCCTTGAACTGCATAAAATCAGAAATGTAGTTATGAAACCTATGCAATGTGGCGTGGGAATTAACCAACAGTATTTTTAAATCTCAGTGCTTAACAAGTATAAAATGGCAATATTTCTTAAATTGTTCAAAAAAATAAAAAAAAACTATCAGAATTCTTTTACATTAAATATTTATGAAGTAATTCTAAAATCACATATAAATAAAAGTAAGTAAAAACCACAACAGTCATCTTAAAAGAATAGACAGTTCCATATCTCACTTATATTTAGATATCTACAGATAGACAAAACTGAACTGAACCTTTTCTTAACTATTAATTTCACATAGCTGAACTTCAGAGCTTTATTATTTGTCTTTTCTTCTTTTTGTATTGTAGTTTTGTTTGCAGTTTAGTTGTTTTTGAGGCAGGTCTCAAACTCATAGTAATCATACTCCCTTCATTTTCAGGGTATTTAAAATTTAAGCATGTGCCATTATATTTAAACTAGATTTTGACTACTTAGTACGACATTAATATTTTAGAGTATAGTTTTTGGAGACAGAGAAAGTTAGATCTTAAGTGTTGTGATTTGCCAGACAAGAACAACTGTGACTCATAGATGTACATTGTTTCATGTACAGTGTACTTATACATAAATTCACACTAATTAAATGCACAGCCTTATTAAAATTGTTTCTAGGGAAGTTGAAAATAGTAATGTAAATCTGGGACCAGTGAGAGAGTTCAGAGGGTAAAGGCACTTGATCCCTGTCAGACATCGTAGTGACATGAGTTTAATTCCTGGGATCCACCTAGTAAAGAGAAAGAACTAAGTACCTCAAGATATGGTCTGACCTCTGAATGGATACTGTGGCAAATGATTCATTCCCCCATACAAAATATATATTTTAAATAAATAAAAATATTTTTGGCAGGTGGATTTAACTTTGTTTTCTATTTCTGTCATAAAACAGTTTACTAAAAGGGAGCATGGGAGAGGAAAGTGTTTATTATATCTTAGAGCCTATAGTCCAGGAATGTTAAGGCAGGAATCTGGAGGAAGAAACTGATTGTAGACAGATTTTTCTGTTCCATCTACCAGCTCCAAAATAACCACACAGAGACTTCTTATTAATTAGGAAACTCTCCCAATAGCTTAGGCTTATTATTAGATAACAATATAAATTAATTTAACCAATTTCTATTAATCTATGTGCTGTTCTGAGGGTTCATTTATTAAATACCCAGTCTGCTCGTTCTGTGGTTCATGGCTTCTTCTTATAAGCCTACCTTATTCTTCCTAAAATTCTCTCTGCCCAAAAATTCTGCCTACCTCTTGGCCATTCAGCTTTTAATTAAAGCAATCCCAATAACAAACATTCATAGTATATATAAGAATTATTCTCCATATAGAGGTTCTTTGATGCCCATCATTTTTTATGTGATGTGAACCAGTGCTGCAAGGAGCAGACATCTCTTACTGTAATAAAAAGACTTATGATATTAAACAGCTTTAAATGCCATATTCTCTAGGTACTTAAACTATCTGCCGATCACCTGTCTATCTAAATATATTTTGGAATGACCTCAAAAACATATCTAATATGACAAAAAGTTTGATAATTATTGATTGTTATTAACCTGTATATATTATTCTAAATATATATATATATATATATATATATCAAAGACTAAAACTTTACAAACACTTATTAAATGAGTTTCATAGCTACAATATCTTAAATGATGATAGAAACATGTATACAATATAACAATAACCTTATTGTTGTCTAGGATCTCTGGGATTATAATATGTAAGCTGGTTTTCTTTGCTTTGTGTTTAAAAACCATTTATAAGGGAGGACATTTGATAATTGTCTTTCTGGGTTTGGGTTACCTCAATCAAAATGATGTTTTTTAGCTTCATCCATTTGCCTACGAATTTCAAGATGTCATTATTTTTTCTGCTGTGCAGTACTCCATCATGTAAATGTACAACATTTATCTCCTCCATTCTTCAGTCAAGCAGCATTTGGATTGTTTCCAGGTTCTGACTATGACAAACAATGCTGCTATGAGCATAGTTGAGCACATGTCCTTGTGGCATGATTGAGCATCCTTTGGATATATACCCAAAAGTGGTATTTCTGGGTCTTGAGGAAGGCAAATTGAATCCAAAAACATGTCAGAACCATCATCCACCATGATCAAGTCAGATTAAAACCAGAGATGCAGGGAAGGTTCAACATATGAAAATCTGTCAATGTAATCCACCATATAAACAAACTGAAAAAAAAAAAAAAAAAACATATGATCGTCTCATTAGATGCCAAAAAAGCTTTTGACAAAATACAACATCCCTTCATGATAAAGGTCTTGAAGAGAGCAGGGATAAAAGGAACATACCTAAACATAATAAAGGCAATATACAGTAAGCTAACAGAAACATAAAACTAAATGAAGAGAAAATCCTAGCACTATCACTGAAATCAGGAACAAGACAAGGTTGTTCACTCTTTCCATATCTATTCAGTAGAGTTCTTGAGGTCCTAGCTAGAGCAATAAGACACCAAAGGGAGATCAAGAGGATACAAATGGGAAACGAAGAAATCAAACTTCAGTGCTTGCTGATAATATGATAATTTATATAAGTGATCCCAACAAATCTACCAAAGAAGTTCTATGACTCATAAACACTTTCAGTAATGTAGCAGGATACAAGAATAACTCAAAAAAATCAGTAGCCCTCCTGTTCACAGATGATAAATTGGCTGGGATAGAAATCAGAGAAACAGCAGCCTCCACAATACCCACAAATAGCATAAAATATCTCAGAGTAACTCTAAACGAACAAGTGGAAGACTTGTATGACAAGAGCTTTAAATCTTTGAAGAAAGAAATTGAAGAGGACACCAGAAAGTGGAAAGATTTCCCATGCTCTTGGGTAGACAGAATTAACATAGTAAAAATAGCAATCTTACCAAAAGCAACCTACATATTCAATGCAATACCCATCAAAATTCTAGGAAAATTCTTCACAGACCTTGAAAGGACAGTATTCAACTTCATATGGAAAAGCAAAAAATTCTAGGAGAGCCAAAACAATCCTGTACTTTAAACGAACTTCTGGAGGCATCCCAATCCCTGACTTCAAACTCTACTACAGAGCTAAAGTACTGAAAACAGCCTAGCATTTGGCATAAGAAGAGACAGAAGGACTAATGGAACTGAATAGAAGACCTGGGTATTATCCACACTCCTTCAAACACCTGATTTTTGACAAAGAAGCAAAAAAAATATCAAATGGAAAAAAGGAAGCATATTTGACAAATGGTTCTGGCATAACTGGATATCAACATGTATAAGAATGAAACTCTTAAAGATGAAATGAGAAATTCCTTTAAGAAATAGAAGCAGTATTATTTCTAATAGACAGAACCTGAAAACAACATAGATGCCTCTCAACTAAAGAACGGAGAAAGAAATGTAGTTCATTTACACAATTACTCAGCTGAAAAAAAAAACAATGACATCTTTATGTTTGCAGGCAAATATATGGAACAAAAAAAATCCTGAGTGATACAACACAGTCTCAGGAAGACAAACACTGCATGTACTCACTCATAAATGAATATTAGTCATAAAGCAATGGATAACCAGACTAAAATCCACAGCTCTAGGATAGGTAGCTAACAAGGAAGAACCAAAGAGGAAATATAAATCTTCCTAGGAATGGGAACTAGATGAGATCTCTTGGGTAAACTAGGGGCTAGGCAGTGGTATGATAGGGGAGGGGAGGGGAGATTAGAACAGAAAGTAATGTGATGGTTGAGGAGAAGAGGGACCAAGTGGGAGAGCAATGAAAGAAAAAACTTGATAGAATCATTATGTGTTTAGGGAGAAAACTGTTGCTAGGGAAATTCCCAAGACTCCACAATGATGACCTCACCTGATACTCCTAGCAACAGTGGAGTGAATGTCCAAATTGTCTTTCTCTGTAATCAGATTGGTGATTACCAGAACTATCATCATAGAGCACATTCATTCAGTATCTGATGGAACCAAATGCACAGATCCTCAACCAAGCAAGATGTCAAGCTCTGGGAATCTCATCGAAGAGAGGAAGGAGGGAATATATGAGCAAGGGAGGCCAAGACCATGACAGAGAATTTCATGGAGAGAACTGAAACAATCTTGTGTAAACTCAGGAAATCTAGACCAACAGCTGTGAATTCTCCATGGGGCTGAATTTGGCCCTACATTTGTGGAAGACTGTCGTTAAGCTTTGACTATCTGTGGGTCCCCTGGCAAAAGGACGAACATCTATCCTTGGTGTATTATATAGCTTTTCGGAGCCCATTCCCTAATTTGGGATGCCATGTTCAGCCTTAATGCAGGGGAGAGGGGCTTGGACCTGCCCCCAACATAATGTACCAGAATTTGTTGATTTCTCATGGGAACCCTTAAATATTGGGATGACTGGAGAGGAGAGAGGGGCAATCTTGGGAAAAGACGGGGAGATGGGAGGAGGGGTATAAGGGAAAACTGTGTTTGGAATGCAAAATGAATGTAAAATAAATAAATAAATAAAAATAAAAACTAAATTAATATCTGCAGTATGGATGGTATTCTTAGTTTTCTTTTCCAGCAAACAATTTCTAATATTCGTACTCTTGTACCTGGGAAATTTTTGGTTTTCACTTTCTGTCATTCAATTTCACTTAGTAATTCTATTAATTTCTTTCTTTCAATTACATAGATTATTGTTTGTACATAATTGTATTATTTTCAAATAGTAAATTATTTTTTTTCTGTTTCCTATCTACTCTGTATGCTTTTTATATATTTTTTTCTATCAAACATTTATATTCACACCCTCCAGTTATATGTGAAAGAACAATGATAAGAGGCAGGAATTTTTTTTATTCTGTATTGCTCAAAAAAAAAATCTTTCAACTTGAATTTGATTTGTTACATATGGGCCATTTAAGAGTTTTGTATATCCTTGATTTCTCTTTTTAGATTTTCTTACATAATTCCATAGTATTACAGAGATTTGTGATTAATATTCTTTTCTTTTTGTATGCTGACAATTAAATCAGATATTTGAAAATATCAGTAAAGGCTTATACCACTGAGCTACACACACAGATTTAGATATTGTAATATTTTATATCTTGAAGCATGATTTTTTTCTGATGGATGTCCCCATGAAATGGAGAAGATGAACTTTGCAATTTTTGAAGTATTCTGTACTAAATTATTAGATATAATTGATTGATATCTTTCAGTTCAACTACATTTTTATTCATTTCATGACTGCTGAATCTACCAGGAGAGTAGAGGTTGACATTCCAACTATAATAGAAAGCTCATTTTTCTTTGCAGATCTGAGATGTTACTTCATGTATTCTGATGTTCTGTTGCTGAATGTGAGCATATTAAAAATTATGTGACATAGGAGAATCAAAAACGGTATCAGTTATCTAAAACTCCTTTTATCTATATTATAATTCTTTTTTGAGTATTTCCAGGTATTTATATAATTGTCCCTGCTCTTCTTTCCTAATTATTTCTCTAATAGTTTTTCTGTTACACTTACATTCTAATAACTGTATTTTGTATTTATAATAGGCTTCTTATAGCATATTTGAGTCATTTCTTAGTTTGTTGTTCACTTATTATTGACCTAGATTTGTAAATATTACTGTTCCTTCTTGTTTTTTATTTTTATTTTTTATTTTTATATTAATGTTACAAATTTTCACCTCCTCGTCTCCTCCCCTTTTTCTCCCCCTTTCTCCTCTTCCCCCTCCCCCTCCCTCTCCAGTCCAAAGAGCAGTCAGAGTTCCCTGCCCTGTGGGAAGTACAAGGTCCTCCCCCCTCCATCCAGGTCTAGGAAGGTGAGCATCCAAACAGACTAGGTACACACAAAGTCAGTACATGCAGTAGCATCAAAACCCAGTGCCATTGTCTTTAGCTTCTCAGTCAGCCCTCCTTATCAGCCATGTTCAGAGAGTCCAGTTTGATCACATGCTCCACCAATCCCAGTCCAGCTATCCTGGGTGTGTTCCCATTAGTTCAGCCCCACCGTCACAGTGAGTGGGCACACCCCTCGTGGTCCTGACTTCCTTGCTCATGTTCTCCCTCCTTCTGCTCCTCATTTGGACCTTGAAAGCTCAGTCCAGCACTCCAATGTGGGTCTCTGTCTCTATCTCCATCCATCGCCAGATGAAGGGTCCCTCTGATGGATCTTCTGGAACAGCTACTGTTCCTACTTGTATATGTCTTTTTTTGAGGTTAATATTCATTTTACAAGTTTTTCTCAATTATTATGTATAATTACTTTTACAGTTATTTTCTCTACTATGATATCAATTAAACCTTTTCCCAATTGTTTCTAACGTTTTCAGAACAGGAGATTATGCTGTGTAACTCTGTTCCAATCCATCCAACGATTATTCTGGCAAATTAAACTGTATCTTCTTGCAAAAGATGACCCAGCTGAGCTTATTGGCTGTTTACAACTTCTCATGAAAGGGTAGATAGCTTCACAAGGCCCATTTCTGAGTTATCTAAAACAACAGCGGTTATATGTAATTATGCATGAATCATAATGTTAATTTGAGGGGAACAAGGGTACATAGTACATGGAATACTAGTGAAAGGGCTTTCCATATATATATATATATATATATATATATATATATATATATATATATATATATATATATATGCTGGCTGGTTTTATGTTAAGTTGACACATGCTAGAGTCATTTGAAGGAAGAAACCTCAATTGAGAAACTGCTTCCATAAAATCACCTGTAGGACATTTTCTTCATTTCTGATTGATAAGGGAGCAGCAAAGTCAAAAGGGAAAAAGGCACAAATTAACATCACCAACAATAAAATCTAAATTAATAGAGATAGCAATCATTTGTCATTAATATCCTTTAATATAAATGAACTCAACTCATTTATAAAAAAGGCACAGGCAAACAGATTGGATATAAAACCAGAATCCATCCTTCTTCTGCATATAAGAAATACATCTCAACCTCAAAGACAGACATCATCTCAGAGTAAAGGCTTTTGGAAAAAAAATATTCCACTCAAATGGGCCTAAGAAACAGGCAGGTGTAGCTGTCCTAATATCTAAGGAAATTGAATTCAACCTAAAATCAGTCAGGAGAGACAGAGAAGTTCATTTCATATTAGTCACAGGAAAAATCCATCAAGAGGAAATCTAACTTTATATATAAAAGAAACACTTCTAAAGCTTAAATCATACATTGATCCTCACTCATTAATATTGGGAGATTTGAACACTCCCCTTTTGCCACTGGACAGGTCAGTCATACAAAAATAAAATGGACAAAGAAATAAGAGAACTAATGGAGTTTATGACTCAAATGGAATTAACAGACATCTATAGAATATTCTATCCAAGCAGAAAAGAATATACCTTCTTCTCAGCACCTGATGGAACCTTCTCAAAAACTGATAACATATTCAGTAACAAAACAAACCTCAACAAATATAAAAAATGGAATAACCCAATGTACCTTATCAGATCACCATAGTTTAAAACTATGTCAACAGCAATACTAATTCCAGAAAGCCCACAAACACATGGAAATTTAACAATGCTTACCTGAATCATTAATGGGTCAAGGATGAAATAAAGGGAGAAATTAAAAACGTCCTAAAATAAAATGAATATGGCCACAAAACATACCCAAATTTGAGGGACACAATGAAAGCAGTGTTAAGAGGAAAGTTCATAGAACTAAATGCTACATTAAGAAGCTTGAAAAACCCCACACTAGTGAATTAACAGAACATTTGAAAATGTTAGAAAAAAGAAGCTAACTCACCTAACAGAACTAGATGGCAAGAAATAATCAAACTTGAGAGCTGAAATCAACAAAATGGAAACAAAGAAAACAATACAAAGAATCGATGAGACAAAGAGTTGGTTCTTTGAGACAATCAACAAAATAGAAATACCTTTATCCAAACTAACCAAAAGGCAGAGAGAGAATATCCAAATTAACAAAATCAGAAATGAAAAGGGAGACATAACAAAAGAAACAGAGGGAACACAGAGAATCATCAGGTCCTATTTTGAAAACTTGTACTCTACAAAATTGGAAAATTTAAAGGAAATTGACAACTTTCTGGATAAATATTACTTACCAAATTTAAATCAAAACCAGATAAGCAAATTAAACAGATGTATTACTGCAGAAGATATATAGTCATCAAAAGTCTCCCAACCAGAAAAAACTCAGGACCTGGTTTAAGCTCAGAATTCAATAAGACTTTCAAAGAACTAATAACAATACTTAAAGTATTCCACACAAAGAAACAGAAAGAACATTGCCAGACTCTGTTTATGAGGCTACAATTACCCTGATACCCAAACCACAGAAAGACTTTACTAAGAGAGAATTACAGACCGATCTCACTCATGAACATTGATGCAAATATACTAAAGAAAATACTGGCAAATTGAATCCATAAACACATCAGAACCATCATCCACCATGATCAAGTCAGCTTCATCCCAGAGATGTAGGAATGTTTCAACATACAAAAATCTGTCAATGTAATCCACCACATAAACAAACTGAAAAATAGAAAAAAAAGCACACGATGATCTTATAAGATGCCACAAAAGCTTTCAACAAATTACAACATCCCTTCATGATAAAGGTCTTAGAGAGAGCAGGGATACAAAGAACATACCTGTTCATAAAGGCAATATACAGTAAGACAACAGCCATCATCAAACATAATAAATAGAAACTCATAGCCATTCCACTGAAATCAGGAACAAGACAATGTTGCCCACTCTCTCTATATATATTCAATATAGTTCTTGAGGTCCTAGCTAGAGCAATAAGACACCAAAGGGAGATCAAGGTGAAACAAATTGGAAAAGAAGTCGAACTCTCACTGTTTGCTGTTGATAAGATAGTTTACATTAGTGATCCCAAAAATTCTATCAAGGAATTTCAACAACTCATAAACACTTTCAGTAATGTAACAGGATACAAGAATAACTCAAAAAAAATCATTAGCCCTCCTGTAAACAGATGATAAAATGGCTGAGATTTGAAATCAGTGAAACAACATCCTTCACAATAGCCACAAATAGCATAAAATATCTCAGAGTAACTCTAAACAAACAAGTGGAAGACTTGTACAACAAGAACTTTAAATCTTTAAAGAAAGAAATTGAAGAAAACACCAGAAAGTGGAAAAATCTCCCACGCTCTTGGGTAGACAAAATTAACATAGTAAAAATGACAATCTTACGAAAAGCAATCTACAGATTCAATGCACTGCTCATCAAAATTCTAGGAAAATTCTTCACAGACCTTGAAAGGACAGTATTCAACTTCATATGGAAAACAAAAAACCTAGGATAACCAAAACAATCCTGTACATTAAAAGAACTTCTGGAGGCATCCTAATCCCTGACTTCAAACTCTACTACAGAGCTACAGTACTGAAAACAGCCTAGCAATGGCATAAGAAGAGACAGAAGGACTAATGGAACTGAATAGAAGACCTGGATATTAATCCACACTCCTTCAAACACCCGACTTTTAATAAAGAAGCAAAAATAACAGCAGAAAAAAGAAAGCATATTTAATAAGTGGTGCTGGCATAACTGGATATCAACATGTAGAAGAATGAAAATAGACCCATATCTATCACCATATACAAAATTCAAGTCCAAATGGATCAATGACCTCAACATAAAGCCAGCAACGCTGAACCTTATAGAAGAGAAATTGGGAAGTACACTAGAGTGCATTGGCACAGAGACCACTTCCTAAATATTACCCCAGAAGCACAGATATTGAAAGCAAAAGACACAGTCAACAAGACAAAAATGGCAGCATATAGAGTGATCAAAGATCTTCTGTAACCGCACATCATATAGAGGTCTGATCTCCAAAATATACAAAGAACTCATGAAATTGGTTATCAAAAGAACAAAAATCCAATAAAAAATGGAGTACAGAGTTCCTGCGAGTTTCTTCCTGCTGTGTGCATCTGACCTCTGGCCTCTGGCTTCTAGACACTTCCCTTATGCCATGGACCCAAAATGGCAATCTATGTTCCTGCCTCAGTCCAAGAAACCCAAATTGGCTCCTTCCCTGAAACTGAAGGACAAGTCGGCCTCCCCCGGCCTGCTGAAGTGAGAAAAAGACTAGTATGAAGCAATTGAACACAGTGACAAAGTACAAAATGAAATAGACCGACTTAATGAACAAAAGTGAGGTAATACTGAAGGTAGATCAAAAAATATAACAAACTCCTCCAACTGTTTTTTTTTTTCAGAAGAGGTCAGAATTGATCACTAAATTCCCAAATTTTGGGGTAACCACAATTGTCAACCATCCACAAGTGTCTGCACTGCTTGGTGAGAAAGGCAAAGAGGCTCTGCATTATTTAACCAGAGTTAAATTAACGGAATTTGAAGATATTAAATCAGGTTACAGAATAGATTTTTATTCTGATGAAAATCCCTATTTTGAATATAAATTTCTCTCCAAAGAATTTCATCTGAATGAGAGTGGTGACCCATCCTCAAAGTCCACTGAAATCAAATGGAAATCTGAAAAGGATTTGACAAAACCCTCAAGTCAAATACAGAATAAGGTCATCAGGAAGAGACAACACAAAGAACAAGAGAGCTTCTTTACCTGGTTTACTAAATGCTCTGATGCACGTGCAGATGAATTAGGAGAGGTCATCAAAGACGACATTTGGCCAAACCCCTTGCAGTACTATATGGTTCCTGATATGGATGATGAAGAGGGAGAGGCAGAAGATGATGACGATGATGATGAAGAAGAAGAAGAAGTCTTGGAAGATACTGTTGAAGAAGGGGATGAAGGTAAAGAAGATGAAGATGATGATGAAGGGGAAGGAGAGGAGGATGAAGGCGAGGATGACTAGCACAGAAGACTGATGGATTCTGACCCTCTTTTTATTTTCTTTTTATTTTTTTAAATTTCTTTAGTCCCTAGGAGCAAGTTGCAGTCATATCCCTCCCATCCCCAGTCCTTCTTGTGCTCAGCTGCCCTGTTTTTGAGGTCTTGCTTCTCAACACCATGGTTCTCAACTTATTTTGGGGGAAATGTCTTGCGCAAAATACAATGGAAAAAGAATCTCCACTACTCTGTTCTACATTCATTTTATCTTTTCTTGTATTGAACTGTGGAATCAACACCACCACAACTGTGCTCTGTGGGAAAAATGAAAAGCCCTCCAGCCCCTTTGGCTCTTCTGGAGGCAGGGGGGTGCTAGGCCCCTGTGTAGTAGTGCATACAATTCTAGATTTTTTTCCTTTCTCTGAATATTGGGCTCAGAGATTAAACTGTGTCTATGTGAATACAGAAAGTTAGCATTTAACAACAAGTATTTGTCTACTTTTTCTTGTTAATAAAAAGAAAAAAAAGGGGGGATATAGAAGGTCAGCACGGATGGGTTTGAGGTGTCTCTGGGAGGGGTAAGTGGGAACTGTGACAACATGGCTTCTCCTTTGGCATGTTTAATTGTGATGTTTAACAGACATCCTTGGAGTTTAAGATGACATTTTTAAAATATAATTATCTCCTAATGATGACTTGAGCCCTACCACTCAGTGGGAGAATCAGCAGAACCTGTAGGGGTTTATTTGAAGTTCACATTCTCTGTTGTAAATTTTTTTAAAATTTTTAGTTTTTTTGGGGGGTTTCACTGGAAGGAAAAGAAGCTCATTTTAAATGTTGAAGTGTCCAAGTTGCTTTGTTACAATAAAACCAATGTGTACACACGCTCAAAAAAAAATGGCTGAAAGATACTTAAGGAAATGTTCAACATACTTAGTCATCAGAGAAATGCAAATCAAAACAACTCTGAGATTCCATCCTGTACCTGTAAGAATAGAAACGATCAAAAACCCTGATGCCAACTTATGCTGGAGAGGTTGTGGGATAAAGGGAAATTTTTTGTATTGCTGGTAGAAATGCAAGTTGGTACAGCCCCAGTGGATATCAGTACAGTGATTGTTCAGAAAATTAGGAAACAACCTACCTCAAGACCCAGTATTACATCTTTTGGGTATATATCCAAAAAATGCTCAATCTTTCCACAAGTACATGTACTCAACTATGTTCATAGCAGCATTGCTTTTCATAGCCAGAACCTTGAAATAATTTAAATGCCCCTAAACCAAAAAATGGATAAGGAAAATGTGGTACATTTACACAATGGAGTACGACACAGCAGGAAAAAATAACATCTTGAATTTTGCAGGAAAATGAATGGAGCTACAAAACATTATTTTGAGTGAGGTAACCCAGACACAGAAAAGCAATTATCACATGCACTCCCTCATAAGTGGTTTTTAACCATAAAGCAATGAAAACCAACCTACAAATCATAATGCCAGAGAATGTAGACAACAATGAGGACACTAAGAGAGACTTACATAAATATAATCTACATGGGAAATAGAAAAAGACAAGATCTCCTGAGTAAATTGGGAGCAAGGGCACCTTGGGAGAGGGTTGAAGTGGAGGGGAGAGGCAGGGAAAGGAGCAGAGAAAGCTGTATAGCTCAATAAAAATCAATAAAATAAATACTGTGTATCAAACAAAGAAAAGAAAATGAATTATTTTGTACACTAAAAAACAAAATTTAGCTGCATTTTTTCAGAATGGGCTTTTCTTGCTGGCAGCTCCCTTAAGAAAGTCTTTCCTGATTCAGCGGTAGTGGGGAGGAAAATGCCACGGCCATTTTGAAATACCAGCTTTCTGGACTGTGCTGCCAGCTTGACCTCTGGCTCTTTCAGGAGACTTAGAATTTGAATGGGCTTTGTGAGCAATGTGCCACAGCTTGCCTCATGACAATATGGACCTGCTCTGTGTCTCGAGATGTGGAAATCTGCATGGTTCTCATAAGTGGCTAGCATCTCTGCCATGCTTGACTGGGTGGGGAAAACAGACAGTGCCGTATTTCCCCTAGCAATTCTGCAGCTTAAAATTTTAAGAAGTGCTTAGCATTTTAAGAAGTGTTCCAGGAAAGTATTACATATACACAAAATACAGATTCAGACATAAAAGACCTCTGAAAGGACTATACACAGAGAGTCTGTATTATGTATATTATTTTGTTTTCTTTGAATTTTTTGACTGTGAATTAGCTAAGTAGAGAAAAACATTTCTTTGCAAGGGCTGGTAAGATAAAACAGCATAGATATTTTACAGGTTTCTTGACTTCAAAATTTGAGTCTAAGGATAAGCTATTTTTGAAAAGAGGCTCTTATCGTATTTCCCCAGAGGATGACAATCTTTGGATTCATTCCAGACTAATGAGGTTTGATGGACCAAGAGTCCTTGTAAGGTTGCCTTGAACACTCCTCAAAAATTTACTCTACCCAGTAAACAGTAGGAAGAAGTTTGGACATAACTACATTCATATTCCCAATTACTGTCTATAAATTTGTGTTTACATTTAAAGGATTATATGTTATAGAGATTTGCATTGAGATGGATCTTGTTTATTGATACAAATCTGGGGTCAATTTTGTTCTATGTATATTTCTGCTCATGATTAAGGTATTTTGTGTACATCTCATTTACAAACACAATGTATAATTAAGAAATATAAGTTAATAGATAATCATCTATAATGGTCAAGCTTGTAGTCATTTTAGCTAGATTTTCTGAATGTACAGAGATGTATTTCAGATGGGTAGGCATTCTTCAAACTTTTCAAATACTGCAGAATATGGCTTTTAAAATGTTTTAAGAATTTAGGACTTTTTATGACAATGAGACAGATCTACTCCTGGAAACACCAATTGCTTCAAGAGGAAGATGGACAATGAAGAGAATCCTTATGAAGATTGTTAGCCATTTTTGCAAGAAACTGGTTTTGCCTGGAATGCTTGATGGTATGTGCTATGTGAACTTAACATGCAGGATCCACAAAGAAATGATTGCTGAACTTGTCTTAAGGTGAGAAATGGCCTTCAGGGTTATTGCTTTATGAAAGGGTCTTTCAGACATTCCGCAAGACACAGAAGAAAATGACTGGCAAACTGCCAATATAGGCAGAACTATCTTTGAAATTTCCTGTTTTGAAAGGTCTGACAGTTACTATGGGTCTATAGGCTGAATATGGATGCCCCAATGATACATAAGAACTTTAGGTGACTGTCCAGGCCGCAAGAAGTCTCTGTCAATTCTAGAGTTTTGGAAGCTACTTACAATGCACTTCCTGTTAACTTAGGTAATACTATATTCTTCTAGAGTCTTTGTTGGAGTTGAAGAATAGATAATAATAATATAGTTTTCCTTACAGTTATGATAAAAGATAAAGTAGATATAAATTTTGCAACTATAATTCTTGCTTGATACCTGTTTTATTATATTTAATGTTACTATTTTAAAGTTAAAATCTTCATTTAAATAGAAATGGGGAGGTAATGTGGGATTTTCTTATGTATACATTGGTGAATAAAGAAACTGCCTTGACCTGCTGATAGGGCAGAACTTAGGTAGTCAGGAAAAACTAAACAGATTGCTGGGAAAAAGGAGGCAGAGTCATAGAGAAGCCATGTAGCCCCACTGGACACATATGCAAAACTTTACTTGGTAAGCCACTGCCATGTGGCAATACACAGATCAATGGACATGAGTTAATTTAATATGTAAGAGTTAGCCATTAAGAAGGTAGAGGTAATAGATTTAATTAATACAGTTTCTATGTGATTATTTCAATTCTGTGTGTCCAGAAAATGAACAAGCAGTCCCCTCCCAACACTTCTCATCATCTCTGGCTGGATGTTGAAAGGCCTAATCTCCTGCAGGTTAACTGCTAAGAGGTAAAATGTGTAACAGGAGTGTTATCACCTGTGGAGAGCATTATCCCACATGCATTCTTTCCCCTGTCTCTTAAATTCTTTATATTTATGTTGTTGTGTTCCCTAACTCACCACAGGTGTTAATATAGGTATCTAATTGATGGCTAAGCACTGAACAGTTCCTTATACTCTGTAATGTGTACACAAATGAAATCTCAAGCAAATGAAGTGAAAAGTTTATCTAAAGAAGAAATGCAAATGATAATTAAATATTTTAAAAGAAACTTGATCACTCCATATTTTTAAATTGATGGATGATAATCATCAGAGAAATGATAATTAAAATAATTTTTGAAAAGCTACCTCCTTGCAAACACAAAAGCCATCATCAAGAATTATGACAAAGCAGAAAAACATAACATCATGAATTTTGCAGGAAAATGGATGGAGCTACAAAATATTATTTTGAGTGAAGTAAACTCTAACTCAGACAAACAAAGGCAATTGTCACATATACTCACTCATAGGTGGTTTTTAAACATAAAGCAAAGAAAGCAAGCCTACAAACCACAATCCCAGAGAACTTAGACAACAAGGCAGACACTAAGGGAGACTTACATAGATATAATCTACATGGGAAGTATAAAGTAGAAAATGACAATATTTCCTGAGTAAATTGGGAGCATGTTGACCTTGGGGGAGGGCTGAAGGGAGGAAGGGAATGGTAGGGAGGGAAAGCAGAGAAAAATGTAGAGCTCAATAAATATCAATAAAAAAGATGAGGCCTCATATCCCTGTCAGTGCAACTTAAATATTTTGCTCAGTTTTAATTATCATAGCCGTAAGAAGAAAGAAGTAGGAACCAATTAGTTTTATACCAAAATATCACTGATTTTTATCATCTTTTAACATTTTATAATTTAAATATTGCAAACAGAGAAAAATTTATGCTTAAAATCTTATGTATAACCTGCCACCAGTATTTGTTAAACATTAAGAAGACTAATAAATTTAGTGAAATATTTGAAATATACATTGCACTATTCATAAGTGATACTTCCCTGGATTTAGAATAAGGTTGTACTTTAATAAAGCATTTATAATATTAAAAATGGTATAAAAATACCTAACAAGAATTTCAAAAGAAAACTGAAGTAATCATTTATAAACTTCATTACACATTCATTTTTCTTCTATGTCTAAGCTAAGTTTTAAGCTTCTCATCTTCTGTCATCAGAGATTGTTAATATATACATTAACCATAATCACCTACATTTATATTACAACATCTTGCTAAATAATTATATATATATTATATAATATATGTATTATATATAATATATATCACATTTTTCTTAAGAAGAAATAATATCTTTATTTTCTCTAAAAGACACACTAAGTTTTCTTAAATTCATCATATTTTCAGTCATACATAGGTATTAGACTTTCCTTCTGTTTAGTTATTTGCTTAGTAAATTTGGTATACTCATAGAAATGTCAATAAAAATTAAATTGGTCTTAATCAAAAGTCTTAAAGGAGAGGAGGGAGGGCCCAGAGCAGGACACAAAATCTGTATGTCAGGAAAATGGAATGAATATATATTTGAAGGAGGGAGAAATAGTTCAAAAAGAAAAAAAAAGGTGATATTGAAAAGCAGAGTTAAAAAATATAGCATATTAATGTATATATGAGAAAATTTCAGACTGCAATCCATTTCTTTTTATGGCAACCCAAAGATATAGTTTAAAAATTAATAAAATAAAAAGATCAGTGAAATTTTCAGCAAAATAAAAATAACAAAATACTACTTGAGGTCATGTCAACCTTAACACACAAAGGGAAATAAGGCCACTATGATGGATAATCTTTATTGTTAACTCAGTTGGAATGAAGGCAATCAAAAAAAAAAAGAACCACTGACCATATCTATGAGGGATCATTTTGTCCAGGTCATCTAAAGTAGGAAAACTCACCATAAACATTGAGAGCATCATTTACTGTCTGACCTCCCCTGCCACATATAAAGAAAAAGATCTAAGCAAGAAGGCTTGCTTATGCCTCCTTGATATCTTTTTTTCTTATAAGTTCATCTCTAGTTTTCTTCCTATTTCTAATTCTTCTGCATTCCTTTGTTTCATCCTAGAGATGCAGGGCTGGTTCAACATGCGAAAATCTATCAATGTAATCCATCATATAAATAAACTGAAGGAAAAAATATGATCATTTCTTTATATGCTTAAAAAGCATTTGACAAAATTCAAAACCCCTTTATGATAAAGGTCTTGGAGAGACTAGGGATACACGGTTCATTCCTAAATGTAATAAAAGCAATATACAGCAAGCCGACAGCTAGCACTAAATTAAATGGAGAGAAATTCAAAGCCATCCCACTAAAATCAGGAACAAGATAAGGCTGTCCACATTGTTGAATTTCATAGATCTGATCACATAAACCAATCTAATAAAGAACCAAAATTGATAGAACCCGCTTTATGATTTTGTATTCTTAAAAAGATGTCAACTCACTGAAGTCACTTTATCTTTCTCAATATTACAATCTTAGAAGACGATACAGCCTACCACAAAATTATTTAGTCACCAAGCTAATATAAATGAAAAAAAATGCAAAAGGAAGCTGTATATTCTCCTGTACTATATGCAAAGCCAATTAACTAATTAGAACTTAAATTAGTATGGAGATAATTGAATGTTAAAGATTCAGATATTAATTAAAATTCATCGTATTCTATGATTAGTGCCCAAAATAGTCATCCCTTCCTTACAAATACTAGAATGTATTAAGTTAACCAAATTTAAGTTTCCACCAATCAAAAGATGAAGAATGCCATTGAACAGGATATGAGATTTATATATGACATTTTCCCTGCTATTCAGCAACATGGTTACTTAATTTTCCACCAACGTAACTTGAAAAATGCTTTACTTCATAGCTTTCTTTGGTCTATTGCCATAAATATTTTTAAAACTACCTAAATGTTGACACATGGAATTTGGGGTAGAGTTAATCTGTGTTCCTGGGTAATAACTTATTCTTTCCTTCAGAATAAACAATTTTTTCTCCAATTTTATCCAATTGCTATATTTCTGCATTTAGGCCACTCAATTAATAAGTGGAATAAGGGAATGTGGTGAATAGAACTAATGTTGCTCTTTAATCTGATTTATAAATTTTTATGCCTATAGCAGAAAGAATATACTAAGTTTTATGAGGCTTCTGACAACCAGGTAAATAAGAATGCTGAACACATATGACATTTGTAATTCTTAGCATCTGCCATCTTGTTAATCCTATAGCATCCAATTTACCATTTACAAATATAGAAGTCATTTTCATGCATTTATTTGGTCATTCATTTGATAGTTACAGATTGACACAAATACACTTTTTAGTATATTCATGTGTCATTAATGAATGACAATAGTCAAGAGAAGATAATTTCAGGATACTTGAATAGCATGCTTCAATATTTAAGTAATTTCATGAATTTTATAGTCTCAAAACCAAGAAAAGTCATAAATGAAGACATTTTTAAATACACTGGTGAGAACCTCCGATATTATAACAAAGCAGGTAAAATTGTTACAAGATTTTAGCTGTGATTTTATCCTATTGTTAGCTTTCGGCTTGGAGCAAGCAAGAAATCAGTCTCTAGTTAATTCATTCCAAAAGTTTTAGATCAAAGAAATGGCAACTAGAAGTTGAACAAAATAATTTAGTCCCAGATCTGCCAAATTCCAATTCTACATAATTATGGAGCTACAATAATTCTGTCAAACTTTTAGAATCCGTAATTTATTTTTGTTTCTGCATAATGTACATGGATAAGAAAGAGTCATTCTAGGAAGTTCTGTTTCCATTTTTATACCATAAATTCATCCAGATATTTTACACTATTACAAGAACCATTTTTACTCAATCTCTTTTGTGGAAATCTACAAACCACTTCTTTAGAAAGGGTACTTAAATATCGTTTTATTTAAACTTTCTCAGATTATTTACAAGTTACTGATGAGCAATATTTATATTTCAAAGTGTAAATATGTCATCAGAATATATCACCAGACAAGCAATGGTTAGAAAGAGTTATCTACCTGTGCATTTGTGAAAACAGCAGCAATTTCTATTATTAGCACATCAGGAACTTTTCAAAATAAGACTAGTCTCATGTGTGTTTTCTAATAAAATATATTTTGTGAGAAAGTAACAGATAAACAGAGGTATTTCATTAAGTCTACATTAATAGTGAAAGTAAACACCAAATATGTTGTTAATGAGTTGAACAAATTAGTGGTTGAAATCAGAGAGATTCATTCAATTCAATTAAGAATGAGGGCTCCTAATGAGCCAAGATACAAATACAGCATCTAGCTTCATACTCAGAGCGGTACAAAGATAGAGGATTAATTTATGCTTCTCTTAGATGGATTAAAGTCATTTGGCACAAATTGTAAAGTTTCTTTCTTCTCCCTCTTTCTTTAACATAGTCCTATTTACTATCAAACTCTCAGGCTGGGAAGTCAAGAAGGGAAGTAGCTAGAAGAGGGAATAATTCATACATTATTTCTGTCTTTGGTGTAAATATCCTGTGCACCTGCAGCTTCAAGACAGTTATGGAAATAGAAGTGCTTAGAAATTCAATGTGAGTTTACAAAGTGTGTGTTTTACCATGCAAATCATGTTCTTCACACACCTGTATAGAGTTAAGCAAAAACATTTATTTAGGAAAATATCTTAATTTCCTACCTTTGTACATTTTATCTTTGTGAATGTATGACAAAAATCACATTCAGTCAATACAAAGTTTATTTCAGAATACTGTTCTACTTTGTTTTCTGTGAGCCTTGAGAGTTGTGAAATGAATTTAAGTGTAGCAGACACAAAAGAACTGTGCATTAATGAGAATTCACAGAGAGATGTATTCAGCCATTTGCACTTTGGTTCATGAATAACAAGTGACCATTCATGCTGCTAAGTAAGAAAACTAGCCACAAAGGTGAGAAAAGATAGTGCTTTAGAAGAAAATGCAGTAAGCAGGGATTCTTTCTAACCTCAGGGTGTTTTTCATTTGCTTAATAGATTAGCAGAGAACCTGACTATACAAGTGTTAGCAAATCAACACCTTTTCTTTACAGTAACCCTTAACCCCAGGAACTCAGTAAAATTACTCTTACAGCGTGGTAGGCTTTCCAGAGTCCAATTCATGAGCTTTCTGCTGGTGTCCAGTAGGGTTTTTTTTTTTCTTGATCTTCAGTGTAAATATGATTTTCTATGTAGAAATCTCACACAAGATTATGACGCACCCCGCATGAAAGGTGGGAAATAGACATTAATTTCACTTCATCCTTTGCAAAGGTTGTATTATTTTCTATGATATGCATCAGGATATTATACAGGTGATCAAAATGTGTTTTCTTTTTTGGCATTTATTTAATAAACTCTTGATGGTTCACTGATGTGGGACTAGCAATATGTCTTCCTAAAGGAAATGATATTAGAAAAAAGTATTGATTAAATTCAGCTCAAAGTGAAGAAGGGGGAAATCAGATAGAAAACACAAGAATGTGTAATAAATTAAGTCTCCACCTTATTCTATGAAGCACATTCGTTGCATAATTCTATAAGAAATAAGTAGAGATACAAATGAACATCCAGCTAATGTTTGAGAACACAGATATTGTCTATCATAAGTGAAAGCATGAACTGGTAAATGTTGGTTTGACTATTAATTTTAAGAGCAGATACAAGAAAGAAATGTACATAAAGATGACATATACTTTGATCAGTATTTTAATAAATTTAATAAATGACAGTGACAACAGAAAAAAACCTTAGAAAGTAAATTAGCAGTCATTCTTAAGACAAAGAAATTTGTATTTTTTTTCTTAAAATTTGTGTCAGCATAAAATGGTCGGATTGGCAAGATATTAAGGTTGACAAAATTCACCCTTCTACCAATGAGTAAAAGGACAGCAGTTGGGTGGAGGCCAGATTATTCAAAGGAAAACATGAGGAAAGAAGATAATTTTAGGTCTCAAATCTCAGTTTTGAACAGATGAGGTATGCATGAGCCTTTGTGGAAAACAAAGGGGCTACTTCGAGACTGTACACTCAAAGCCCCTACATTAGACCATGTGTCTTCAGAATAGAAGTACCTCTCCTTTCCTTTTAAAGTTAATCTTGACCAGAAAGGCTGTGATTAATAGTATTATGTCAACTTGACACAAGCCAAAGTCATTTGAGAGAAAGAAATCTGAATTAGAAAAATGCCTTAACAAAATTGAGTCTCAGAAATTTTCATGGTGATTTTTCATATGTGGAGAATGAGGATTTTCAGATGTCTGAAATATCATCATGGGGAAACATCTGCCTTTCTTCCAGGTTGTAACCAATTTATGTGAGATGAAAGAATCTCAAGTCTTTTGGCTGAAACTCTGTACTCCAGGTCTTGAAGACTTCTACAAGATTTTCTCTTACAGATCTACATTCTTCTACATTGAATGAAGCTATGACACCATCTACATTTTAGAACAGGATGCTTTGTGGATATTTTTGTTTAAATTCTAATATGTCTTCACTCAGAGTTTCATCAAACAACATTGCTGAGTTTTTGAGTCCATGTTCTTTGTCCAGTATATCCACCCTCAGAGTCAATACACTCAAAGGTAAATACGGATGGCAGATGAGGGCTAATGGTAGGCAGAAAATAAAGCATCTTTGAGTTCCAGAATAACATAGATCTTCTTTTTAGGGTACAGGGACCACTTGCTTAGGTGGATGTATGGGCTCAGTATTGTGGGATAGATGATTTCCACCCATATGTGGTCTTTCCTTAAATCCAATACTGGTTGGAAGTCTCTGTTTTGACCTTCTCTCAATACATACATACATACATACATATATGTGTGTGTGTGTGTGTGTATGTGTGTGTGTGTATAAAATGCACACACAGAGAATGGATTCACTATAAGAGTCAAAGAGGAACAGACTTCAAACAGGTTTTACTGAAGGTAGAGGCAGAGAATTGATAACCACTACAGGTGATTAGAAAATATATTAAGAACCCAGTTGGAGTGTAGAAAGCCTGCACAGTATTTAGCATTAAGGTTGACATATAGGACCTTGAAAAAGGTGCAGGACCCTTGATGCAAGAGGCCAGACAAGATTCAGATGAGAAACTGATAAATGGCAATTTGATTCGGCCTTGGCAAGCAGTGGGGTTCATAAAGATTTGAAATCCAAGAATAGTAGTGAGTTAATCTTTTGATAATTGTCAGATACCTTCTCAGGTCATCATTGCAGTGTTTTTTCTTTGTTTCTTTATGTGAATTGAAGAAGCTATATTGAGTTGTAGTTTTGATGTGTTTGATAAATTTTCAGACTTGATTATTCTGGTTTTCATTTGCATATGGGCTCTTCAATTCTTAATCTACTTTGATAGGTTTTTGGGGAATACCATTTTAGCTTCCAGAATAAGTTACTTGCTATCACTTTAGCTTCCAGAATAAGTTACTTGTTACCACTTTAGTTTTAAGAATAAGTTACTTGCTACTACTTACCTCTCTGTACATCTTGGAAGAGTTGAAAAAGTAGTCTTCACGTGTACCACCAAACACAGAGTAATTTGTCTCTTTCATGTGTTTTTAAAATAGAATGAAATGTAGTTTTGTAACATAGAGGAAACCAGGGAAAGTCACCACCTGAAAGTTGTTTTAAGTAACATTTAGTGACAAATAATTGTAGAAAATCTAATCTCTGTACTTCAAAGGTTAAATAAAAGTTGGATGAAAACTACTTGATAGGTTTATCTTGATACTGTTTTTTTTTCTGCCATTCTATCATTTTGGCTGAAAGTGTAGGAATAAGATATCTTTTATCACTTTTTATTTGAACCATCCTGTTTTCCTGGAAAATCTTTTGCTGTTTTTCTTGAATCACTCTGTATTTCTGAAAAAGTAGGAACTTCTGCAGATTACGTTATGCTGATAGAATAATATTAATAAACTCTCTTTTTATCTTTTTTAATTCAATTTTTTTCATTTTACATACCAACCCTAGTTCCCGCTCCTTCCCCTTCTCCTATTCCTCACCTTTTCTCATTTCCCTCCATCCACTCTTTGGTAGGAGGTAAGTCGTCCCTTGGGTAGTCAAAAAGCTAGCAAACCAAGCTCTATTCACAGGGCTTTGTTCGCTAAACATTCATTCCTTAACACATTGAGTTTCCCAAAAATTTTGTGTGCTGACTGCTTTGCTGAATTCTCCCTACTGCGTGATTGCTTTTAGACAAGTTGTATGACATCCACTCCAATTTAAACATCATGGCTGCTTTATACTTTTTCTTCTTCATTCTAGCTATAGCTGTTAAGATGTACTGCCTGCCCTTCCCAGCAGGAGGGGCATGTTTTCTTTTTAAAACTATATCTGAAGTGCCATTCAAATTCCAGGAACTCTATTATTACATTCTTTTATTAATGACACTAATATCTCCATGATGGAATCCTGACTTCTCATGAAGCAGACTGATGCCATCCTGAGAACCATATTGTCCTATTAGGGCTACAAGTACTTTGTTGAACCAATTCAAAGAACCAGTATGAAGACAATAATCTATCTGTTAACACCTTGAACTGAGCCAATTAATTATCCTATGCTTTTGCTCCTAGATTCATAATCAAAACTGGATTTAGTTTTTCATCTACTTACACTGAAACTTCTAGTCCTTATCCTTAAGATGAGCTTGAGATCATTCTTTCTAAACAACTAATCACCATACACTTCTAAGGATTGTTACAACAATTTCAGCCCTAAGAAGGAGGGGAAAATAAAATTTTAACAGATTTTCTATTTAGTATTAAAAATTATAGGTCATTTACTGTGAAAAAATTAAAATATGTCAAATAAACTACAACCCTCCCCTCTCAAATAAACCCCATCACTCACTGCCAATAAAGAATATACTGAATCAGCTAATTTAAATAGGTTCAAACAGCTTTGAAAATACATAAGTAACAACATGACAGAGTCAATGCAAAATCAGACCTCTCATTGTAAAGAAAATAAGACATAATTTATGCTTGAGTCATTCTGAGTGACTGTTGTTCAGGAACATAAATTTAGTTTATCTCAAATTCCATAGTCTAACTTGGAAGAATGTACATGAATTTTTTTATAGTTTTACAGAACAGAGGAAGTCATGTCAAGACAAGTTTCAAATAACATGGTGTGTATATCAGAGGCATATACTATAAGATGCAGGAAACCCCAGAAGCTATCTGATGAAATTCTTAGCATTTGGGTTAGTGAAAAGATAGTTGACTATTAACGTAATAGATTCCAATTAGTCACACGATGTAAGTTTAGGCAAAAAGGTGAACTAACAATAGATGTTATAGAGTGCTAGAACTAGCAAAAGATTATGTGGTTAATCTCAGGTCCTATGATATTTCAATCTCTCCTCAGTCCTGAAATTGTAATCCATTACACTCTATTATACAGCTTGTCTTCAGTTTTTTTATTTATGATAGAATGATACTATACTAAAAAAAACAACGAATCTGAAGAATAGAGAATCTAATTTTAATTTTGAAATTGAATTTAAACATTGAGAAGAAAAATCCACTCATGTGTCAAAATGTGATCAAGCAGAAAAAGAATCTGTGAAATTTAAGCTAGATCATTTTTGATTTCCCAGTCTGAGAAATAGAAGCAGGGAATTAAGAAAAATACTCAGCTGTGGAACTTTACCATGCATATGAATTTGTACTTAATGGGACCCAGGAAACAAAAGACGCTGAGTAGGATCAGCAGGGATAGCTAAATAAGAAAATAAAAGCCATTTAAACTTGCACAGAATATATATCTGCATACATAGGGAGCTAAATAAAATAAAAATGGAATACATACTTGTTGAATGTTGGAAATGAATAAAGAATCTTGAATCAAAAAGATAGAAAGGAATTCATGTACACAGAATATTCATCGTTCATCAGCAATCCAGTTCAGAGCTAGTTAATTTTGTAATCCCAGAGATGAAATTTGTAATACCAGTATATTAGAGGTTAATATAGAAACCTTGGAACGGGAGTTATGGATAGTTTTAGTCCCCATGTAGGTCTCAGGAAGTGTGGGTCCTCTGCAAAAACAGTCAGTACTAAGTTGAAATCTAGTGTACCCTACAAAATAAGACCATGTGTCATAACAAAACACTGAAATCCACATATGAAGGTACACAGTATTTAGAAGAAAGTACATGATAGAAAATTCTATCTGGGAAAAACAAATCAACTGAAAGACAGTAAACTGTCATGGTCCAGTGCCATCCCGGACCATAACTTATTTCTCTGGACCGGCGTGGAGGCGTGGGAAGACAGCTCATATGACTTTATTGGGAGGGAGATTCTCAGTGATTACTAATGAAATCCTGAGTTCACATCCTCAAAAATTCATCTTGTTTATTCTCCAAATAGCCTTTATACCAAAACATAAACTGAGGAGAAATTCATTTGCATTCTGTTCATAGGTAACCAGATGAATGGCTGTTAGTCACGTCCACATCTTTGACTACACCTTTCTATGCCCTTTTTGTCACGTTTTCCTGGTCTTCCTGCTCTGTATGCTACTTCTGTCATGTAGACCTGAATTAGCATCTCTATTCAGGTATCATCAAATTACAGAAAAGAGCAAAACAACATCCTGACCCTTTGTTAGGGTAGTGACAGCCTACTGGAAAGGCTATGTGACTACTTTAGGTATGACCTATGGCTTGGGAACTTGGCTGCCCTATCATATAGAAATGTGGGCCTATAGTAAACATCCAATTATACAAGTTAAACTAAATGTAATAAAATCTAAAACACTGAATAATGCTTTAAGAAATATTTATAGTGTAAAAAAATCCTATTCTTTGGAAAAGAACATTGATACAAAGTACATATAAGATGCTAAGTACAACAGATTGAAATAACTCTAAAGGGGCTGATAAGATTGATTTATTTCCTCTAGCAGACCAAAGTTCAATTCTCCGTGCTCTAATTAGAGCTCATTGTGGTCTGTAATTCCAGCTCCAGACATAGTACATAGACCTACATGAAGGCAAAACACACATGCACTGAAATTTTTTTTAAAAAATTACAAAACTTCTTGTAGACATACGAAAAGTAAAGATTTAAAAAACAAAGATAAAAAGAAATTTTGAAATTATCAAGGAAAAGTGACTCATTAAATAAAAATATCAAACACAATCCTTGCTAGCTTTAACTCAGGTTACCAGATACATGCATCAAGTGTTTTTTCACATGTTGAGCCATATCGCCAGCTTTTTATTTTCCATTAATTTTTAAATGCTTATTGTATTATGCTTTAATTAATTTTATTTATATACACAGATATGTGAAAATTTAACATTGTTTTTTCACAAAGATTGCTTTATTATAATAAACTCATGGTTTACATACCTGTTTTTAAATATGGAATCTAAAAATAATTAAGGCAATATTTTATTCTGTTTTCTGTTTCTTTACATCTTATCTTCATTACATGCTTTCTATTTACTGTCATTGAAGTATTTCTCCACAAATTTACATTACTCTTTGAATTAATTGTTTTTCAAAATGAATTATTTCTAATATATTTCACGACATATTTTATAGGAGCCAATTATCTAATTATCTCAGTTGTTTATCTTGAAAGGATTCATTTTAATTTAATTTAGCATTCATTTAAAATGCAAAATTAATGACAATATCTCTTATTTCAACTGAGTCATTTGTAGCCATAGCTTTAAAAATATGTTACACACATAATTGTTCCCAAGGAATGTAAAAGAAAATTTATACTGTTCAAATATTGCTAGATTTGGAAAGAAAATGTTTGTGAAGGGTTATTTTCTACTTAATTGGACAAATACTTTTGAAAAAAGAGATGCATACATATTATGCATTTATGTATGCATACATGGATGCTTGTGTGCATGCCTAAAATGAAAGGATATGAGAAAGAGTTAAAGCATTACGTATAATATTTTGTTCATTAGCAACATCACCAAGATATCGACTAATTGGCTGACATTGTGTTATATTCCCACAGCTGGTTTAATTACAACACCTTGTCTTACTCAGTATCTGAGAACAACTGTGGATGTATATGAAGAAAAACATTTTGGATCTAACAATAGACAGTAGTTTATAAACTCTTCTAACACAAGCTTCCTTCTCATGGGTAATAAAGAAATGTTCTCACATGCTGCCAAGTCTTTTCTGTGTGGGAGAAATGAAGTTATTCATTAGATGTGTGCTGCTTAATTTGAATTCTCTGGCCAAAATGACTTTTATATGGGAAAATAAGTTTCAGAGTCTTTATAAGATAAACTTATGCCTTTATTTTCACGTAGTCTGCATTCCATGTGATTATTTTTGTTGAAAATTGACTAAGATGTTTTAAAGTTTATTCACATTTATTTCCTTGATGTTGAATAAAGCAGATGCTTATTTGATTCTTATAAACAGTTCAAAGTACAGTATTGCAATGCAAATGAATAATTGGATTATTCATTTTGAAGACTTTCAGCTTATGTAAATAGTTATATTTTATGCCACATAAAGAGTAACTGTTGAATGAAGAAGTGCTGCCAAAGCATAAATATTTTTTTAATTGAATGAAGTCTTTTAGTTCATTATGAAACATGAATGTCATACAACAAAATTTATACCAAGATTCTTCATTTCCTTACTTTATATTAGCTTTATATTATAAATATTTTTATCTGTGCAAACAATGGTTGAACAGGTTACAAAATTATATAAAATTGTATTGAAGAGGAAAAAACATTCTGTAAAAATTATGCATTGTTTCTTATAATATCCAAATGTGAATCCACTATGATATTAATTTCATTAACTTTTGATTATTTCAAGACTATTTCCCATAAAATTTCCCAAAAACTTCTATTTTTTTTCAAAATTAATCTTTACATAAATTTTACTTCGAGTAGGAGAAATGCAGCTGAATTTATTTTACAGTTTAAATGATCATGAAAATTGTTTTTGAAAAGATTATAATATGATGACCAGAGTCAGAAGGTCAGAGTAATGCAGAATGATAGTGAATTTTATTGTGCTATGATAATTTTTTTTTACAAATTATATTATGATATTTATACCCTATAAACATTTAAATTACAGACGTATACCTTCAGTCAATTCACTATATGGTAGTCAGTATTTGTTTGTATTCTATTTCTATATAGTCAAGATGATCTTGTATTTAAAAATGACAAAACAAAAAAGGCAAGTTTTCTTTCTTACAAAGTCATGAATTTTTTGAAGATATTTATCATTTAATTTTGAAGAATCACAAAAAGTAAAATTACAAAGAGAATAGATTACAAAGTTGTAAAGATTTTCAAAAAGGAAAATTGCTAAATTTCAAAAACCAAGACTCATTGTGACTAAAATCTGTACCTCAGGAGTACCTGAAGAACTAGTAAATAGATATTTTTGAAATCTATACATTTTTTTTAAAAAACTAATGAATGTAGAGCTCATCATTATAGGTTAATAGTTAAATAAAACCATTTTTCTCTTGTTTATTAGCACACACTAATGCAATTCTATGGAAACATAACATTACAACATCTTATTAAAAGTCTTTCTTACTTTTCCTTATATTTTTGGAAGGCATCATAATTGTCTATTCATATGTTACATTTTCAATAGGGTAAAAATTCAAATGTTTTTTTTTCTGCTGTTCTCTACAGACATATAATGTAAATTTTTTTTTTTTTTGTAGTCCCAATCTAATTAAAACTACAGCTGACTTTGATGTTGGTGTACAACTCTCTTCTTCTCTAACCCAA
The DNA here is from genome assembly GCA_902806775.1 of Microtus agrestis. Taxonomy (NCBI): domain Eukaryota; kingdom Metazoa; phylum Chordata; class Mammalia; order Rodentia; family Cricetidae; genus Microtus; species Microtus agrestis. The sequence goes on from CADCXT010000752.1 coordinate 97,011, forward strand.
AGCATGCTTGTTAAAGGAAAATCCCAAATCTTTGAATCATGTCAGAAGAGCCACCAGATATGGGTAGAAGAAAAACAAAATTTTAAGACCCTTTTATTGCCATTTACCACTAACTTCATAATTCTTTGGTTTTATTTTGATTATTTAATAGTATTTGAAGGTATAAATATTATCTCAAATTTTATAAGATTAAAATTATTAACAAGGTGTAATTTTGTCATGATATGAATGATTAAATAGAGAACTAATTAAATCAAGAAGGTCTTATCTAGCTTCCTGTACAAGATTTTGGGTTTGAGTATCTTTCATAAGTATATTTTTGTACTCTGGATGTATATAACGGCTTATGGTCATTTAATGTCTTTGAGATCTGATTTATATAATATTTAAAATGTTTTTTTTTGTACTGAACAATGTCTATGCCTAACAATAACTTTTGCAGTATCCAAAAAGATGATGGAATCTCCAATTATGATTCCAGCACTATTATGGTAACACCACTATGATGAAAAACACCACCTAAAAATCATCTTTGGAGTACATGGTACTCAGTACCATTTTGATGTAACTGGCTGAGATGATACAGCCTCACAGACTACTCATCAGAGCTTGAGACAAACATTGTACTTTCCCATTATGGAGAGCCTGGACAATAAATGATATAGCTACCTCTCTCAGGATATGACAATTAATTCAAAATTTTCCTCATGTTCCTTTAAAGATGCCTTTACCCCCAAATAGCAGGGAGTAAAATTAAGAACATGACATCAACATTTCAGAGGTGAGATGGGTGATATTTGGTCTTTCATTGGATTATGGAGATTTGTCATTTTTCAGGGAGGTTGGTAACATGTTATTATTGATAAAGATCAGAAAAAATTTGAACAAAGATTTTAGATTCAGGGTTCTTGTTTTGAAAAGTAAAAGAAGGCTATAAATATGATAAGATATTACAATAAATTATTGACTCTTCTCAGAAAAGAAAAAGGGAGGATATAGAAATAAGATCAAAAGGTAGATTATTGAATCTATATTTTAATAAAAAAGTAACTAACAGTTTTAAATATTTTGCATGTATATGTATTTTTATATTGATACACATTTAAAATTAATTTTGTTAGAATATAATGTGCATATATTTATAATATTGTTCAATATGTCATTCTTATACAACTCATTTAACAATTTAATGCAAATGTCTAATACTTGAAAGTTATAATTGCCAACTCTTTATGATAAGAAGAAAAAGCATGTTAGTAATAAGTTACTTATTACAATTGAACTTGTTATGTTTTCAAGGTCAAAGAGAGATATTTTTTAAATAGACAACTAATCTTCAAACACCAGATATTTATAAAATATGGCATTTAAGATGTTTTTAATAACATAGCTTCTTTTTTATGAAAAGTAGACATGTCTTCTCTTGGCAGTATCAATTTACCTCAGAGAAAATGATGGGCATCAAAGCAATTCCATATGGAGTTCACTTTCTCTGTGGAAAAAGTTAGCCACTGGACAAGAACTTATGTTAGCCTTGACTTCTGACAGTATGCTGTCCAAATTGAACTATCAATACAAAAAACAATATTACTGTCGAACTTTGTCAAGACAAGGTAGGACAGATCTTCAGAATGTCTTGCTTCACAGGAATATCTGTCAGCTATGCAAGGCAAGTAGGTTAAAGATGCATGACACAATGTTAAAAAGGAATATTGGGTGACTCTCCAAACAAGCAAAAGTTAAAATAATTTAACATAGCCATGCTTTCCTCATGAAGTAAACTACAGATAACACACGTAAGCAAAAAGTAAAGCATCATCTTCTATATTCTTTTCTAATATCCTGCTTATTTCTCCTTTTACTTTGCTTTTTTTTTATTAAAAATTTCCACCTTTTCACCTCCTCCCATTTCCATCCCACTCCTTCCACTCCAACTCCCCATCCCTCTCCAGTTCAAAGAGCAGTCAGGGTTCCCTGATCTGTGGGAAGTCCAAGGTTCTCCCCTTCCATCCAGAACTAGGAAGGTGAGCATCCAAACAGACTAGGCTCCCACAAAGCCAGTACATGCAGTAGAATCAAAACCCAGTGCCATTGTTGTTGGCTTCTCAATCAGCCCTCATTATCAGCCACATTCAGAGAATCCGGTTTGATCACATGCTCCATTAATCCCAGTCCAGCTGGAATTGGTGAGCTCCCAATATATCAGCCCCACCATCTCAGTGGGTGGACACATCCCTCACAGTACTGACTTCCTTGATCATGGTCTCTCTCCTTCTGCTTCGCATTTGGAACTTGGGAGCTCAGTCCAGTGCTCCAGTGTCAGTCTCTGTCTCTATCTCCATCCCGCGCCAGATGACGGTTCTATGGTGATATGCAAGATATTCATCAGTTTGGCTATAGGATAGGGCCAGTTCAGGCGCCCACTCCTCAGATGCCCAAGGAACAAGCGGGGGACATCTTCTTGGACACCTGGGAACCCCTCTAGAGTCAAGTCGTTTGCCAACCCTAAAATGGCTCCCTTAATTAAGATATATACTTCCCTGCTCCCATATCCACCCTTCCTCCATCCCAGCCATTCCAATCCCCCAAGCTCTCTCCATCCTTCCCTTCTCACTTCTGTCTCCCCATTTCCTCTTACCTCTACCCCACCATCACCCCCAAGCTCCCAATTTTTTGCCTGGCAATCTTGTCAACTTCCAATATCCAAGAGGATAACTATGTGTTATTCTTTGGGTTCACCTTCTGCTTTAGCTTCTCTAGGATCACGAATTATAGGCTCAATGACATTTATTTATGCCCAGAATCCACTTATGAGAGAGTACATACCATATTCATCTTTTTGGGTATGGGTTATCTCACTCAGGATAGTGTTCTCTATTTCCATCCATTTGCATGAAAAATTCAAGATGTCATTGTTTTTTACAACTGAGTAGTACTCTAATGTATATATATTCCACACTTTCTTTATCTATTCTTCCATTGAGGGTCATCTAGGTTGTTTCCAGTTTCTGGATATTGCAAATAATGCTGCTATAAACATAGTTGAAGAAATGCTTTTGTAATATGTTAGGGCATCACTTGAGTATATACCTAAGAGTGGTATTGCTGGATCCTGAGGTAGGTAGAACCTGAATTTCCTGAGGAACTGCCATACTGATTTCTAAAGTGGTTGTAAAGTTTTCATTCCCTCCAGCAACGGATGAGTGTTCCCCTTACTTCAGATCCTCTCTAGCAAAGGGTATCATTGGTGCTTTTGATTTTAGGCATTCTGACAGGTGTAAGATGGTATGTCAAAGTTGTTTTGATTTGCATTTCCTTGTTGGCTAAGGAGGTTGAGCATGACCTTACATATCTTTTGGCCATATGAATTTCTTCTGTTGAGAATTCTCTGTTCAGTTCAGTTTCCCATTTTTAATTGGGTTAATTAGCATTTTAAAGTCTAGTTTTATGAGTTCTTTATATATTTTGGAGATCAGCCTGCAACTTTATCTGTTGCAGGGTTGGTGAAGATCTTCTCCCAGTCAGTGGGTTACCTTCTTGTCTTAGTGACAGTGTCCTTTATTTTACAGAAGCTTCTCAGTTTCAGGAGGTCCCATTTATTCAATGATGTTCTTAATGTCTGTGCTGCTGGGGATATACGTAGGAAGTGATCCCCTATGCCCATATGTTGTAGAGTACTTCCCACTTTCTCATCTATCAGGTTCAGTGTGCTCAGACTGATATTGAGGTCTTTCATCCATTTGGACTAGAGTTTTGTGCATGGCACTAGATATGCATCTATTTTCATTCTTCTACAGGTTGACAACCAGTTCTGCCAGCACCATTTGTTAAAGATGCTTTCTTTCTTCCATTCAATACTTTTAGCTCCTTTATCAAAAATCGGGTGTTCATAGGTTTATGGGTAAATATCCAGGTATTCTACTTGATTCCATTGATCGACTTTTCTGTTTTTATGCCAATACCAAGCTGTTTTCAATACTGTAGCTCTGTAATAGAGTTTGAAGTCAGGGATGGCAATGCCTCCAGAAGTTCCTTTATTGTATAAGATTGTTTTGGCTATACTAGGTTTTTTGTTTTTCCAAATCAAGTTGATTATTGTCCTCTCAAGGTCTGTGAAGAATTTTGTAGGGATTTTAATGGGGATTGCATTGAATACATAAATTGCCATTGGTAGAATTGCCATTTTTACTATGTTGATCCTCCCAATCCAAGAGCAAGGGAGATCCTTCCATTTTCTGGTATCCTGCTCAATTTTTTTCTTCAAAGACTTAAAAGTTCTTGTCAAATAGATCTTTTACTTCCTTGGTTAGAGTTACCCTCAGATATTTTATGCTATTTGTGGCTTTCGTAAAAGGTGAAGTTTCTCTGATTTCCCTCTCTGCTTCTCTTTCCTTTGTGTATAGGAGGTCTACTGATTTTTTTGAGTTGATCTTCTAACCTGCCACATCACTGAAGATATTTATTAGCTGTAGGAGTTCTTTGGTAGAGATTTTGGGGACACTAATGTACACTATCATATCACCTGCAAATAATGGAATTTTGACTTCTTCTTCTCCGAATCATATCCCCTGATACCCTTATGCTGTCTTATTGCTATTACTAGAACTTCAAGCACTATGTTGAAGAGATATGGTGAGAGCAGACAGCCTTGTCTTGTTCCTGATTTTAGTAGAATGGCTTTGAGTTTCTCTCTATTTAATTTGATATTAACTGTTGGCTTGCTATATATATATTGCTTTTATTATATTTAGGTATGATCCTTGTATCCCTCAGCTATCCAAAACCTTTATCATAAAGGGGTGCTGAATTTTAACAAATGCTTTTTCTACATCTAATAAAATAATCATATGTTTTTTTTCTTTCAGTTTATTTATATGATGGATTAAATTGATAGATTTTCTTATGTTAAACCAGTCCTCCATCACAGGGATAAAGCCTACTTGATCGTAATGGATAATTTTTTAATGTGTCCTTGGATTGTGTTTGCCAGAATTTTATTGAGAATTTTTGCATCGATGTTCATGAGTGAGATTGGTCTGTAATTCTCTTTCTTGGTTGGGTCTTTGTGTGGTTTTGGAATCAGAGTGACTAAAGCTTCATAAAATTGATTCCTGGACAATTGCCTTTGCTAAATTCAAAGACCAAAAACAATGGTCTTTCCCAGATCATTGCTACAATTTATGCACCTGTATTTTGCTATTGTTATAGCAAAAAATCCCTTAAAGGATTTTATGCTAAAATTTACAAATGGCTCTTCAAATGGAAGAACTGCATATGGCTAATAATAATAAAAATTATGGAGCATAACAAGGCTCCTTCAAAGCAACTCATAAAAGTTGCCAGCAGATCCTGATGCAAATGGATCTGGCTTGATGACACCAAGCTGACATTTGCTAAGACAAGGTGAAAAAGCCCTTGCAATGCATCATGAAAAAACCCTACCTGTATATATATTCGGGGTAGAGGATGTGTTTGTGCTTTTTTTCACAGAAAGAAAATAAAATCTGGATGTGATATCGAGGCTGCGGACACAGAGGAGTTCCAGACTTCCAGAGGTGATTGAGGAGAGGTCCTTGGTCCGTTCTTCCCTGCCCCCAAGGAAAGGAGTGCCTGCTGACAAAACCAGCTACACCACTCTGCAGGGAGTCATCCTGCCTCCAGAGTCCAGGGAGACCCGGCTGACATAAGTGCCTGGATGTGCTTCATGTAGCTGAAACCAGCTCGCCTCACCCAGGTTCCCCCACCTGTCCTGGAGCACAAATGATAAAATGCTTCTGCAGCTTGAAATCTGGTCTGCTGTGGAGCTGAGATGCAGACTAAACATCAGACTGCTTTAAACTTTGGGACACAGAACTCATTTTAATTAAAATATTAACCTCTCTTCACTTAAGAAGGGGGAAAATTGGGGGTTTCTGTCACTGTTGCTCAGAGACTGGAACTGGTGGTATTTGATAACAACAATGTATGTCATTGCACTCTTACTGAAATTGATCTAATGATATCTGTAACTGATTATAGATGTTGGGAAAAGTTTGACACATGCTGTAAAGTGTTTGGTTTTAATGCATATGTTAAAAAATTTTAGATTTTGATCCCTTTTACACTGCCCTAATTTTAGGCAGGCAGCACACGTAACTTTATGTGGAGTAGGCACTTAGGAAGGAGGACATATCATAGGCCAGACTAAAAGGTGAATACTGGGTTGGGAAAAAGCCCTTTCTTCTTGTCTGGAGATGGAGTTATTGGTGCCAAAATTATATCATTATATCTTTTGTTTGAGGAGCTCCTCACAGTCTTTTCATTAATGATAGACGCAGGGGCCCAATGACGGGAGTTAGTGTGGATCCTCGCCTGAATAGCATACCATACAGAGGTTGTAGAAACCGGCTCAACATGGCATGGTACAGGTATGAGGGCGCTTTCCACATGGCCTAAGACAGGGTGACCTGTGATCTGTTTACTTTAATCCTGCTAGATGCCTTTTATTTGAGGAGCTCCAAGGACGGGCGACTTATGGCAGGATAATCCCCCTACCGAAGACAGGGCCCTGGGAACCCTAGGACGGGTAAGGGGGAAAGTAAAAAGGCCTGGTCCCCACTCGACCTATGAATCATCAGGCACCCCTCTGTTCCCAGGAGAGGTAAATTGCTTCACCACTTGAGAGGAGGGTCTCTCCTTATCTCAGTCCCTTCTCCTTTAGATCTGACACCATGGTTGACTCTGACTGGTCCTCTCCACATAATAACTACCTGCCTTTATATAAGAGAAAGGGGGATCTGTTGGGTGCCGTTTCCCCCTAAAAATCATTACAGGAACCATCACCCTGGGGAGCCTGCAGGGAACCCCACACCCATAACTGTGCTAAGAATAGTTCTATCGCCCCACACCCAATTAAAGCTGTTAATGGAAATAAATAAATAAATAAATAAATAAATAAAATGTCATTTTAGGTACAAGAAAAGTTGTTTCTAAATAAAATTTCTGTGGGCTTTTCAATGAAAAAAAAAGAGTTTGGAAATGACTCTTCTGATTCTATTATGTGAAACACATTAAGGAATATAGGCATCAGCTCTTCTTGGAAGTTCTGATAAAATTCTGCATTAAAACCATCAGGTCCTGGGCTTTTTTTGGTTGGGAGTTTTTTTTATGACAGCTTCTATTTCCTCACGATTTATAGGTCTATTTAAATTTTTCACCTGGTATTGATTTAATTTTGGTAAATGGTACTTATCTAAAAACAAGTCCATTTCTTTTAAGTTTTCCCACTTTATGGCATATAAGCTTTTGTAGTAAGACCTAATGATTCTCTGAATTTCCTCAGTGTCTTTTGTTATGTCTCCCTTTTCATTTCTGATCTTGTTAATTTGTATAACTCTCTCTCTCTCTCTCTCTCTCTCTCTACCTTTTGATTAGTTTGCATAAAGATTTGTCAATCTTGTTAATTTTCTCCAAGAACCAACTTTTTGTTTCATTGATTCTTTGGATTGTTTTCTGTGTTTCTATTTTGTTTATTTCAGCCCTCAGGTTGATTATTTTCACTCTTCTACTCCTCCTGGATGAGTCTGCTTCTTTTTTTTTCTTCTCAAGCTTTTAGATGTGCTGTTAAGTCTCCAATATGAGCTTTCCCCATTTTTTTAATGTGGACACTTAGAGGTATGAACTTTCACCTTAGCACTGCTTTCATAGTTTCCCATAGGTTTGGTTATGTTGTGTCTTTATTTTCATTGAATTCTTGGAAGAATTTACTTTGTTTCTTTACTTCTTCCCTGACCAGGTGTGGTTCAGTAGTTGACTGTTCAGTTTCTGTGAGATTGTGGGGTTTCTGGGGGTAGGATTATTGTTAAATTTTAACTTTATTCTACCGTGATCTGATAAGACACAAGTGGTTACTAATATTTTTTTGTATCTGTGAAAGTTTGCTTTGTTACTGAGTATGTGGTCAATTTTTGAGGTTCCACGAGATGCTGAGAGGAAGGTATATTCTTTTCTATTTGGGTGAAATGTTCTATAGATGTCTGTTAAGTATATTTGATTCATTACCTCCATTAATTCTCTTATCTCTCTGTAAGGTTTCTGTCGGATTGACCTGTCCATTGGTGAGAGAGGAGGCTTCAAGTCTCCTACTATTAGTGTGTGGTTTGATGTCTGCCTTGAGTTCTAGTAATTTTTTTTACATAAATGTGTGCTTTTATATTAGTGTCATTAATATTTTGGATTGAGACTTCATTCTGATGAATTGTTCCTGTTATGAGTACACAGTGTCCACCTCTATCTCTTCTGATTGATTTTAGTTTGAAGTCACTTTTTTTAGAAATCAGTATAGCCACACCCACTTTTTCTAAGTCCGTTTTATTGAAAAAGCTTTTCCCAATCCTTTCCTCTGAGTAGATGTCTGTCTTTGTGGTTGAGGTGTGTTTCTTGTAAACAGCAGTATGTTGCATCCTGTTTTTGTATACAGTCTCTGAGCCTGTGCCTTTTTATAAGTGAATTGAGTCCATTGATATTAAGTAATATTAATGGCCAGTAATTGTTAACTCTGGTTATTTTTTCTTCTTTTTTGGTGGTAGAGTTTCTGTGTTTCCCTTCTTTGAGTTGTGCTGGTGAAGGGTCGCTAGATGTCTGAGTTATTGTGGGCATTGTTGGATTCCTTGTGTTGTGATTTTCCTTCTCTTACTTTCTGTAGACTGGATTTGTGGCTATGTATTGTTTATATTTGTTTTTATCCTGGAATATTTTGTTTTCTCCATTGATGGTGAACGAAAGCTTCGCCGGGTAGAGCAGTCTGGGCTTTCAGCCCTGGTCTCTTATTTTCTGCAGCACATCTATCCAAGACCTTCTGGCTTTCATGATTTTCATAGAGAAGTCAGGTGTAATTCTGATCTCTTTACCTTTATAAGTTACTTGACCTTTTTCCTTTGCAGCTCTTAATATTCTTTCTTTATTTTGTATGTTTTGTGTTTTGATTATTATATGGTGAGGGGTTTTTTTTTTGATCCAGTCAATTTGGTGTCCTGAATGCTTCTTGAAAATTCATAGGAATATTGTTTATTAGGTTGGGAAAGTTTTCTTCTATAATTTTGCTGAATATATTCTCTGGGCCTTTAAGTTGAAATTCTTCTCTTTCTTCTATTCCTACTATTCTTAGGTTTGGTCTTTTTATGGTGTCCCAGATTTCCTGCATGTTTGTGATGAGAGTTTCTTGCATTTGCTGTTTTCTTTGATCAGTGTGTTTATTTTCTCTACAGTGTCTTCATCATTTGAGATTCTTTATTCTATCTCTTTAATCCTGTTGGTTATGCTTGTCTCTGTAGTTTCTATTCGTTTACCTAGATTTTCCATATCCAGGCATCCCTCTATTTGTGTTTTCTTCATTGCCTCCATTTCAGTTTTCAAGTGTTGAACTGTTTCCATTATCTGTTTGATTGTTTTTTCTTGGTTCCCTAGGGTATCTTTCAGGGATTTATTTATTTCTTCAATTTTTTTGTTATTCTTCTCATCCATTTCTTTAAGGGAGTTTTTCACATCCTGTTTAAAGAATTCACTTTCATGATGTCTATTTTTTCTACTTCTTCTGGATTATGGTGTTCCAGTCTTCCTGTTGTATGTTCGCTGGGTTCTGGTGTTATCATGTTTTTTTTTTCATATTGTAGGAGGAATTCTTGCATTGGCACCTGCCCTTGTCTTCCTTCAAATGCTCTCCAATGGATCTTCTGGTACAAGATCAGGGCCCCTTGCTGGCCAGGGACCTCGCAGACAAAAGGCTTAGCTTGCTGCTTGCAGGCTTGGTAACACCAAGGACAGGACTCTTGGAGGTCTATGGACCCCCACAGACAAGAGGTGGAACTTGTGGGGAAAGGGGAGGGTTGTGTGGAGCCAAGAAGTACCTGCAGCAGGAGCTAGAGGTACCTTGTACTCCCCTCTGGCTAAGCGGGTGCACGCTCACCCCTCTGGGTGGGTAGCATCAGTGCAGGAACAGGAACTGTTTCTGGTCTAAGGATCTTGCAGACAATGGCCTGCTTATTTCTCTTTTTCATTCCTATGTCATTTCTTTGTGTGCCTTTATTAGCAAACTTGATGATAATAAATATTAAACTCATAATTTTTCATTACATATTCCTTTCTTTTTGAATTTTTTTTTTTTGAGACAGGATTTCTCTGTAGCTTTGGATCCTGCAGTGGAATTAGCTCTTATACACCAGACAGGACCCAAACTCACAGAGATCCACATGCCTATGCATCCCAAGTGGTGACATTAAAGCCATGCACCACCACAGCCCAGCTTTGAAATATACTTTCATTGTATTTAAATTTCCATTTATAAAAATTATATGTTTAATTTTAATGTTTCACTTTTATTATTTATTACTATTGATTTTGATCTTCTAAATAAGAAAAAAGATGCCCAACCCTAAAGGATAGATTCCCACCTAAAAAATCCCTATAAAATGTGAAAGAAGTTCTAAGAAAAATAGAGTTGGAATGCAAACTAAATATGTAGGAAACGAACAATTAAAATACAAAATATCCGTTTATCTGTCTTAAAATTTAAAGAAATAATAATAATTTCAATAATACAAGAATCTTAGAAATTTCAATAATTTCAATAATAAAAGAATCTTAGAACACTAAGTAGACTTGAATAAGGAGAATATCTGAAATCAATATTATACTTACAATGGGAAGAATAATTAAAAGAGAAAGAACATGGCAAGATTAATAATTTAAAATGTAAAACTTTCACATTCTTTAGAATATTTTTTTTTTTTTTTGGTTTTTCGAGACAGGATTTCTCTGTATCTTTGGTGCCTGTCCCGGAACTAGCTCTTGTAGACCAGGCTGGCCTCGAACTCCCAGAGATCTGCCTGCCTCTGCCTCCCGAGTGCTGGGATTAAAGGCGTGCGCCACCACTGCCCAGTTTCTTTAGAATTTTTGATGGTCTCGCAGCAGAATGCTTAAAGCTAAAAACCATGGAAAGGTATATGGTAAGCACTAAGTGTACATTAGAGCCAGCCAGTATTACTGTATGGTAGAAAGCTATCCTTTAAAAAAAATCCAAAAGAAGCATTATTTGGGGCCAGTAAACACTACACTAGCAAAATTACTGAAAGGAATGCCATACAAAACTGAGGAAGAATGACACTCAGAATCATCAGAGCACAGGAATGAATAAACTTTATAAGAGAAGATGAAGAAAGGTTAAGGAAGAATAAATCAAGCATGTCTAAATCACTGAATCATCAAATCCATTAAGTTAATAATACAGAACAAAATTAGCAAAATAAAAATGATTTATAAGTCAATAAGACATACAAAGGAAATTACCAATAATCATCTCATCCTTCTTAACAATACCACTAAATTAGTCTTAATTCTCCAAGGTAGGTTCTCAGACTGTTTTACTGTATAAATAAAATATATACAGATTGATTTTTGTTTGTCAAAACACCTTTCATTGGCACAGAAAGTCATAGTGACTCAAACTGAAATTATAGAAAATTATACACTATGAAAATAGAATCTAAAAAGAAGCAGGCATATCCCTTAAATATTTGGCCTTTGATTTCAAGGCATAATTCTAAAAGTTAAACATTAATAATATGAGTCAAGATAATAATAAAACATGTGAATCCCATTTTCTATAACAGATATGACTAGTTATAAAGGATGGAAAAATTACCATCACAAACAAAACACCAGCCACTGGCCCTTACCTCAGTCTAAAATAGTGTTCCTGATTCCAGTAATCTTAGAATGAGAATTTGTATGAGAGCTACCTCTTCATTTTATGTTCCTTTCTACTTCTGGGGTTAAAGGAGAAAACCTTTACTGTCCATTTTCTATGGAAAACTAGTGTGGCTACTGGTATAAAGATGTGTGTCACCACTGCCCAGTCAGAACTTCAGGCAAGCTTTATTTGTTAAAATACAAATGAAATATTACTACATTTCCTCTTTTTGTCTAAAATGTGGTGGTGTGTGTCTTTAATATCAGCAGTTGGTAGGCAGAGACTGATGGATCTACCTCTGGGAGTCTGAGGCCAGGATGATCAGTGTGACTGTTTTACACTATGAAATTCAGGCTGTGGACAGGTGCTTCCTATTCCTGGTTATATACCATTTAGTAAGATGTTTATGAGTTTTACTAGATATATTTTAATATAATGAAATACTATTCCTTCTAGAATTTATTAAGAATATTTATCATGCAGAAATGTTAAATTCTGTCAATGGCTCATTAAGCATTTTTTGAAATTATAATGTGATTTTGTTTATTTTATTTGTTTTATTTCATTTATGGACTATACATACATATATATGCATGTGTGTATATATAAAATGTATATATATATACTTTTATTCCTCATATGAAATCAAATAAGTTGTGGTGTTTGTTTTCTTTATTACACCATATAACTGAGTTTATACTCCCTTAAATGAGAACATAAATTCTATGTTCAAAAGGGAAATATCTATGTTTATATTTTGTTTTTGTTTAATTTTCATAGAGTTATTTTACTAAGTTGATTATGGATCCATATTATGTTTGGGGAGCATTCCTTTTTGGTTTATTTACAAGGCAATTTAAAGCCCTTGGTGCTATTTCTGTTTATTATAGAAGTTTTACACAGGAACCCATATAGTAATCAGTTTTGGTTGCTTGGAGATTAGTTATTAGTGCTTCTTTATTTTTTTTACTTAACATTTTAAAGTTAGAAAACAAAGAAAACTTTGACTTTTGCATTTTGATGTGTATATGTCATTCAAATTCATTATAATTTCTGCTACCCTACTGCTCATCATAGATCTCACAACCTGTATTCTCAATGAAGTATTTAAAGTTTAAGCCAGAAGTATAAGGAAAGGCATATAAAAGGTTATGATTGGAAAAAATGAAGCAAACATATTATCACCACTTGAAGGTGATGTGTTCCTACCAATTAAAGACTTCAAATACTCTCCTTGAAGACATATAGCTCTGATAAACCCTTCCCAGAATAGTTATAGAATAAACCACAGAAAAAAAACAAAATCCTTGCTAAGAAAATTGTAGATGATAATAGATGATAAATCCCCTTTGTCCTTGAAGTGCAAGAATTATTTTGTTTGAGAACTATATTTCCAAAATAAATTTTATTTATTTATTTATTAACATATGTTTCATGCTTGAAATGATTTTTTTCATATTAACCATTTAAAGAAATTGAGAATTTTATAAAAACACAAAATCAAGCAAATAAAAGGAATAATATTAAGGAAAAGAAATGTGAAATGCTGGAAAAATTACATTACTTGATTTCACACTATACTGTAGAGCCCTAGGAAAGAGATGTTTCACAAAACATCTAATCAACCCAAAGGAATTAGATAAATTTTAAAATGGGCCCAAGGAGACATTGCATTCTGACCCATGATAAACAGCCAAACATGCATTGGTTTACATACAGTCTCTAACAATTGCTGCTGGTAAAACTGAACATTAACATGTGAAATTCTTTGCCAAGATCTCTGTCAGTGATCCTGTATGAAACAAAACAAAAACAAAGTCATTGGACTTTTGAAATTAATATTAAGATCATCCTATGTAGTGATGTTTCATTATGAGCAAAAAGAGACAGCCTTTGGCCAACAGGCAATCCCAAATCCCCTCCCTAGTCCTTGGAGAATATCAGGCTTAGAAGCAGTTTTTGCCATTAGCTGTTGAGTGCGAGTCCCAAAGATTTTTATTCCTGTGAGGGGAAGAAAATCTTACCTATCTTGACAGATAAGCTGATGGATTCCCTGAGGGAAAAAAAAAGCCGTTTTTGGTTTTGTGTGGGTGTTTTGCAACCAAGAGAAAGCCTAAAATGCAGGTCTTTGTCTTCTAAGAGGACACACATAGGATGATGCAGACTGGCTTGTCTCTATATTAGAAGCTCTGTATTTTTTTTTTAATGCCATGGTCTCAGGTCTGTAAAGGCACTTGAGAACAAAAATCATTGTCTGGTATTTTAAATTGGATATATAAGCTAAAATTTTAAAGCTCTTGTAATCTGGAAGCATATACACACATAAGATTTAAATTTACAACACAAAAACACAGGTAGACATATTGTGGCCACGTTATTTTAACAGAGAAACAGAACAGACTTGGAGACCTGTGTTGTCGGCTTACTGGGAAAGAGAGAGAGGAAGGACTGGAAAAAAAAAAACAGATTTACTGCAGGTGCTGGGCCCAGAAGCTGATGGGCAAATGTACTCCAGGAACTGGCGCTGTGTCTATTACTGATGGAAAAGTGCAACTCTGCAAAGTGCCACTTTGGGGCCAAGTGCCCCTCTGCAAACTGGCGGTGCCACATTTGGGCTTTAGGAACTGGCGGCCCGGCATCTTTGTTGGGACTTTGTAGCTTTTACGGGCATAGTGAGATATGTGGCTTTGGGCATGGTCGGTGCACAGTGGCGGAGTGCCCCGGAGGCCACAGAGTCAGGATAAAGAGCAGGAGTGCTAATAACACATAGAAAAAGATGGAAGTGGAGGCAGAACAAAATACATGGTAGCCAATAAAAAGAGAGAAAACATCAAAAGAGGAGGACCAAGAGCACCATACTTGAAAAAAACTCGGGCTTGGAGTGTAATTTGTTTTAAGGTAGATTGTTAAGTGCCCGCTTAAGGCGTTTGAAATCGGCTAAAAAACTTAAGAAGCCTACTTTAAAAACATGCCTCTGACATGGGCCCATCGCAGTGCATCCACAGGAAAGGGGGCACCAAGTCGGTCGAAATATGCTTCTAAACCATATGGGGTATATAAGAAATTGGAAAGGAACGTCTTCCAGCACCCAAATTTCATCTCAGCAGAGAACCCCTTCCCCCACTCCTTCCCCCCCTGCCATTGCAGGTCAGGCCGTTTGCACAACCGTGACCTCAAAAAAGCCTGAAAAAATGAACGGGTCACCCCCAAACCCTGCCCGCATGCAGTTATAAAGGGAAACTCACCAAATGAAGCTGAACTTGCCTGGCAGAGTGCATGTGCAGGAAGGCCTGTTTTCCAGTGTGGCCTCAGACCCGGGGCCCTGGAGCCTGGACCCCACAGGAAAAAACTAAGGCCCCTCGGTGGGACAATCCATATGTTAAGAATAAGATCAGCTCTGCTGGCGCAAGAAATCCAATTAGGTCAAAACAAACCAACCAAAATGCCCATTGTTTGATTAAGATGCTCTTGGGTGACCGAGCTCATGGCAGGAAGACAGGACAGCAAGGTGCCCATGCAGAACCAAAATCCACTTGTTCCTCCTCTAGGAGGCCCCTTAAATACCCTGTGGGACTGGTCCTGACCTCCGTGAAATCCTTGCATGCTGGGATTTGGAGTCCAGAGCAAAGCAACTCCCAGGCCAGGAGCTGGGGCTACGCCCCCAATTTAACACACAATAAAGTTAGATCTTATGTAAAACACCAAAAATAATGCAAAAAAGTAATACATAAATAAATCTAATGGGAAAGTATCTATGCAGGTTTATTTGTACAAGAAAGCTGCAACTATTCCCCTGTTAATATTGTCATCACATTTGTTTCTGAAAACTTGATTAAAAGAGTATTTGCAATTCTGTGTGTTCATTCAGACAGTTAAAAAAATTACATCTTCCATGGGAGTAATTAGAATTTTGAGGCATGTTCACATTATAACTAGTACATTGAGTTTTACAATTCACTGTATACAAATAAGTAAACTATAGCTAGAATATTAGGCAAAGTATTTTTCTGTTTATTACACCAAAGATACTTTGCATGTTTCAATATACAATATCCATTTACTCAATATTCAATGCTACTCACATTAGTATAAACCTATTAATTTTTTCACAATTGTAACCATATTTTATTTTTTAATGTATTTATTGATGACATTTGCAATTTTATTTTTAAATTACAAGTATTTTACTGACTTAAAAACATAAAAATCATACAAACATTCATATTTCAGTAAATGTGTGTGCTTGGCTTATTTAGCTATAATACTAATCTAATAATAATAATCTATACTTTTAACCACATTGTGACAAATGACAAGATTTTATTCTTATTAATGGCAGAATACTATGTTTTTTGTATGTTAATCATATTCTATTTTTCTTTTTTGATTTTTTGAGACAGGGTTTCTCTGTAGCTTTGGAGACTCTCTTTGGGCCTAGCTCTTGTAGACCAGACTAAGCTCAAACTCACAGAGATCAACCTGCTTCTGCCTCCTGAATGCTGGGATTAAAGGCATGGCATGCACCACCACTGCCTGGCCTATATATTCTTTATTCATTCATTAGATGTTGGATACTTTGTTTTCATTTCGTGACTGTTTTAAATAGAGGTTCAGTAAATGTGAAAACATAGATAATTCTTTGGTGAACCAATTTTACTTTCCCTTGTGTATATATTTATTAATAAGATAGAAAGATTGTTGTTTCCTATTGTTCCTTCATTTTGAGAAATATCTACATTGTTTACTTCAATTACTCTACTAATTTACATTCTCATCAACTGCGTTTAAAATTTATCTTTCTCCACATCCCTCTCTTTGTCATATACATGCATTTGGCCAAATATATATATATATATATATATATATATATATATATATATATAAAGATATATATATACATATATATTAAGATATATATATATTTATTTATATTTATTAAAATAAAAAGAAAAGAAAAGAGGTATGAAGAAGCAGTCTGTGTTATTACTTGAAAAAAAATTAATTATTGTTCCCAGCATTTCCATTGTACTTACCATGTACATTGCTGTAAAATTACTTGGGGAATCACCAAATTTATAAATGTATGACATTTCTTTTATTCTATCGATTTGATTATCAAAGTTGTCAGAATGCTCTTCAGAGGCACTATTTTCTGAAGAACCTATTGTCTCTTCCCCACTATTCTTCTCATGGTGATTCTCTATTTCTGTATGTCGGTCTGTGTGTGTATGTGTGTGTGTGTGTGTGTGTGTGTGTGTGTGTTGGTCTATCTGTCTCCTCATTGAAGATTCTGTCTAGAACATAAAGGTTATCATTTCAAAGGACTCATCATATTTAGACCTCCTTTTATTGTATTGCTTCTGTCTCATGCTCTACATCCACCTGGATGCAAGATTATGGCCTAAAGACATTTTCCATATTCATAGAAAATTGACAGTGTACACTTATATTGCTAGACTTTGTTAACACTTTAAATGATATCTTTGAGCAGGTATTTTAGAAATAGTATGAATTATTTCTCACAATATGCTTATTAAAATGATAATAACAATTGCAGTAATATTCTGAGAAAATATTTTAAGTGAATATTTATTTGCAATCATAAATCATCACATAATTTCATCCCCAATTAGACATACCTTCATAGTAAGATCAGGAAAGTCTAAATTGTTTCTGAAAACTACAATTTTGTAACGACAGCATATCTTACAAGGGCCTTTTGACCTGAGCTTTTAAGTTATTAACAATGTCTAGTTTAAAACCACCCACTGTGGGAAGTGTTTTAAATGCTCTCACTATGTAACTCACTACCTTTATGTTAAAAAGAAAAGTCTTCTAGCAATGGTTATATTTTCTGTGTCTTTATTTCCAGTAATACATTTTTATTCATATCACATTAGTGAATACCAAACTGGTTATACAAGTACATCAACAAATTAAAAGAAAGATTTTGATGCATAATTTTGGCCAGTTTATCAAAGTAAAATATGTTAAATTATGCATGTTACCATAAAGATAGATATAAGTCATTTTATTTTATAGTTTCGATTTTTGACACACTATAGCATAACCTTGAAATTTTTAAATGGCAAACAATTTTAAATATAGACAAATAACAAATTTCTATTTTTAAATTTATGGGGTAAACACAACAAAATAATTTATATTTGTTGTTCATATAATCAGAAAATATGAAAAAATAAACGTCCATTCCTTAGGGAGAGAGTTAATCAATTTCCTCCAAAAATGAGCTATATTATAGCTTATCCAATCCAAAGTGATCAGTCCTAAACACATATGAGTAAAATGACTCAGGGCGTTTTCTGTGTGTGTGTGTGTGTGTGTGTGTGTGTGCGCGCGCACTCACACATGCATGCTTGCAGGAGCACATAAGAATAATAATGAAAATAGGGGTCAATATTTTGAGAGGAATCATATAGATGAAACGTAGGATAGGGAGATGGAGGGGTGGGAATGTTGCAAATACAGTACTCATATATGAAGTTCTAAATAAATGGAAATCCAAAGTCAAGTAATGGGCCAAGGTTTTAGAAATAAGGTTGAAGGGAGGGAAGAAAGATTTTAATAGCCCAGGGAGTCAAAGTCAGCACAAGAAAACCAACAGAAACAACTAACCTGGGATCTTAGGCACTCACAGACTCTGGACTGACAGCTAGGGTACATTCATGGAACCAAACTAGGTCTTATACATATGTGTGACTATACATATACACACATACATACTTGATCTACTCATGAAGGTCATAGCAATGGGAACTGGGTCTGTCCATATCTGGATCTTCTGGTACAAGATAAGGGCCCCTTGCTGGCCAGGGAGCCCTCTGATGGATCTTCTGGTACAGGATCAGATCCCCTTACTGGCCAGGGACCTCGCAGACAAAAGTCCAAGCTTTCTGCTTGCAGGCTTGGTGAAACTAGGGACAGGACTCTTGGAGGTCGAAGGACCCCATAGACAAAAGGGGGCACGTGTGGGGGAAGGGGAGTGTTGTGTGGAGCTAAGAATTCCTTGCAGCAGGAGCTGGAGGTGCCTTGCACTCCCCTCCTGCCGGGCGGGTGCACACTCATCCCTCTGGGTGGGTAGCCTCAGTGCAGAAGCAAGAACCATTCCTGGGCCAAGGACCTGCCAGACAAAAGGGCCGGCTTGGGGTGGGGGAGGGGACAGGGATGTGTGGAACAGAGAAGCCCCTGCAGCAGGAGCTGAAGGCACCCAGTGCTCCTTTCCCGGTAGTTCTGCCCCACCTGGGATGGCACCCACTCACCGGTCTGAAGGTTGTCCTCTGAACAGGGACAGGACCCTTGGAGGTAGAAGTACCCCACAGACAAAAGGGAGAACTTGGGGGAGGAGGGTTGTGCGGAGCCAAGAAGCACCTAAAGCAGGAGCTGGAGGTGCCCTGCACTCCTCTCCAGCCGGGCTGGTGCACACTTACCCCTCTGGGTGAGTAGCCTCAGTGCCAACAACTGACATTTCAAAGGAAACTTTGAAAGCCACACAGCCCCCAGATGAAAATTTTAAAATTTGAAAAGACCAGTGATATCATTCGAAACTATTAGAATCAGAAAAACTGTTAGTACAAATCAAAGAAAAAGTGAAAATATATCATGAATAAAAGAATTTAAATAGGGAAATGAGACAGGAATTCTTTGGTCTGAAAAGAAGATTAAATATATTCAAAACTGTACAAAGAGCAAATAACTGTAAAATAGTTAACAAAATTAGTCTAAGAAAATAACAATAACACAACACAATGGGAGTTTATGAACATTTTTCTGTCATAATTCCCATTATAATTGGTCTCAATTCTGTCCCCCAAAAGACACAGACTAACAGATTAGTTTAGAAAATCTCTTTCTGCTACATCCAAAAAATTGACTTCACTGTCAAGGACAGATAGCACCTTAGAAAAAGGTTTTAAATATTATTCAAAGCAAATGGAATAAGTAAAATAAGTAAAAATGCAAACATAGCTATTCTAATCATGGAAAAAGACTTCAAACAAAGCATGACTTCAAATATATATATATATATATACTAAAACTAAATCCCTATGTGATAAATAATTTACTAAATTTATATCTATAACAACAAAGGAGATAGACACAGTAATTAAAAGTTGTTCAAACTTGTAGAAAATGAGGTAGTTGATGACATATCCCCTATCTGGCTCTGTTCTAGCAGATTCAATCTCATTCCCAGATCTGCGGCAGGACACTAGATGCAGGCTTCCCTGAAACCTGTTCCTATTTCTGGTCATTCCCCACTTTTTTTCCATTTTAATTTACCTCCTCCCATTCATTGATCTATCCAAGTCTCAGTACCCAAACGACATACCCTGGGAAATCAAGACTTCCTCTTCCAGGGCACCAAGTAAGCTGAAGGCAGACTCCTGCTTCTTACATTGCTCCTCTAGTTCCAGTCACATTCCAAGTTTGATAGCAAAAAAAAAACTATATTCTCCTTTACCTCTAAGACCTTATTCCTAGTAGATCACAATGATCTTCTCCTTCAACCTACCTTTCCTCAAACTTATCCCCATAATCCAGACTCCATCACCAGCATGTACTTCTTTTGCAAACATCCAGGAAATCTCAGACACTATAGATAGATCAAACCCAAGAATAATAGAAAAAAAAAGAAGAAGATTGAGAAGTACAGTTCAATGGCCCAGAAAATATTTCAACAAAATCATAGTAGAAATTTTTTTGTGTGTCTTAGAATTTCTATTTACAGGAAAAGACACAATGTCAATATGACCACAATAATTCTTTATTTTTCAATTGGCTATTTTTGTTCATTATTTTTATTTATTTTTTTAAAAATTATCTTTTCCCATTTTAAGTCAAGTTCTCACTGCTGCCCTTTCTCTCAGTCCTTCTAACTTCCCTCCAATTCTACTCCCATCCACACCTTAGAGAGAATAACTCTTCCCATGGAGAGTCAAAAATGTCTAACACATTGTTTTGATGCCAGAATAACACCCTCGCTACTATTTCTAGGTTGAGCAAGGTAACCCTCCAAAGAGAATGGGTTCCAAAAAGTAAGAACAAGCATTAGGGACAATTTCTGGTCTCACTGCTAGTGGCCACACAGTCTTCTCCAGACATACAACTGTCACCCACCTTCCAAGGGCCTAGTTTGGTCATATGGTGGATTCCTAGCTTTCACGTATGAGTTGGTGAACACCCATTAGCTCAAGTAATCTCTTTCAAGGGTATCCCCAAAATTATCTTGACCTCTTTGCTCTTTTGTCACTATTTTTTCTCTTCAACTTGAATTGGAAGCTTAGCCCAGTACTCCTCTGTGCACCTCTGCATCTTCTATCATCAGTTGCTGGATAATTGTTCTATGATGACATTTAAGATAGTCAATATCAATACCGGGCATGACCTATTCAGGCATTCTCTTCGGTTGCAAAGAGCCACTTTTTTTTTTCTGGCCACCCAGAAAAGAAATAATCACACAGAAACTGTATTAATTAAATCACTGCTTGTCCCATTAGCTCTATATTCTTATTGGCTAACTCTTACATCTTAATTTAACCCATTTATATTAGTCAGTATATCACAACAAGGTCAAAAAAAAGCAAAGTTCTGGCATGTCTGACTCTGGCAGCAGCTCCATAGTGCTTTCTGAGTCCACCTTTCCTTCTCCCAGCATTTAATCCACCCTCCCCACCTACCTAAGTCCTGCCCTACCAACAGTTCAAGGCAGTTTCTTTATTCATTAATGGTCATTCCAGCACACAGAGCGGACTCCCAGATCACTCTTCACTATTACTTAAACTCTAAGCTGGAGTCATCCTTGTGGATTCCTGGGAATTTCTCTAGGCCTAGGCATCTTGTTAGCCCCACAATGGTTCCTTCAATCAAAATATCTCTTTCCTTGCTCTCCATGTTTGTCCTTCATTCATCTCAACCATTTCATTCCCTTGTGTTCTCCTCCCTCTTACTTTTTTTTTTCTTCACCTACATTTCTCTTTGCTTTCTTCCTCCATACCATGCCCCTATTTTTCCCAGAAAATATTCATTAATATCCCCTTCCCAGGGGAATCTATGTCTATTTTTCTCAGGGTTCTCCTTATTTATTTTTTCTGGAGTCATGGACCATGGGCTCCTTATCATTTGCTTTACAGTTAGTATTCACTTATGAGTGAGTTCATACCATGCTCATTATTTTGGGTTTAGTTTACCTCAGTCAGGACTTTTTTTCTAGTTTCATCCATTTGCAAGAAAATTTCAAGATGTCATTTTCTTTATCACTGAATAGTACTTCATTATATAAATGTACCACATTTTCTTTACCCATTATTTGGTTGAGGGGAATCTAGGTTGTTTCCAGGTTGTGACTATTACAAATAATGTTGGTACGAACATAGTTGCACAAATGTCCTTTTAGTGTGATTGAACATCATTTGGGCTTTTGAAGTAGATTGATACCCAGTTTTCTGAGAAACTGCCATACTGATTTCCAAAGTACAAGTTTTCCTTCAAACTAGCAATTAAGGAATGGTCCCCTTACTCTGCATCCTTTCCAGCATAAGCTATCATTGGTGTTTCTTATCTGAGTCATTATGATAGATGTAAGATGGTATTCCAGAATCATTTTGATTTGCACTTCTCTCATGGCAAAGCTAATAATAATAGGAATAGAAGAAGAAGAACTCTAACTCAAAGGTACAAAAAATATATTCAACAAAATCATAAAAAAAAAAAACTTTGCCGGGTCGCGGAGCGCGGGCGGAAGCCGGTCGCGGAGTACGGGCGGGCGGAGGACACCCCCGAAGCCGGTGGGGACCAGCTAGATTCCAAGCGGCAGCAGAGGACAGAGGCGGCGGGAACCATCGGGGCAGCAGATGCAAGCTACAGAGACCGAGCGCAACACCGAGAGCAGATCGCCCCACTACAATTAAAGTAAAGAGGTAGGCCTTTGATTGGCTAGATCCCTAGCAAGGAAGGAGCCAGGTCCTGTTCCTGAAGACCCTTCAGAGGGGAGAGAGGGAACTTGGCCCCTGGCTGGAGCCAGGAAACAGGGCAACAGCGTTTTGTAAGAGGAGTCCCTGGCCAACAGGGAAACCTGATCCGGTTGCAGAAGACCCATTAGATAGACTAATAGGAGGAGATGGGCAGGCGCCAAGGCAAGAATTCACCCAATAATCTGAAAAGCAACATGAAAACACCAGAACACAATGATCTTACAACAGAAGGACTTGAACACCCTAATACGGAAGAAGTGGAAAAAATTGACTTTATGAAAGCAATAGAGTCCATTAAACAACATGTGAAAAACGCCCTTATAGAAATGGATGAGAAGTTTAACCAAAAGTTTGAAGAAATGAGAAAATACGTCCATGATACCCTGGAAAACCAAGAAAAAAACGACCAAACAGGTACAGGATACCCTGGGAAACCAGGAAAAAACGATCAAACAGGTAATGGAAACGGTTCAAGAATTGAAAACTGAAAGGGAAGCAAGGAAGAAAACACAAGCTGAGCACCAGCTGGATATGGAAAATCCAGGTCAACAAGCAGAGCCCACAGAAACAAGCATAATCAATAGAATACAAGAAATTGAAGAAAGAATCTCAGATTCTGAGGACACCATAGAGAAAATAAACACACTGATCAAAGAAAACAGCAAAGCCAACAAATTCTCATCACAAAAGATGCAGGAAATATGGGACACAATAAAAAGACCAAACATAAGAATAATTGGGATAGAAGAAGGAGAAGAGTCACAGCTCAAAGGCCCAGAAAATATTTTTTAACAAAATTATGGAAGAAAACTTCCCCAACATAAAGAAAGATATTCCTTTGAATATTCAAGAAGCATACAGAACACCCAGCAGATTGGATCAAAGAAAAACATCCCCTCGCCATACAATAATCAAAACACAGAATATACAGGTTAAGGAAAGGATATTAAGAGCTGCAAAGGAAAGAGGCCAAGTAACTTATAAAGGTAAACCGATCAGACTTACACCTGACTTCTCTATGGAAACCATGAAAGCCAGGAGGTCCTGGATAGAGGTACTGCAGAAGCTAAGAGACCATGGATGCAAACCCAAACTACTATACCCAGCCAAGCTATCGTTCACTATCAATGGAGAAAACAAGACATTCCAGGATAAGAATAAATTTAAGCAATACGTAGCCACAAATACAGCCCTACAGAAGATAATAGAAGGAAAATCACAACCCAAGGAAACCAACATGGCCAACACGGCCTACAAGAACTCAGGCACCTAGAGACCCTTCACCAGCACAACTCAAAGAAGGGAGACACGCAAACTATACTACCAAAAACAAGAAGAATAACTGGAGTAAACAACCACTGGTCATTAATATCACTTAATATTAATGGTCTCAATTCACCTATAAAAAGGCACAGGCTAAGAGATTGGATACGAAAACAGGATCCAACATTCTGCTGTTTGCAAGAAACACATCTCAACCACAAAGACAGGCATCTACTCAGAGTAAAGGGTTGGGAAAAGGTCTTTCAAGCAAATGGTCCTAAGAAAAAAGCAGGTGTGGCCATATTAATTTCTAACAAAACTGACTTCAAACTAAAATCAATCAGAAGAGATCAAGATGGACACTTTATACTTATAACAGGAACAAGTCATCAGGAGGACGTATCAATCCTGAATATCTAAGCCCCTAATACAAAAGCACCCACTTATCTAAAAGAAATATTACTAGAACTGAAGTCAGACATTAAACCACACACACTAGTAGTAGGAGACTTCAATACACCGCTCTCTCCAATGGACAGGTCAATCAGACAGAAACCAAACAGAGAATTAAGAGAATTATTGGAGGTAATGAAGCAATTGGACTTAACAGACATCTATAGATCACTCCACCCAAATAGGAAAGAATATACCTTCTTCTCTGCAGCTCATGGAACCCTCTCGAAAATTGACCACATTCTCAGAAACAAAGGAAACCTCCACAGATACAAAAAAATATCAGTGTCCACCTGTGTCTTATCAGATCACCACGGATTAAAGTTAGAAGGCAACAACAATGCTACCCCCAGAAAGCCGACAAACTCATGGAAACTGAACAATCAACTACTGAACCATACCTGGGTCAAGGAAGAAATTAAGAAAGAAATTAAAGACTTCCTTGAACTTAATGAAAATAAAGAGACAACATACTCAAACCTATGGGACACGATGAAAGCAGTGCTAAGAGGAAAGTTCATAGCACTAAATGCACACTTAAAGAAAACGGAGAAAGCATACATTGGGGACTTAACAGCAAACCTGAAGGCCTTGGAAAAAAAAGAAGCAGACCTGCCCAGGAGGAGTAGAAGACTGGAAATAATCAAACTGAGGGCAGAAATCAACAAAATAGAAACACAGAAAACAGTCCAAAAAATCAATGAAACAAAAAGTTGGTTCTTGGAGAAAATCAACAAGATAGACAAACCCCTATCCAAACTAATTAAACAACAAAGAGAGAACACACAAATAAATAAGATCAGAAATGAAAAGGGGGACATAACCACTGACACAGAGGAAATTCAGAGAATCATTAGATCTTACTACAAAAGCCTGTATGCCACACAACTGGAAAATGCAAAAGAAATGGACATTTTTTTAGATAAGTACCTTCGACCAAAGCTAAACCAAGACGAGGTGAACGATCTAAATAGACCGGTTAGTCGCAAAGAACTAGAAGCTGTTATCAAAAATCTCCCCTCCAAAAAAAGCCCAGGACCAGATGGTTTCAATGCAGAATTCTACCAGAACTTCCAAGAAGAGCTAATACCTATACTCCTTAATGTATTTCACAATATAGAAACAGAAAAGTCATTGCCAAATTCCTTTTATGAAGCTACAGTTACCCTGATACCAAAACCTCACAAAGACCCAACCAAGAAAGAGAATTACAGGCCTATCTCACTCATGAATATTGACGCAAAAATTCTCAATAAAATACTGGCAAAACCGAATTCAAGATCACATTAGAAAAATTATCCACTATGACCAAGTAGGCTTCATCGCAGAGATGCAGGGCTGGTTCAACATACGCAAATCTATTAACGTAATCCACCATATAAATAAACTGAAAGAAAAAAACCATATGATCATTTCATTAGATGCTGAAAAAGCATTCGACAAAATTCAACACCCCTTTATGATAAAGGTATTGGAGAGACTAGGGATACAAGGGTCATACCTAAATATAATAAAAGCTATTTACAGCAAGCCGACAGCTAACATTAAATTGAACGGAGAAAAACTCAAAGCCATCCCACTAAAATCAGGAACAAGACAAGGATGTCCACTCTCTCCATACCTCTTCAATATAGTGCTTGAAATTCAAGCAATAGCAATAAGACAACATAAGGGGATCAAGGGGATTCGTATTGGTAAGGAAGAAGTTAAGCTTTCGTTATTTGCAGATGATATGATAGTATATATAAGCGACCCCAAAAACTCTACCAAACAACTCCTACAGCTGATAAACACCTTTAGTAATGTGGCAGGATACAAGATCAACTCCAAAAAATCAGTTGCCTTCCTATACACCAAGGATAAAGAAACAGAGAGGGAAATCAGAGAAGCATCACCTTTCACAATAGCCACAAAGAGCATAAAGTATCTTGGGGTAACCCTGACCAAGGAAGTGAAAGATCTATTTGACAAGAACTTTAAGTCTTTGAAGAAAGAAATAGAAGAGGACACCAGAAAATGGAAGGACCTCCCTTGCTCTTGGATTGGGAGGACCAACATAGTAAAAATGGCAATTCTACCAAGAGCAATCTATAGATTCAATGCAATCCCCATCAAAATCCCATCAAAATTCTTCACTGATCTGGAAAAGACAATAATCAATTTTATATGGAAAAACAAAGAACCCAGGATAGCCAAAACAATCTTATACAATAAAGGAATGTCTGGAGGCATTACCATCCCTGACTTCAAACTCTATTACAGAGCTACGGTATTGAAAACAGCTTGGTATTGGCATAAAAAACAGAGAAGTCGATCAATGGAATCGAATAGAAGACCCTGACTTTAACCCACAAACCTATGAGCAACTGATTTTCGATAAAGGAGCTAAAAGTATACAATGGAAAAAAGAGAGCATCTTCAACAAATTGTGCTGGCAAAACTGGATCTCAATCTGTAGAAGAATGAAAATAGATCCATATCTATCACCATGCACAAAACTCAAGTCCAAGTGGATTAAAGATCTCAATATCAGCCCGAACACACTGAACCTGATAGAAGAGAAAGTGGGAAGCACTCTACAACACGTGGGCACAGGAGACCACTTCCTACGTATAACCCCAGCAGCACAGACTGTAAGGGCCTCAGTGAATAAATGGGACCTCCTGAGACTGAGAAGCTTCTGTAAAGCAAAGGACACTGTCGCTAAGACAGAAAGTCAACCCACTGACTGGGAGAAAATCTTCACCAACCCTGCAACTGACAAAGGTCTGATCTCCAAAATATATAAAGAACTCAAGAAACTAGAACGTAAAAGGCAAATTAACCAAATTATAAAATGGGGCACTGAGCTGAACAGAGATCTCTCAACAGAAGAAGTTCAAATGGCCAAAAGACACCTAAAGTCATGCTCAACTTCCTTAGTGATCAGGGAAATGCAAATCAAGACTACATTAAGATACCATCTTACACCTGTCAGAATGGCTAAAATCAAAAACACCAATGATAGCCGTTGCTGGAGAGGTTGTGGAGAAAGGGGTACACTCATCCATTGCTGGTGGCAATGCAAACTTGTGCAACCACTCTGGAAAGCAGTGTGGAGGTTTCTCAGGAAATTCGGGATCAACCTACCCATGGACCCAGCAATACCACTCTTGGGAATATACCCAAGAGAGGCCGTATCATACAACAAAAGTATATGCTCTACTATGTTCATAGCAGCATTGTTTGTAATAGCCAGAACCTGGAAACAACCTAGATGCCCTTCAATTGAAGAATGGATGAAGAAGGTATGGAATATATACATATTAGAGTACTACTCAGCAGTAAAAATCAAGGACTTCTTGAAGTTTGCAGGCAAATGGATGGAAATTGAAAACACTATCCTGAGTGAAGTAAGCCAGACCCAAAAAGAGGAACATGGGATGTACTCACTCATATTTGGTTTCTAGCCATAAATAAAGGACATTGAGCATATAATCCGGGTTCTTAGAGAAGCTAAATAAGAAGGAGAACCCAAAGAAAAACATATAGGCATCCTCCTGAATATTAACCTTCATCAGGCGATGAAAGGAGACAGAGATAGAGACCCACATTGGAGCACCAGACTGAAATCTCAAGGTCCAAGTCAAGAGCGGAAGGAGAGAGAACATGAGCAGGGAGCTCAGGACCACGAGGGGTGCACCCACATACTGAGGCAGTGGGGATGTTCTTTCAGGAATTCACCAAGGCCAGCTGGTCTGGGTCTAAAAAAGTCTGGGTTGAAACCGGTCTCACTGAACATAGCGGACAATGAGGACTACTGAGACTTCAAGAACAATGGCAATGGGTTTCGGATCCTACTGCACCTATTGGCTTTGTGGGAGCCTAGGCAGTTTGGATGCTCACATTACTAGACCTGGATAGAGGTGGGTGGTCCTTGAACTTCCCACAGGGCAGGGAATCCTGATTGCTCTTTGGGCGGTCGAGAAAGGGGGATTTGATTGGGGGAGGGGGAGGGAAGGGGGGCAGCGGTGGGGAAGAGACAGAAATCTTAAATAAATAAAATAAATTAAAAAAAAACTTTGCCAACCAAAAGAATAATATACCTATCAAAATACAAAAGATTCCCAGGACTCGTGAGGCAGAGGCAGGCAGATCTCTATGAGTTCGAGGCCAGCCTGGTCTACAAGAGCTAGTTCCAGGACAGGAACCAAAAGCTATGGAGAAACCCTGTTTCAAAAATCCAAAAAAAAAAAATAAAAAATACAAAAAAATTACAGAGCACCAAATAGATTGGACTAGAAAAAAGTCCTCTCACCACTTAATGATCAAATGATCAAGTACAAAACATACATAATAAATAAAGATTATTAAGAGTTTCAAAGGAGGCCAGGCGGTTGTTGCAGAAGCCTTTAATCCCAGTACTCGGGAGGCAGATGCAGGTGGATCTCTGTGAGTTTGAGGCCAGCCTGGTCTACAAAAGCTAGTTTCAAGACAGGCCATGTCTCAAAATCAATCAATCAAACAAACAAAATCCAACAACAACAAAAATAAAAAAAAATGTTAAAGGAAAAAGGTCAAGTAACATATAAAGGCAGACCTAATAGACATACACCTGATTTTTCAATGGATCAGATGTGCTGCAGACACTAAGTGACCACTGATACAAGCCCAGATTACAATACCCATCAAAGCTTTCAATCACCATCTATGGATAAAACAAGATATTCCATGACAAAACCAGATTTAAGCAATGCCTATTCACAAACCCAGCATTACAGGAAGTACTTGAAGGAAAACTCCAACCTAAGAAAGGTAACTGTACCTACCAAAAACACAGGCAACAGATAACCCTCATAAAAGCAAACCCCAAAGAAGGGAAAAACACAAACACCGTCATGAAACAATAGCAGGAATAAGCAATCTGTGGTCATTAATATCTCTTAATATCAATGGACTCTATTCACCTATAAAAAGATACAGACAAAAAGAATGGATAAGAAAGCAGGATCCATACTTCTGCTGTATACAAGAAACACAACTCAACCTCAAAGATAAACATCTACTCAGAGTAAAGGGTTGGGAAAAGGTTTTTCAATCAAATGGACCTAAGAAACAAATGGATGTGGCCAGCCTCATTTCTAGGAAAAGATGTGTAGTCACCAATGCAAGAATTCCTCCAACATCCCCAAAAGCAACATGGCAAAACCAGAATCCAGCAGACAAAAAGCAGAAAGACTTGATTATCATAACCCAGAAAAAATGACTTTTAACATTTATAAAAATGATGCAGAGTGTTAAAGAGGAAGTGAAAAATTAACTGGAAAAAAATGGAAGAGAAGACAAACAAAAATTTAGAAGAAATTAATAAATCCCTCAAAGATAACCAAGAAAAAGCAATCAAACAGATGTAGGAAACAGTTCCAGACTTGGCCAAAATGAGGTAATAAATAAAACACAAACTGGGGGAAGGCTGGATATGGAAAATCTGGGTAAATGAACAGGAACTACAGAGACAAGTTTAACTAACAGAATACCAGAGATGAAGCAATAATTTCAGATGCTGAAGATACTATAGAGGAAATAGACTCATTAGTCAAAGCAAACAATTAATTCAAGAAAATATTAACATAAAACATTCAGGAAATATAAGACACCATGAAAAGACCAAACCTAAGAATAATAGGGGTAAGCCGGGCTGTAGTGGCGCACGCCTTTAATCCCAGCACTCGGGAGGCAGAGGCAGGCGGATCTCTGTGAGTTCGAGACCAGCCTGGTCTACAAGAGCTAGTTCCAGGACAGGCTCCAAAACCACAGAGAAACCCTGTCTCGAAAAACCAAAAAAAAAAAAAAAAAGAATAATATGGGTAGAAGAACTCTAGCTTAAAAGACAAGAAAATAAATTCAACAAAATAATAAAAGAAAACTTTCCCAAGCTAAAGAAGGATATCCCAATGAAGGTACAAGAAGCTTACAGAACACCAAATAGACAGGATCAAACAAAAACATCCCTTCACCACATAATAATCAAAACACAAAATATACAGAATAAAATAAAAGAATATTAAGTGTTGCAAAGGAAGAAATGGAGTAACAAATAAAGGTAAACCTATCTGAATTACACCTGACTTCTAAATGGAAACCATGAAGCCAGAATGCCTTGAATATATATGCTGCAGACACTAAGATACCATAGATGCAAGCCCAGACTACTATACCCAGCAAAGCTTGCATTCACCATCAATGGAAAAAACAAGATATTCCAGGACAAAAACAGATTTAAGCAATACATATCCACAAACCCAAGCTTATGGAAAGTACTAGAAGGAAAACCTCAATCCAAGGAATCTAACAACACCCATAATAACACAGATATCTGGTTACCCTCCAGCAAAACAACCCAAAGAAGGGAAACACACAAGTGCTACCACAAAACAAGCAAACAAACAAAAAATAAGAGTTAACAACCACTGGTCATTAATATCACTTAATATCAATGGACTCAATTCCAATAAAAAAAGGCATAGGTTAAGAGAATGGAAATGAAAAAAGGACCCAGGATTCTGCTGTTTACAATAAACACACCTCAACCTCAAAGACAGACACTACCTCAGGGTAAAGGGTTAAGGAAATAGTTTCCAATCAAATAGACCTAAGAGCATGTATGGCTATCCTAATATCTCACAAAGTTGATTTCATAGTAAAATCAACCAGAAGCGATAGAGAAGAACACTTCATACTCAAAACAGGAACAGATAATCAAGATGAAGTCTCAATCCTGAATATATATGCCCCTAATATAAATGCAACCACATATGTACAAGACATATTACTAAAACTTAATCACACATCAATCCCCACACACTAATAGTAGGAGATTTCAACACTCCTCTCTTGTCAATGGAAAGGTCAACCAGACAGAAACTTAACAGAGAAAGAAGAGAAATAACAGATGTAATGAATCAAATGGACTTAACAGAAATCTATATAACATTCCACCCAAACAGAAAAGAAATACTGTCTTATCAGAACCTCATAGAACATTCTCTAAAATAGATCGCATACTTGCTAACAAAGCAAACATCCACAGATACAAAAAAATTGGAGTAACCACCTGTGCCTTATCAGATCATCATGGTATAAAGTTAGAATTTAATAACAATACTACCCCCAGAATGTATACAAATTCATGGAAACTGAACAGTCAACTACTGAACCACCCCTGTGTCAAGGAAGCAATGAAGAAAGAAAGTCTTCTTTGAATTCAATGAAAATGAAAACACAATATATCCAAACCTTTGGGACACTATAAAAGCAGTGGTAAAGAAAAGTTCATAGCACTAAGTGCCCACATAAGAAAATGGAGAAATCTCACATTAGCAATTTAGCAGCACATCTGAAAGCTCTAAAAGATAGAAGAAGAGGAAGAAGAAGAAGAAGAAGAAGAAGAAGAAGAAGAAGAAGAAGAAGAAGAAGAAGAAGAAGAAGAAGAAGAAGAAGAAGAAGAAGAAGAAGAAGCAGACTCACCAAGGAGGAGTAGAAGACTGGAACTATTTAAAATGAGAGTTAAATTCAACAAAACAGAAACACAGAAAACAATACAAAGAATCAAAGAAACAAAGAGCTGGTTCTTTGTGAAAATCAACAAGATTGACAAAATCTTATCCAAACTAATCAAAAAGCAGAGAGAGAACAATCAAATTAACAAAATCAGAAGTGAAAAGGGGGACATAACAACAGACAATGAATAAATTCAGAGAATCATTAGGTATTACTACAAAAGCCTTTACTCCACAAAATTGGAAAATGTCAAAATAAATGGACAATTTTTTAGATAGATACCATATACAAAAATTAAATCAGGACCAAGTGAGTAATTGAATAGACCTATAATTCATGAGGAAACAAAAGGTGTCATTAAAAACCTCCCAACCAAAAAACAGGCCAGGGCTGGATGGTTTTAGCATAGAATTATACCAGATCTTCCAAGAAGAGCTAATCCTCTATTCTTCAATGTGTTCCACATAGTAGAAACAGAAGGGTCATTACCAAACTCTTTTTATGAGGCTACAATTACCCTGATAACAAAATCACACAAAGACTCAAACAAGGAAGAGAATTACTGGTGGGGGACAATTCGGTATTCTGTCAATTATGTTTTAAATAAACGCTGATTGGCCAGTAGCCAGGCAGGAAGTATAGGTGGGAAAACCAGACATGAAGTAGAGGCGGGGCAATGAGAAAAAGAGTATTCTGGGAAGAAGGAATCTCTTCGGGCAGTGCTGTCCAGACACTGAAGAAGCAGGATGTGACCTGCCTCACTGTAAAAGGTAGTGAGCCATGTGGCTGACATAGATAACAACAATGGGTTATTATAAGTTACAAGAGTTAATAAGAAGCCTGAGGTAATGGGCCAATAAGTTTATAATCTCTGTGTAATTTTCTCTGGGACTAAATGGCTGTGGGACTGGGCGGGACAGAACCCCATCAAGCAGACTCTCATGTTACAAATTACAGAGAAATTTCACTAATGAACATTGATGCAAAAATTCTCCGTTAATTACTGGCAAACTGAAACAGGGAAACATCACCTTTCACAATAGGCAGAAATAATATAAAATATCTTGGGATAACACTAACCAAGGAAGTGAAAGTGCAATTTGACAAGAACGTTATGTCTTTGAAGAAAGAAATTGAAGAAGATACCAGAAAATGGAAAGATCTCCCATGCTCTTGGATAGAAAGGATCAACATAGTTAAAATGGCAATCCTACCAAAGGCAATCTATAGATTCAATGCAATCCCCATCAAAATCCCACCACAGTTCTTCACAGAATTTGACAGAACAGTAATCAACATCATATTGAGCCAAAAAAAAAAACCTAGGATAGTCAAAACCATCCTACACAATAAAGGAACTACTGGAGGATATTATCACCCCTGACATCAAGCTCCATTAAAGTGATACAGTAATGAAAACAGCTCTATATTGACATAAAAACAGATATGTTGATGTAGCAGCTTAAATGAACTCAGACAAAAATTGTAATAATATATACAGCTTTAATTGGGAAATAGACTTACAGAATCCAAAGTTTCAGCGGAGAACAGGAAAACAGAAGGGAAGGCAGGGAGCATGACTGCAATCTTTATAAGTAAAAAATATCCTCGGGGGACCCCACCCCCTGCAAGCAAGGTGATTGGCAGAGTCTCCCCTACATGTTAACAAATGGAATAGAATTGAAGACCCAAATACTAATCCACATACCTATGAACACCTGATTTTTACAAAGAAGCTAAAATTATACAATGGAGAAACAAAAGCACCTTCAACAAATGGTGCTGGCATAACTGGATGTCAAGCTGGAATTGTGATTTGCGGGATGGATTTATTTGCTTTATATTTAAAAACCACTTGTGAGTGAGTAGTTGCCTTTTTGGATCTGGGTTCCTCACTCAAAATGATGTTTTCTAGCTTCATCCATTTACCTACCAATTTCAAAATGTCATTTTTTTTTCTGTTGTGTAGTACTCCATTGTGTAAATGTACTAAATTTTCCTCATCCATTCTTAGGTAGAAGGACATTTATGTTGTTTCCAGGTTCTGGTTATGACAAACAAATATGCTATGAACATAATTGAGCACATATCCTTGTGGCACCATTGAGTATCCTTTGTATATATACCCAAAAGTGGGTCTTGAGGAAGGTTGTTTCCTAATTTTATGATAAATAGCCACACTGACATCCAAATTGGATTTACTAGCTTGCATTCCTGCCCGCAATACAGGAGTGTTCCCTTTACCTCACGATCTTTCCAGTGTAAATTGTCATCAGTATTTTTGATCTTGGCCATTCTTACGGGTGTATGTTGGAATCTCGGAGTTGTTTTGATGTGCATTCCTCTGATAACTAAGGATGCTGAACATTTCCTTAAGTGTCTTTCAGCCATTTTAGATTCCTCTGTTGAGAATTCTCTGTTTAGGTCTGTACTCCATTTTTACTGGATTATTTGTTCTTTGGATGACCAATTTTTCGAGTTCTTTGTATATTTTAGAGATCATACCTCTCTCTGATGTAGGGTAAGTGAAGACAACTTTCCATTATGTAGGCTGTTGCTTTGTATTGTTGACCATGTCCTTTGCTTTACAGAAGCTTTTCAGTTTTAGGAGATCCCATTTATTAATTGTTTCCCTCAGTGTCTGTGCTACTGGGGTTATATTTAGGAAGTGATCTCCTGAGCCAATACAGTTAATTGTACTTCCCACTTTTTCTTCTATAAGGTTCAGTATGGCTGGCTTTATGTTGAGGTCTTTGATTCATTTGGACTTGAGTTTTGTGCATGGTATTAGATATGGGTCTATTTTCATTCTTTTACTTGATATTCAGTTATGCCAGCACCATTGGCTAAATATGCTTTCTTTTGTCCATTTGATTTTTTTTTGCTTCTTTGTCAAAAATCATGTGTTCAAATGTGTGTGGATTAATATCTGGGTTTTCAATTCAGTTCTTTTGGTCCTCCTGTCTGTCTTTATGCCTATACCAGGCTGTTTACAGTACTGTATCTCTGTAGTAGTGTTTTCTGTTAAAATGAAAGACATAATAAAAGAATGACAATCAAGAAAGTTGAAAATGACAGCATCTTTTTATTTCATGTAAAGATTCAAGAAAAGTAATTTTATTTATATTTTTATTGTTTAAAAAACTGAATGTTTAGAGAGCGCCATTATATACCAATTTTGTTTTCCAAGAAGGAACTAGCTTCATGTATATTTAGATGAAAAAATTAAATTAAACTTTTATATATTATCTGCAAACTCTACTAAATACAATTATTCAGAATGTAGTAAAATCACAATTCAATTATTACTTTTATAACCACTCCTATCTGATGCTTTTCAGAAAGCACATTTTGTTGGATAGAAGCTTTATCCCTGTGACTCATACATAAATCATTTATTTTAGTCAGCATCTTCAACTAATGGTTTTGGGCTTGGTCACCAGACTTTTCTTTGTCAGTCTTGAAGATATCAGAAGGCCAAGCTTACAAAATAATTGCAGGCTAAATCATTAACACTCCTATATCTCTTTACTTGTAGGCATACACAAATTATATGTATACAGTGAATTGACCATTTCCTTAGATTTTTATAATACATATGCATTAATTAATACATATTTTTGATATGAAAACTTTAGCATATCTAATCCTACAATATTTTAGATTATTACTCAGCAGAGCTTTTCAAACACTAATGTTTTCTCCATAAAGCAAATCCTGCAAAAAAAAACTTTTAAACACATGAAAACAGAAAGTATACATCGTTTTATTTTAAGCCATTTTTAAACAGTAATGCCACAATAACAATCCCCCCACCGAAAAAAAGATATAGATGTAAAAACTTTGTGATGAGGATTTACTTAGTAAAAATGATATATTTTGATATATGGAAACTGAAACAAAAGACCAGAAAGTCAGCTAATTCAGTATCAACTAAGCTTGTTGCAAACTCTACTAAATACAATTATTCAGAATGTAGTAAAATCACAATTCAATTATTACTTTTATAACCACTCCTATCTGATGCTTTTCAGAAAGCACATTTTGTTGGATAGAAGCTTTATCCCTGTGACTCATACATAAATCATTTATTTTAGTCAGCATCTTCAACTAATGGTTTTGGGCTTGGTCACCAGACTTTTCTTTGTCAGTCTTGAAGATATCAGAAGGCCAAGCTTACAAAATAATTGCAGGCTAAATCATCCAAACCTTTCTTACCTTATGTGCATGCTCACAAAAGTCTGTAAATATGATGTGAGGATCAACTCTAGATTTACAAACAAACTGAAGTACATAGTTTCAATGACTGCACAACTTCAACACTTCAAGAGTTGTGAGGAATGACTGCATTTGATTTAAACGCAAGTATAATTTCTATTTACATTAATATCTTATTTCAGGATCACACTACATATATCATTATGGTGGTGTATATTTTACAATTAAAGTTTTTATATTAGAAGTGACAGTGTTCATGCTAAAGTATAGTTCAGTGGAAGAGGCTGTGGTAACCATTTACTAGGCTCCATGTTTAATTTTCAGCTTTTTGGAAAAGTGCTAGTGGTAAAAATTGCTGTGAAAATTAATTTCTATGAAAAAAATGTTTTTATTGAGTTATTCCTTTTTGTCCTCTCCCCTCACTTCCTTCAGAAAATGTAAAAGTAAACATAGCAAGATATCTGAGAGGTTAAGATTATTCTATAATCTAAAACATACATATAAGAGGTTGGTGTAGAATAAAAGTATATTCAAATGACTAGAAATGGGCAGATATTTTAATATTTTATTATATTTGCTTTTGTGAAAATGATGTCAAACTTAAAAGTTACAGTTGTATGAGGGTGTCATGGCAATCATGTAAATAAAACTGTGAAGTGAGTTCTTTTCTCATAAGTAATGTGGGGAATAACAAATAGGACTGACTTCAGGTTGATGTGGGAGTGTCATATATCAATCTGTTGATTTCATTGGCTAAGCAATAAATAAACTGCTTGGCCCGATTGGTTAGAACATAGGTGGGTGGAGTAAACAGAAGAAAATGCGAGGAGGAAGAGGAAGTGAGGTCAGAAAGCATGCAGCTCCGCTCAGAGCCAGACGCCTCAGAGAGAGACACCATGCTCCTGTCTAGCGGGCAGACGGGATAACTCTGCTCTCTGAGGCAGAGGGATGAAACTCCGACTCAAGATGGATGTAGGCTAGAATCTTCCTGGTAAGCACACCTCGTGGTGCTATTCACCTGATTAGAAATGGGTTAAGAGGTTGAAGCTAATGGGCCAAGCAGTGCTTAAAAGAATACAGTTTGTGTGTAATTATTTAGGGTAAAGCTAGCCGTGCAAGCGGCCGGGGTGTTGGGGACGCAGCCCCGCCGCTGCTTATTTCAACATCAGGTTTCTGTCTTCTGTTTCTGTCTTGATTTTCCTCAGTAATAGGTTATGATTGGAACTGGAAGCCAAAAAATTTATTTGTCCACTAACTTGTTTGTTGTCAGGATATTTTTGTCATAGCAAAGGTAATCTAATTAGAACAGTAAACTTTAAAATTGCAAGTTTAGAATTATCTAACACTAAACACACTACTTTCTAAGAAAATGGCCAACATATAAATTCTAAAGCAACAAGACATATATGATAGCTTATAACTCTAACCCCAACACCAAAGATGCTGAGACAGGAAGAGCCCCTCCAAGTTTAAAAGAAAACTATACAAAAAGTTCCAGGAAAGCCTGGACTACAAAGTGAGCAATATCACAAAACAAAATATAACATGTGACATATAAAGCAGTACAACAACTTTCTATGCCATTGTAAAAAAAATAAGATCCTGTAATTCCCTTATAGTACTAAGCCAACAAGAAGCATCCTTCTTGTTCTAAGTTCTTCCTTTAATGAACAAGAATACAAAGATTATATTAATATTATTGGTTTATACAACACTAAGAAAGACAACATTTATTGAGTAATAAATCTTCTTACCAATATTATTTTACATGCATTGTTCCTAATTTCTTTTTTATATTCATATAATTCTGTAAGTGTCCCTACTATAAGTCTTATCAAACAGAAAAGTCATAAAATAAACTTAAAATATTATTTTTATTTCTTAAATCCATAAGACTTAATGTACTAACATGCTTTCTACTTTGACTTAAAATTATTAATGTGACTTATTGTTCAAAACCCATATTGGAAATATGTCTGTTAAAATGGATTAGCACAATTATTTTGTATGTTTGTAGACAGAGTTCAATAACATATTTTTTTCTACTGATACACTGGCAGAAAACAAATATACATAAAATATATAAAGAGCTTGGGGTATTGGGATTGTTGGGATAAAGGAAGGATGGATATGGGAGCAGGGAAGTATATATCTTAATTATGGGAGCCATTTTAGGGTTGGCAAGAGCCTTGACTCTAGAGGGGTTCCCAGAGGTCCAGAGAGATGTCACCAACTAGGTCCTTTGGCAGCTGAGGAGAGGGAGCCTGAAATGGCCCGATCCTATAGCCATACTAATGAATATCTTGCATATCACCATAGAACCTTCACCTGGTGATGAGATAGAGACAGAGACCCACATTGGAGCACTGGACTGAGCTGCCAAGTTCCAAATGAGAAGCAGGAGGAGGGAGAACATGAGCAAGGAAGTCAAGACCGTGAGGGGGGCACCTACCCACTGAGACAGTGGGGCTTATCTAATGGGAGCTCACCAAGGCCAGCTGTACTGGGACTGAAAAAGCATGGGATAAAACAGGACTCTCTGAACATGGTAGACAATGAGGACTGCTGAGAAGCCAAGGACAGTGGAACTCGATTTTGATCCTACTGCATGTACTGGCTTTGTGGGAGCCTAGCCTGTTTGGATGCTCACCTTCCTAGATCTGGATGGAGGAGAGAGGACCTTGGACTGCCCACAGGGCAAGGAACCCTGACTGCTCATTGGACTGGAGAGGGAGGGGGAGGGGAGTGGGACCTGGGAACTGGGGGGAGGGAGAGTGAAAAGTGAGGCCAGGAGGAGGCGGATATTTTTAACAAAAATAAATAAAAATAAAATAAAAAAACAGGCTGAATGATGCTTCTGATCAGCTGAAGGTACATTCATTAAATAATAGCTTTAGAGCATCCCTTTATTGAAATATTATCTGTATTTCACTGTTAGTAGGAAATTGAAGGAGCAGACTGATCACTGGAGATCATTGCTTCCTAATCCCCTGCCACTGACGGAGATGAAATATCTCTCTCCTACTTCTTAGCTCTTAAACTGGCCTTTTATCCAGATCTACACTTAAATTAATATGAGTTTAACTGTCAGTATATAACATATGCACACAAAATTTCATTGTACTTATTAATTTCCATCAGGAAGAAGGGAAAAGACTTGAGCAGAGCAAGATACTTCCATGATTTGAGGAAAAGAAAGTAAGTAATAGAATGGCATTCAAGCAAAAGAACAACTGAAAAGACACAGTTGTGAAAGGCCAATACAATGGAAATTTTTCATGTAACCAAACCACTTTGCAGATTTCTAAGTGCAGGACCTTGTACTTCTAATAAATTGGGTTTATGTCCTGCTTCAAGCAGATAGATAAAAGGAATTGAACATCCCTCTGTATCTTAATCTCCTTTAGATTTAAATTTTAAGTATTGAAAGGAGATATATTATGATTTCCCACAAACATAAACACCATAAATTGTGTTTTATAATTTTTTATTTATTTCAAGGTAACGTGCTTTACTTAATTTTCTCATACCACATTGCTCATGCTATTCTATGAAATTAAGCCAAAAAACTCCCACTAACTGAGTGAGAAACTTAAATATAAGCTCCTCATCCTGAGAAATATGTGGAATTGAATTATCATATAATTATTATAGATTATTCTTTTAAAAACCAGATTAGTCAAGAGTAAAACTCTCAATACTATTTGTAGTTTTCATTATTAGTGTCTTTATTAATTCTACCTACATAATTTCACCAATTTTTAATTTAATCTTCTACATGTATGCAATCAATGCAAGTATACAAATTGATGGAAGAAAGGATAAATTACAAAAGTTCAAATAATATGCTAATATTTTTCTATATTACAAAGTTGGTTATCTCCATAGTTCTACCGAAACAGTAATAAAGAAACCTACAAACTGAACCTCGAGAGAATATTTGTACTCTTGGCAGTTATATGGAATGGATTTTATAAAAAAAATTGTAGTCATTGTGTAAATAAGCATTTTTATTAAGAGAGACGAAATTATGGGTTCATGATTCAGCTTCAATTGGGTCTGTCTTGAGGCCTGTGGCCAGTATCAATTCAAAAGGTTTTAGGAATCATGTGAGATGATATCAAAGGACTTAACTGAGCCAGTCCCACTTTCCAAAGCCCTGAAAAAACTGGACTTGCCTCTGTCTGGCCACTACAGCAACAGTGCTGGACCCTGCACTTGGGAAAGATGGCACTTTCTACTCACCACAGGCAAGTATGAACCTACCCTGAGGGCATGCATGTAGGGGAGCAGAATGAACACACTTGCCCTAGAAAGGAGAGCCTGTTATGCCCAGATCACAGTTCCCATCTCCCCTCAAAACAACAACCACAAACAACAACAACTAGGAGAACAAGTTCTGAATGTAAAAGCAAAGAACCTTTATTCTTATACTAGTTTGTAAACTTGGACTCTCTATATGGTATTGGAGTGATTGGGTAGCCTGAGCTCAGTTAGGGTTGGGTTTTTATACTAGTAAAGCTAGGGGTGAGGGATTTCTAAGGTTCAGGTCCTCTCATTGGCTGTCATTTGTCTAAGGGTGTCCCAGTGAAAAGCAATTGGTGTGTCCTGGCAGGAGATCCTATCTACAATGGTTGGAACCTTAGGAAATTCCTTTGGATGGTCTGTTCCTGGGTGGTACCTGTGTAGTTTGTGGTCTTTCTTGGAATAAGGTATTGCCCTAGGTTAATCTACTGAGATTTAAGCCTCTATTGAGCTTGCCATGGATGGGTTTTATAGTCCCAGTGGCTCAATCCGACATGCTTGCATAATACTCAGACCCACAACTGGGCCTTCAGTTGATCAACTTTATAATCTACCCCATTTAGGTCCTGATGGAGCTCATGAAAGGACTGGTCTTGCAGAACAATACCAGTCTGATCAACAAGACACATTATACCACAGAAGTGCTCTTATGAGGATCCAGTGAAGATGGTGAACCAAAAACCAGAGGCCTTAAACCAGAACAAAGACTCATTGCAATGAACAGATGCCACTCAAGCTGATGGGATAAAGGGGTATAGTATATGACACACCAGAGTCTCCAATGCCACCAGGATGGATGAAGAGGTGATGAAGAGTTAGAAGAAAAATGAGAAACAGAGATCTTTCTGATTTCTGATATTTTTTTTTGCTCTCTTTTGGTTTATTGGGGAGACAGTTATTTTTTCTTGCTTTTGTTTGCTTGCTTGATTTGTTTGGTTTTCTTTTGATGGGGGGATGTAACAAAGAAGAGAGGGGATATGGAGGTACCAGGAGTAAAACAGAATTGAAATGCATAGTATGAAATCCCCAAATATTCAATAAAGTTTAAAAAAATATGAAAGTCTCTAATTCTTCATGATATTCCAGTGTTTAAAATATTACCACAATTCGAGGGAGTATGTGAATATTGACTATTTCTTTTAACAGCATATGTATTCATACCAATATTTGAGCCTTGGCAATATTAGAAAGTCTCTAATATATTTCACTAAGGTT
The DNA here is from genome assembly GCA_902806775.1 of Microtus agrestis. NCBI lineage: Eukaryota > Metazoa > Chordata > Mammalia > Rodentia > Cricetidae > Microtus > Microtus agrestis. The sequence goes on from CADCXT010000752.1 coordinate 138,720, forward strand.
TAGATCACTTTCAGTGGTAAGTTGCAGTTGATTAAGCTTTAAAGAATAACTAGAAATAAGGTCAATTACACTGAACTGTACTCTACTACAAGATACTTCAACTAGAAAAAAGTTAATTAAATAAAAGCTTTTTAAAAATATGAAAATCTATTACAATAATTGTTTTATGTGAATATTTCACTGACAATAAGCTTTATTTTATGTCAATTTATCTTCATCTTCTATATTGTAGAATGTAAGATCTCCCTGTATTCTCTCCTTAATGTACCAGTTTAGCTGGCCCACAGTCTTCCAGGGATTTTCTTCTCCCTGGCTCTCATATCCCTATGGGATTTTGGAACTATAATGCTACAAGGCTATAATATCCAAATTCATCTGGATGACGAGATTCTGAACTCAGGTCCTTACGACTGTATAGCAAATCCATTAGCCACTGTGACATCACACCAGTGCAAACAACAATGGGAACAAAACAATTATTAGTATTTTATTAATTTGGCTATTTTTCTACTTTTCCCTGGTATCTAATAATTTGCCCATCTTATGCTGAGCCAGAAGACTGTTCTGCTGCCTCTGAAACACTAGTAAACTTTAAGGTAAAACCTTTTTTGTTCTATCTTCTAATTTGTACCCTTCCTTCCTAGTTGATACGTATAGGATCCTTTGTTGAGGAATATTTGTTTGTTATGCAAACAAGTCCTGTATTTGTTTGTGTTGTGAAATATTTAACTATAAAAATGTGTTACTATTTTACAATGCCTGCCTAAGTCTCTTGATTAACCTAATAAAAAGGTGAGCAGCAAAGAGTAAGGGAGGTGATATAGGTGAAACTTCCAGGCAAAAAGAGTTAGTAAAAGCAGGAATTTATGCTTGGGAGAAAGAAAAGGAGACAACAGGACAGGGAGATGATAGGGGCCATTCAGTCACAGAAGGAGGAAGCAAGAAAGTAGGACCTACCTAATGAAAGATAGGTAGAAAGTCCAAAGACAAAGTGTAGATAAATAGAAATGCATTAAATTAAGTTAAAAGCATAAACTAAGGCCAAGCATTAATAATTAAAAATAAGTCTTCATGTCTTTATTTGTGAGCTGGTTGACAACCCCGAAAAAAGTCAACTGAAGTTCTTTCTGGCCTTTTTGATTTATTCACCACTTGAATTGAAAACAGAATGTTTAATATTTTGCCCAGGCCATTTTTCTTACTGATATTTATCCTAAAGTGATGACACATGTGACCTCCATCCCTGATAAAGCTCTACCTATAATAACTTTGCTGTGATTTGTTGAAAGCCCGGTGTGACCATATTTCCACAATGCCAAGACAGAGATAGGCATATTTGTCAAAATTCAGTCCAATCTGGTCTGCATAGTAAGTTCCAGGAAAGCTTCACATACAAAGTAGAGAAAAAAAACTATGTTTAAGTATGTGTATCAGAAATGAGAATACAAACCATTCTCCTGCACCACTTCCCCCTCTTTTTTTTTAAACAAAGGAAAATATCCATAGTCCATTTTTGGGGGAATGTGGGTATAGTATTCAATGCTACTTCTGGCTGGTTGGGGGAGCCGATAATCTTATGGGGACCTAAAGAAAATTTAGAATTGTGATCAAGTCCTAACTGGAGTTTCCTATGAGTCTTGATCATCTCAGGCAGCACTCTTGAACCTGTTCTGGATGTAGTACTCTGCCATCTGGGCCATCTGTTCCTACTGGAGATTTCTCAGGTGGTCTTTCTTGTACAAACCTGATTTTTCTTAACTCAGAATGAATCTACAGCCTCTCATTTCCTGTGGAAACCAAAGCAAAATCTGTTCTCCAAAGTAACATACTTTTGATTTCAATTTTGAATACCTTTCTTGGATTAATCCAGCAGCATTTATAAACAAATATCTTTTAGCACCTGTTGCTCCTTTCTCAGCATTCAAGCAATTCGAAGAGAGCATTATAACATACAGTATCCAGATTCTCTGTGTATTTTCCATCTTTATCTGGCTTTATTTTAAACTCTATTTAATTTATTTTTAATTTTTGGATTTTTGAGACAGGATTTCTGTGTATCTTTGTCCTGGAACTCCCTCTGTAGACCATGCTGTTCTTGAACTCACAGAGATCCACCTATCTCTGTCTCCCCGGTGCTGGGATTAAAGGCATCTATTACCATACCTTGAACTCACAGAGATCTGTCTTCCTCTGCCTCCCAGGAATTGGGATTAAAAGTATGTGCTACCACACCTTGAACTCACAGAGGTCTGTCTTCCTCTGCCTCCCGAGCGTTGGGATTAAAGGCATGTATCACCACACCTAACTACTCTTTCTCTCTTTTTTTATTTTAAGGACTTAATCTTTAGCCTGAATATATTTTTAACACACTGTATAAACATTGAGAGGTTTTCTTCCTCTTTGACTCTCTCTTTACTACTTATCTCTATTTTTCTGACCACACAAGTCTTTAATTTACCAAGCAATATGGGTAGGATTTAAGCTGTGGCTTTGATGGCTGGATCCAGACCATTTTTTTAGCTTTAGTGAGATTCCAGCATCAGCATCACCGCTGAGGTACCGGGCAAATCCTTGTTTATTGCCACAACTCTATGACATTTCAAGGTCCCTGCCAGCAAGCAAGCTGCAGCAGTGTGCTCACAAACTACATTGAAATGCTCCATAGTCATACTACCTGCCTGAAAGAGTCAGAGTTTGCCCTGGTAGGATGGCCCAAAGAGCTGGCATTTTAAACAGTGCAGTTCTTTCCTCTTATGGATGAAAACCAAAAAAGCATGCAGTTGGCTTTTCATCAACACTGTTTATATGTTTCATGGCAGGACGTCTTAAAAGAACTACAATGTTTTGAAGCTAAAACTGATTCAGGAAGCCTCTCTTATATGAGAGCACTTGTTTGCCTCTACAAGCAGAGCAGACCCAAGAAATTGCTGCTACCAAGAAGCCATGCATTACTTTATTCTTTTCTGCCCAGAATTACTTACAATGGCTTTATGTGGATGCAGCTGTCCACATGGGAGCCATTTTGTAACATGAGGCCCGGGCTTGTTGGGGCTTCTGTCTTGCCTGGTTCCCAGCCAGCATGTCCCAAAGAATCATACAGAGAGTCTGTATTAGATATAAACAGATTGGCCCCTTAGCTCAGGCTTCTTATTAACTCTTATAGCTTAATTAATTTTATCTATGTTAGCCAAATGGCTCGGTACCATTTTCAGTGGGACAGGTCACATACTGCTTCTTGGGTGATCTGGGAAGGACTGCTGGAGGGAGCTTCCTGCTCCCCAGAATACTACTGTTCTCATTGCCCCACCTCTACTTTCTGTCTCGTTTCTCCGCCTATACTTCTTGCCTGGCTAATGGCCAATAAGTGTTTATTTAAAACATGATTGACAGAATACAAACAATTCTCCCACACCAACTTAATAATATTATACTTTGGAAAAAGTAAACATGTATGTGGGAAATAAGTATCAGCTCAGAGAAAAAACAGGAGAGTTGAAAGACTAATTAAGTAGAGGATTTGGGAATAATGGAACTATTCCGTGTAATGCTTGTGGTAAGAGGAAGATTCTGCATTTTGTTTCAAGTTAATAGACACAAGGAAAGATTCCTACTTCTTTATAAATTGTCTGCAATGCTAGTGACATGACTCACTGGAGACAGCCTTTAATCTCTTTTACCTTGAACCAAAATAAATACTTCTTTTGAGAATTGGGTGGGGCATTTTGTCACCCCAACAAGGAAAGTAACTAAGACAATTGCCAGTTTCTTTAGGGTTTACTATCATGATTTTATAAAGATCTCTAAATTCTTGCATTTTGCCTGGCTGTAACACCTCCATAGAAAAGAGGATACTGTGGTCTGATAATAGCACGAGCAGTATTTGGGTCTACTTGAAGCAGGGCTACATCAGAGAACTATTTTTCTTAGGCCCTGGCAAGTGAGTGGGATGTTCTGGGATTATCTTATAAGATCATTCTCTGAAAATAATTAAAGCAGATTTCAATTGCCTGAGATAAGTTCTTTACCAGGCTGGCATCAAATATGCAATGATGTTTGAGCTTGTACTTCTCTGAGTGTTGTAATGACAAATACCAGTTACTATTTATTTCCCAGATTAATAATTTATATATCTACAAAGCATACACATTATGCAGCTAGCTTGCATAATATGAATAAGTAAGGGTAAATAGTAGTCTTATTTTCTTTTATTTTGTTTTTGTTTTCAAGACAGGGTTTCTCTGTGCAACCTTGAATGTCCTCAAACTCACTTTGTAGCCTATGCTAGCATCAAACTCACAAACGTATACCTGCATCTGCCTCTTGATGCATGGATTAAAGGTGTCCATGATCAGCAACAGGCACTAGCACAATATGTAATAAAATCCTCATTTCCTTTTGGGCAATTGCCATAATAGTCCATGTGCTCATGTTATTGTTAATTTTATTTTTAAAAACCATTTCCATATATAAATTCTAAGTTCTTATGATTCACATGATGAGGTATAGTCAGAGAAGCAACCCCACCATCTATATCAATAATCTGTTTGGAAAAATTTTTTTTTTCAACTGACAACTTCAATTTTTAATAATAGAAACATTTTTTCTACTCCAGAAACAATTTCAGGGCATAAAATTTTTTCCCTATAAAAATAAAACTTAGACTCATCACCATTATAAGTACAGCTTTTAACTTCTAGATTTAAAATGCTCCCCTGCACCTCTCCCCATTCATTTAACACCATCCTGGTACCATAACAATCTGGAGAGAAAACAGTATTACAGTAACACTTAGTTTCATTTTATCTAAGGATTGGAACAATGTTTAAAAATAAAGATCAGTGATGTTCTTAAAGCCCAGAAAAACACTCTATTGTGTAATTGAATGTAAACAAGTTCAGGAAACATTATGCCTGTTGTTTAAGCAGTTATATTAAAAATGCATGCTATTACTGTAGTTTAATACCACATTCCTCATAATTTTGCAAACTAAGGGTGGCGTTGAAATGTTTATACTCTGACAAAAAGCACAGAGAGACTGTGATGTTGCCTTTCAAACAGAAACTGTGCTAGACAAGTTTCTTCATTATAGCCATAGAGTTGGATGGTGATTAAATTTTCACTAAGTAAAAAAAAATTAGAAAATAAAGATCTTTTGTCTCTGGGGCTCTCTTCCTTTTTTGATGCTTTAAAAATGCTGCTGTAGTAACTGGTGTTGGGGAGAGAACAGCAATTTTCAGGAATGTGAAACTGGCAGATCTTCAATACATTTAAATTTCTGAGTCACAAGGTGTAGTGCACATGGCAGTGAGCAAGGTTCAAATAAATATAGATGAGGATTCCTGCATCACACAGTTTACTTCAAGTAAAAAAAACTCACAGATAGCAAAAGTCACAGATAGCCATCAGCTACAACTTTTAGGTTCTAGCAAGGTCTTAAACTGAGAAGCTAATGCTTCATTCACCAAATCTAAACTTACATTGAGGATTAATTAGAAGAGCAGGTGGTTGGCAAGAATATACACATTAAAGACAATATCTGAATAGAAAAATCAGCAAGGAACCATGAAGGTATTCCCTGAACAACAAAGGCAAAGTATTGGGTAACAATGTCACTAAAACCTCATTGATGCACTGAAAAGAAATTACAAGCAAAATTAAACAAGATATGACATTCATATTTTATAGCTAGTTCTACTGTGTTTCTTTTATTTCAATTTTTTAACTCTTCTTAATAGCTTAGATAATCCAACTGTCCCTGGTGCTTGTGGAGCATAACCCACAATTGGATCTGCTTCCCACAGGATGATAGTCTGACAAGCCAGGAGAGCCATCATAAAGGAACAGATAATCGAAGGCATCATTCATAGGAAGGCAAAGAGATGGGTCACCTTGGAATTTTCAAAAGAATCATTAATTGTCACCACGTTTATAATTCCTTGGGAATTTATTAACAACAACAAAATCTATCTCAACAAAAACCAGACTGACTGGGAGGCTTCTCCACAAGCCAAGCATGCTATTTCCACTGATGTCTGATATGCAAGCTGCTACAGAAAATGAGGCGACTGTGCCCACACTTAGGAAGGCTTCTATTACATATGTATTTATTTGGTTGAGAGGAGCATGACTCTGTTAAAATAGTTCCATAATGAATGTCTCTTGTACAGTCAGCTGGGTTGGAATTCTTTCCTTGGGGCCTTAGTCAAATATCTGAGAGGAAAGGATGTCTTTAATCAGCATACCTGGCCTCTACTTATAAGAAGAACTTTGGAGAGAGATGAGGGGACACCAAATGCTGGAGGGATATGGGAAAGGGAAGGCAGAATAAGGGGGGGGGAGAGCGATTGTCACAAAGTTTGCTGTGAGTCTTGGACTTGATACAACTTCTAGCAAACAGCAGAGAGTAAACAGTTATCCTTACCTAATCTCCTTTTAAACTCTGAGAACATAAGAGGGGGAAAGAGTGATTGTCACAAAGTTTGCTGTGAGTCTTGGACTTGATACAACTTCTAGCAAACAGCAGAGAGTAAACCGTTATCCTTACCTAATCTCCTTTTAAACTCTGAGAACAGGCCAGGCGGTGGTGGCGTACACCTTTAATCCCAGCACTCGGGAGGCAGAGGCAGGTGGATCTCTGGGATTTCGAGGCTAGCCTGGTCTACAAGAGCTAGTTCCGGGACAGGCACCAAAGCTACAGAGAAACCCTGTCTCAAAAAACCAATATATATACAACCTCTGGAGGGAAAAACTACATTTAACAGGAATCAGTCCTGGTCAGCCAATACCTACACAGAGAAGCTATACCCAGAGACAATCCATTCCATGCTAGCAGAGTCCTGGTCCAACCATAAGAGCAAGAGGCATACCTCTGAATCACCTCAGGACCAGCTGTAGGGAGCCTACCTCCAGATCACTTCAGTCAATGGTAAATTCACCATAGGTCAGCTGCAGCTCATGGATCTCTCCTTTGAGTTTAGCTCTAGCTCTTGGGCTTTGACTCCACATTATAATACTAGCAAATCAAGCAATCTTAAAATGACCTAACATCAACCCTGAATGCTTTTAAATGCTTTTAACTCCATTACAAACAAATACGCCTTCCTCCTCTATTCTTAACTCAGAAGCCACACCACTATCCCGAGCCATGGGTTCTCACCTCCCCCTCTATCTTCCCAACATGCTCTTTATTTTCGTTGTCAAAATTCTTATAAAATATTTTACCAATCCCCCAGAGTTCCTAAATTTCTGTGTCATTCAGATCATGGAGAAGGATTGTTCTGACAGAAGAAAACCAAGCAGATAATTTCAGCAGAGTACAAGTATTCAAAGACTGCTTGTTAATATCTGCATACCCTGAAACCTAACCAAAATTTCAATATCAAAATAATTAGAAGAAAACAGGGGAAATCAACCCAAAATTCATGCTCCCGTATGTGCCGGATGACCACAGGCTCACGGCTTGCAAGAAGTGACATCACCATTCTGTAACAGAGCAAGCTTGCAGAGTCACTTATTTCATTTCATGGAATAGAAGACGCTGTGTGAGCAGGCTTTGAGAACTGTGTCTAGAGGGAAAAGAGGAAGACCCTAGCATGGTGTGGCACAAAAACTGCTCTCTGAGCACAGACACTGCTGCTCTTTGATGGGTCCAAACTGTACCTTTCTGATAGGAAATCCTTTGCATTAGTGGGGCTTTCACACCTCACCCAGGGCTTCCTCCAGCTTTTGCCTGTAGGTCATAAATGATGGTCATTTCAGACTCTGTGGCTGCTCATCTTCTTGTTTGTCCAAGATGGACAAAATATTCTGCAACCTTGGTAGGCTGAAGGTTTCCCACTCTCCAATTTCATGTTTTTGAAGAACAAAACTAAGACGGTCATTTCTGAGTACTGCTACCAAATGCAGGTAGAATGGGTGTTCCTGGTCAGAGAGCTCGCAGGCATACACATGGTCTTCTCCGTAACAACAAATATAAAGTGTAAGCTTGGTGGGGCTCTCTATCACCAGAAACTTCTTGAGCAAGGCCTTGATTACTTCTCCCACGGTGTTTGTACTGGTGATATGAAGTGTCTTCACACACCCTCTGCTATTCAGTGGGAGTCACCTAGGGTTGGGTAAGGTATGGCTCAGTTTGCAGAGTTCTATATGCACCCTACTGAAGCCAGTGAAAATCCCATTTGAATTCAAGGTCACCTTCAACTTATCTGTGAGAGCTAAATCATACTTATGGACATATTCACTGATTTCCTATTTGCTGAGGTAGTTGTGAGTTTCCTTTTCATTAGAACTTGCCCCGAGGTGCTCTCCCTTAGAAAAAGGTCCTGGCAGTGAAGCAAAAGTCTTCCATGTCTTCCTCAAGGCTGTTGTAGCTGCTGCTTGTGCTGCTGGTTCAAATGCACATAGGGAGCCTCCCAGGGGAGCGGGTGACCATGCCCAGTTGCCACAAATGCCTGCCATCCTACTGCAGCACAGTAACATTCTAATTATCACGATGAATACCTGAGATAATCAACTTGTACAGATAAATGTTTATTTTAGCTCATAGTTTTGCAAGTTTTAGTTCTTTATCAACTGATCTCTTTGTTTTCGAATTGTAATATGTGAAGCAACATTGAGCAGAGTAGTAATTTTTCTTATAGTGGAAACAAGATAACAAGAAAAGATCAGTTAATTCTGTGATCACAATGATTTGAAGACATTCCACTGGTTAAAGATTTTAACACTCTTTAGTAGGGTAAATTCCGTATAAAGTCTATCAAACGTTGACCTTGTGGGGACCATTTAGGATTTAAATGAAATCTCATAAACTTTGGACTATAGGTCTCAGTAGCACTTTCTGTTTGGTAAACCAAATTTCTCAAGGAAAGGACAAAATATTCTGCATACAAAATTTATTTGGTAGTGTAATTCTTTTAAAAATATGTATAAAACATCATTTAATGAGAAAATAGGCGCTCAACTGTAAAAATGAAAACATTTTCTAATACTAAAGCAAATGAATGATGCAAAACCACTATGATACAACTGATAAAGTAGTTTCACACTGAGGCACATGTTAAGAATTTTGATATTGCTTTCCATGTATGTTGGAAATTAATAACTAAGTGAGTAGCAGATGGTAGAAAACAGATTTCTCACTGTTGGAGTTTCAATGTGCAAATAAATAATGGTGAACACTAGAATAGTATTTGTGATGAATTAAAATTCTGAACATTTAGCATAAATTCAAATTTAACTTAATGAACATGTAGATAATTATATAATGCACATTTAAACAAACACAAGTTGGTATACACAGGAAAATTTCTCTGTTCTTTCATGGGTTCAAAATAAATGATAATTCAGAAGCAAAGCATCCATAATGCTCAGATACTCTTTTACATGTAGCATATTTAAAGATTGAGTAGCCCTTTAAGAATTGGCCTTTTTAGTTCTGGAACAGGGAATGTAGATGTTAAGTCTAGAGTACCATTAAATGGCAAAATGTACTCATTGATAAAAATAAGTCAAAACAACTAAATAAGGAAAACATCAAAAGGCAAATCTCCAAATGTAAAAGTATGTAAAGGCCAAAGTTGGAGCAATGCAGGGAATATAAAAATAAATGTTAATGAATCAAAATTGATATAAGTACATGGAAAATTAGTAAATAAGGGTGATGTCAAGAGAGTTACCTTCTCTATGGACTAATTTTTAGATGAAATATGCAGAAAATCTCTCTAAAAGGGGTAAAGATAAGTTTTTACATTTCATGAGAAAGCATTCAATGTAATGGTCATGGTCATTTCCTTTCACAAAGTAGATAAAACAAGATAGAAGTAGGATTTGTGGAAAGTAATTTTACAGTGTAACAGCTTACTTCTTCAACCAGGTGATGAATATCAAAATTGATATTTTTAAAAATTATTAAATATACTTTATATGAAATATTATAAAAGCTGCAGTTTACCAAATTAATACTAAAAATATGAAATACACACTTAGGTTGTTGTTACAAAACATAACCAACAGTACTCAAAATGTTTTAGAATATAAAGGGAAATTAAAAAAAAGAAATAAGTCACAGCCAACAGAAACATGAATAGATAAATCTACCATTACAGTGTGTTACTCAACTATAGAAAGAGAAATGTTGTAAGAGGGCCACGTGGGTGCTTGTTCATTTCCCACCACCCAAACTCCCAAGATAATCATAAAAATTATGTTATTTAAATCACTGCTTGGCCCATCAGTTCTAGCTTCTTGTTGGCCAACTCTTACATCTTAATTTAACCCATGTCCATTAATCTGTGTATCAACATGAGATTGTGGCCTACCAGCAAAGTTTCAGTACATCTGTCTGTGACGGCAACTCCATGGCTTCTCCTTATTCCACCTTAATTCATGCAGCATTCAGTTTAGCTTTCCCTGCCCCACTTTGTTCTACCCTATAAGATCAAGACAGTTTTCTTTATTAATTAATGAATCGTTTTCACAGCATACAGAGAAGAATCCCATATCATAGAACAGTTAAAAATATTAATACATAATGCTATAGCAATGCAGAATTCTTTATGTATTTAATACACTTGTATTTTAATAAATAAAGCATGCGTGAGTATCAGAAAAGTAAAACAGCACAATGGCCAACCATATACACCAGGCTACAATAAGACATACCTTAATCCCGGTAGCCACACTAGCTTGCTATAGAAAACAGGTATTAGTGTTGAACAACTAGAGAGGATTATAAAACAGGTGGAGACAGCTCTCAAGTGCAGTCTCTTTCTGAGATTTCTGGAGGCAAGAGAGCCATTTCAAACTGACATCAAGGTAAGAATCTATAGCTGGCTACTATGCCTTTCTGGTCTTCAGGTTGAACACCAATTTCAGTCTCTGAGTTTTGAATTAATCATGGATCAAGAAAGAAATGCTGAGAAATGTGTCAAAGATATTGATAATATTTTGCATTATACTCCACAATAAATTTCCTATAAATTTTAAGAGAATAAAATAAAGTTATACATGCATCCAAATGTACACATAGTTAGATAAATGAAAGACAAGAGATAGATCAGATAGAGAGTTGCATACACATATGAAGAAAGCCATACACAAATATAAAATAAAGGAAGATCATACATGTACCTGTGAAGAACATGAATGAACAAAAAAAGCATGATTATTTAAATTTTGTGCAACATATTTATCAGTTAATATGTGGAAATATATATATATTATGTATATACTGGATATACATGATATAAACTCTAATCTAAAAAGGCAATTTTATATGAATTTGTGGTACATTTCTGAGGAGTATAAACATTATTTAAATACTGTAAAGTTTTCCAGAAATAAGGTTTTTCATAACATGGTAGTAATGGTAGTAGCTAAATCTGTTTAATCAAGTAGAGATTCTTTGAGAAGGATGCTATTTTTTGGTTACTGCAAAGAAAGCATGTGCTTTTTATAATATTATTTAACCACAGACAATGATTGCTTTTTATTCATCTTGAGAAGTTAAGCCAGATGAATTTTGGAAGCCCAGTTAAATGTCAGCAGAAATGGAATTAGGAAGTTATGTGACTTTGCCTATGAAAAAGATTGTTTTCTATTTCTTCTACCTCTCCTTATCCCTTTACCTATGTGTATTGTGTAATCTGGTTTGAGAAACAGAATTTTCAAAGATTCTTTATCTACCTATGATGCTTGTGGCAGCACTGAACCCAAGTCAGGTAATTGAGGATAGAAGAATGGAAGTCTGGAAGGTAGGAACATCCTATATTGAACTCATACTTTTGAATTCAGCTTATCATATTTTTTATGAACAATGATAATCATTGTATAACATACAATGCATTCCATTTGGAGTCATCAGAAATTCCTACACATCATAATAACATGTATAGTAAAAGCTAGAAAGATCAAAAGTGTCCATAATCAAATGGTTACATATCCTGTCTGTTTGTGCAACTGTGTTAGGCTGCAAATATTTCTTAAATCGTTCATTATAAATTTACAATGAAAATTCAAAAATGATGAATTATTCCTTACTTCTCAAATTAAAAAAAAAAGCTTTAGTCATTTTTCTTTTCCTGGCTTCTGTACTGGGACTGAAAAAGCATAAGATAAAACCAGACTCTCTGACTATGGTGGACAATGAGGGCTGCTGAGAAGCCAAGGGCAATGGCACTGGGTTTTGATCCTACTGTATGTACTGGCTTTGTGGGAGCCTAGCCAGTTTGGATGTTCACCTTCCTAGACCTAGATGGAGGGGGGAGGACCTTGGACTGCCCACAGGGCAGGGAACCCTGACTGCTCTATGGACTGGAGAGGGAGAGGGAGGAGAGTGGGGTGTGAGGAATGTGGGGAGGGGTAGGGAAAAGGGAGGTGGGGAGGAGGCAGAAATTTTTAATAAAAAAAACATATTAAAAGAGAATGAGAATCTGATAAAATATCAAGTGAAAAGAGAAACAGTTTCCAAACTTATTAAAATGATGAATTTATAAGATTGTGCATGCTATTATTAAAATATCCCAAACTCCACATTATTGGAATATATAGTAAGAATAGACGTCCAATTGATTTTTGTTCATAATTGCAACTTTTATCTGTTTAAAGTGTCAACATACCTCAAAAAAATCTTAAAACAGTTTTTCTCCACATAAAACAAAAAATATTTATTAAATTGAAATATATATGCTTATATACATATACATACATACATATATATAGACAAAACTTGATAATAGAACCATGCAACAGATGAAAAAGTTTGGTATTTCCCCTTGTCTCCCATTGCTAGTATTAAATAAAATTGCTTAACACCATTCATTTCTTTATCTGTTGAGAGCAAAGATAAGATAGAGAAAAATTTTTATTTTGCAATTTCTTATTCAGAGTGTGCATACGTATAAGAGCAGTCCCAATAATGCCCTAAGGAACGTCTACATGAAATCTAAAAAGATGAGTAAATAAATCTTCACTTTAATGTTACATGAAGATTAGTATAGCACCCTAAGGATTTCTTTCTTTCTTTCTTTCTTTCTTTCTTTCTTTCTTTCTTTCTTTCTTCCTTCCTTCCTTCCTTCCTTCCTTCCTTCCTTCCTTTCTTTCTTTCTTTCTTTCTTTCTTTCTTTCTTTCTTTCTTTCTTTCTGTCTTTCTTTCTTTTTCTTTCTTTCATCTTTATCTCTCTCTCTTTCTCTCTTTCCCTCCTCCTCATGCTCTTCCTCCTTCCCCTTCTTCTTTTTCTTGTGGTGTAGAAGGTCCTTATGTCTTTGTGCTGCTTTTATTGGTTAATATAGAAACTCTTTTGGGCCTAGCTGATAGTGCAGAACTTAGGTAGGTGGAAAAGACAAAACTAAATTCTAGGAGGACGAAAGCAGAGTAAGGAAGAAGCCATGAACCCACTGCCAGTTATAAACATGTTGAGACTTGGCTGGTAGGCCATCACCTCATCGTGATACACAAATTAATGAAGATGGGTTAAATTAATATGTAAGAGTTATCCAATGAGAAGTTAGAGCTAATAGGCCAAACAGTGATTTAATTAATACAATTTCTGTGTGATTATTTCAAGGCTATGCTAGCTGGGCAGCCTAGACAAACAAGTGTGCCTCTCCTTGCAAAATTCTTGTTTTCTTCCTCTTCCTAATTAATATTATTATAATCATTATTATCATATTTATTATTTTGTAAGACACAAGGCCAGAATCCCATTTACTACAAACCTAACGTATTTTCTTTTCAAGTTCTTAGAGCAATTTCAAAATTTGTCATGCGATTTAGAATCTTGAATGTGTACTCCACAGCCTGTAACCATTCTCTGAATTTACTTTTCCTTTTTGCTTTTTCTGACAATCAATTTTGCATGAGAGGATCATGGAATTAATATTTCAATTGACCTGACAAAATCATATGTCGTATATCATGGTGTCTCTTTTTTAAAAACGTGCAGATAATTTGTTTCAAAAGAGAAGGCACTGTATCCCTTATTTTTCTCTTTTCCTTAAAGATATAGCTGATCAAAATTGGTAGATGGGATATAAGAAAGTGAGAAAAGAAGGCAGTTTTCATAGTATATAGTATAATAAAAGTACTTTTATTTTTATTTATGGATTTTTATAATCATTGCTTTAGGTTTATGTATCTGTTTGGCAATTCATCAAAATTTATTTGTTTAACGATATCAGATTGCATTGATTATCTTATAACTTTTAACATAATTGTTTAAGTTCTGTGATAAAGGTTTGAAAGAATCAGAAGTCAGTGTATTGGCTCTAATGTGGTTTACATACAAGGTTTGGGGAAAATAGTTGGTTTCTGTGATCCTTCAAGTTGTTAGCAAATGCTAGGTACCATGCTTAAGAAATGAGGTCCTGGTTTTCCTTTCATGTATTGAAGGAAAAATTTTAGACTCTTGAATATTAGATTCTAGTTGGATGTATTATAAACATGCTGAAACATGTCATAGTAGCCCTTAGATAGTACTATCTTAAGCTTATATATCCATTAACATCTTTTTAAAACATATCTAATGACATTAATGTAATCATGGAACTAAGTATAATCATTGAAAGTACTTTGAAAATAGTTTTGTCTATATGTGTAAGAGAATCCCATGCAAGAGAAGTATTTCATGCTCAATTTTTAACATCAGATTTGACACATCTACCACACTTAATATTTATCATTTATTTATTAAATGCTTACAATAAACTTATATTAGCTTTTAAAATAATTTTCTTGAAGTTCTTTCTAAAAACCAAAGGAATAACTATTGACTTTGGGTGTATCTGGAAAAATTTCTTTGCCAAAGAAATTTTAAAAAATCATAGGTCATTATCTCAAATTCACAGCCCTTGAGATTTGGGTTAAAGTGTCTTGGGGAATAATAGTCAAATTTTTCCTACAACAATATAAATTAGAAGGCTCCAAAGCCACAGAGAAACCCCGTCTTGAAAAAAAAACAAAAAAAAATAATAAAAAAATAAAAAACAATATAAATTAGCTCTTTTTGACTGTCACCAGAAGCAATTTATTTGTTGTGTAACTAATTGGGATCATTGAATTTGCCAAGTAGTATTTGTAGGACTGTTTGGCATATATTCTGAGAGATTTTTCTTCAATACAGAGTGGTGAATAATTGATTTATTTTCTCTTCTGGGAACTAAAGTATAAATAGATCACCTCTGATGCCCTTTTTCTCTTATTTTAGCTTTTAAACTCCACAGCTTTGAGCAGATTCTATGATATTTAAAATTAGATATTTGTAATACAATAATTATAACCATGGACATGCCATATATTTTGTAAACCCTATTATATGTTGAACAATAATAGTTTACTTATGAAGTGTGAAAAAGAGTGAAGAAAATGAACAAAAAGGACAAAAAAGGAAAAATAGTTTCTATGTTCGGGCCTATGGCCCCTGCCATAATGTCGCCAGCAACATGGTGCTGACCACTGAACCCCAAGAAAAGCTGGAGAAAGGACAAGATGAGAGAGACCATGAATGCTGACCTCTGAACCCTGAGAAAAGCCGGAGAAAGGAAAGAGGAGAACATGAGGCTGATTTGAAAACCCCTCAAAACAAGGAAGAAGTAACCAGACATGAGGAACCTGCAAGGAAAAAATCGGTGGATGCATTAGTAATGTGCACTTAGATAACAAAACAGGACAGTAATATCAGGAGTAAAATTTGTAAATATAAAAATATGGGTCAAGGAGAAAGCAAACAAATGGCTATGCAGTTGATTGAAGATATATTAAGAGACAGAGAAGAGAGAGTACAGCAGTATCAGATACAGGAATTTTTAGAATTTATAGAGGAGATATGCCCTCAGTTTTCACAGTGTAGGACCTTAGACATAGCCATATGGAAAGAAGTAGGAATAAGAATCCAACAACATTATTGTAATTATGGACCAGAAAGCATCCCTGAAGATACACCATATTTCTGGATGTTAATACAAGAAAGGTTGGACTTAGATCCTGATCAGCAGGAGTTAATTCCATCCGTTCCACCTGAGGAGTTGCTAGATACTCTTTCAGAACAGGGCAGTTACAACAGGTCAGAGACTAATGATTCAGGCCCTGAAAGGGAGTCTTCATCTCTCTCACTAGCAAACAGCAATGTTGAGAGACAAAGACATGAGGACAGGGTTCAGAAAGAAAAAAACGGCTTGAGAAAAATGGTAACCTCACTATCACACAGATTAGGAACTATGCAGATACAGGATTCTTGTCAGAAGAACGATAGTCTTCCTAGCGCAATGGCAGGCTTAGAGCCACCATCAGGTCAAACTACACCGAAGGTGAAGCAGAGGCATAACAATAGCAGTGAATCGCCTCTACAAGCTTATATCAGAGAAGCCACTAACAGAGGAGAAGAAGTGCAAGGATTCCAATTGTTCCCAATAATGGAGCAGAGATATGCGTAAGGAAATCTGCTTAGAGTATAAACTCCTATTCCCTTTAAGTTACTTAAAGAATTAAAAAACACTTGCAATCAATATGGTGCCACGGCATCCTTTACCCAGACACTGGTGGAAAATATAGCTGTAAAAGCTCTGCCACCAGCAGATTGGAAGCAGATAGCCAAGGCTTGCCTGTCAGGAGGAGATTATCTATTGTGGAAGACTGAATTTACAGAACAATGTCAGGCCACAGCTGAGAGAAACAGGACTCAGGAGATTCCTATTTCATATGAGATGCTGGCAGGCAAAGGACCCTATACAGGAACAAATCAGCAGTTAGAATATGATATGATAGCATGTGTCAGTGCAGTGGCCAAGAAGGCCTGGAGTAAACTTCCATCATCAAAAGAACAGACTGAGGAATTATCTAGTATAAGTCAGGGACACAATGAGTTATTTCAGGATTTTGTATCCAGACTAACACAAGCATTTAATAGATTGATTGGAGACTCAGAAGCAGGACAGATAATAATTAAACAGTTAGCATTTGAGAACACCAATGCTATGTGCAGGACAGCTATATTATCTTTTAAGAAGCAGGGAAATGTTGCAGATTATATCTGGATTTTCTCAGAATTTGGCCAGTCATATACACAAGGAATGACATTAGCTGCTCCCTTACAGGGGAAGACAATTAATGAGGTCTTATCCCAGCAAAGAGAACAAGCCCCAGGGAGAAAGCTACAGGAATACCTGGAGGCTGTTTTGGATGGGGTCTTAAGGAACATTAGGTTAGACAATATTCTGAAAGGAGAGCAAGCCCTAGGAGCAAAAAAGAACCAGGACTGTGTGGGAGATACAGGAGAGGAAAGCATTGGACTAGCGAGTGCAGATAACAAAAAAAGATGATCTAGGAAATTCCCTTTTGGGAAATGGATTCAGGATCCAGCCTCAGGCCCTGTGACAAGTTTATGGGGCAATCCAGCAATCTGCACCCCCACAAGGAGATGTATACAGGACCTTTTCAGAGCCACCTCAGGTAGCACAGGGCTTGACCTCAGTTCATCCATATACACGGTTATAACACCTGAGATGGGGATGCAAGATCTCCCCACAGGGATATATGGGCCTTTACCAAAAGGCACTGTAGGATTACTGCTAGGGAGAAGTAGCTCAACTATGCTAGGAATCTTAGTGGCTCTTGGAGTCATAGATGCTGACTTTGAGGGAGAGATCAAGATGATGATTTACTCACCAAATGGAGTTTCTATAGTTAAGAGAAGTCAGCGGCTTGAACAATTAATATTCCTTCCAGCTGTGCAAACCAATAATCAGAGTAAGAAAGAAAAGAGAGGAGAAAATGGATTTGGTTCGTCTGATGCATTTTGGGTACATGCCAGAGCTCATTTTGTTTATAAATGGAAAATATTTTCTGGCCTCCTAGATACTGGCATGGATATTTCAGTTATAACCACCAACCAATAGCCTTCTAAGTGGCCAAAAATGGAGACTATTACACAGCTACAAGGAATTGATCAGACAAGAAATCCTGAACAGAGTAGTAATGAACTGCATTTGGAAAGATGAGGAAGGCCATGAGGGAACTTTTAAGCCGTATATTATTCCTTATTTGCCTGGGAACTTATGGTGCAGAGATATCAGGTCCAGAATGTGAGTATATTTATATTCTCCCAGCATGGCTGTTACTAATCACATGTTTCAACAAGGATTATTACCTAATCAAGGTCTAGGCAAGGACAATAAGGGAAAGGTTGATCCTGTAGTACCAGACAATAGACCTTCTAAACAGGATTAGGGTATTTTTAGGAAGGGTTACTGAAAGACCTGCACTCCATGCAGACCCAATAATATAGAAAAGTGATAAGCCTGTATGGGTAAGTCAGTGGTCTCTAACACAAGAAAAATTACAAGCTGCCCAGCAGTTAGTGCAGGAACCACTGGATAGTGGACAAATTTCAGCATCTAATTTCACCATGGAACTTTCCAATTTTTGTTATTAAAAAGAAATCAGGAAAATAGAGATTAATTCAGGACTTAAGAGAGGTTAATGCAACCATGCAGCTAATGGGACCATTACAACCTGGGCTGCCATCTCCAGCAGCCATACAAAGAGCACACATAAAATTATCTTAGACTTGAAAGATTGTTTTTATACCATTCCTTTAGCACAACAAGATTGTCAAATGCTTTTAGTATTCCTTCATTTAATTTCAGAGAGCCAATGAGGAGATAACAATGGAATGATTTACCCCAGGGCATGCAAAATAGTGCCACTTTATGCCTGAAGTTCATGGCTCAAGCTATACAGAAGGTATCAATTTCCACAGGTCTATGTTAGTTACTACATGGATGACATTCTGCTGGCTCATATAGATAAGGATATGTTACTAGAAACATACGGGTTGTTACAACAGAGCCTAAGCCATGCAGGGTTAATTATTGCCCCTGAGAAAGGACAGAGACATCCATCTTTCCAATATCTAGGTGATATGTTATAACTCAAAGAAATTAAGCCTCAGAAGATAGAAATCAGGAAGGATGACTTGAAAACTCTTAATGACTTTCAAAGGTTATTAGAAAATATAAAATGGCTAAGGCCTTGTTGAAGGTTTCCTACAGGAGACCTCAAGCCTCTAAGTGAAATCCTTAAAGGAGATAGTGGTCCAAATTCCAGCAGCCAGCTTTAAGATGCTACCAGACAGACCCTCTCACAGATATAGCTGGCTATACAGGAACAGCAGGTGTGCTACATCGATTACAGCCAAACATGACAGGCATGAATTTTACCTACAAGTCTTGCTCCTACAGCAGTATTTTGGCAGAATGGTCAACTTTTGTGGCTGCATCTGCCTGTATCACCAGTTAGAGTATTAAATCCTTATTTTGAATCAATGGCATGCTTAGCTCAGAAGAGCAGAATAGAATCTAGAAAATATTTTGGCAAATAACCAGCTATATCAATGTTTCTTACACTAAGCAGCAAATTGAATGGTTACTTCAAAATAGTGATTTTTTTGCAATTGTGTTTGCTCAGTTTCAAGGTCAAATTAATAATCTTTTCCCAGCTGATCAGTTGCTGCAGTTTACTCAACAGCATTCATCCATTTTTCCTAAAACAGCAGCAAAGAATCCCACAAAGGATGCTTTGTTGATTTTCACTGATGTCTCATCAGATGGGAAGACTGCTTATGCAGTCAATGGTGAAGGACACATGATACAGACAGAACCAGCTTCAGCTCAAATAGTTGAGCTGTGAGTACTAGCTCTAGTATTTAAGAATTTTGCTAATAAGGCTTTTTATCTATATACTGATAGCCAGTATATTTATGATGTGTTTTAAATCTTGGAAACAGTGCCATATAGAGGTACTAGCAATAAACAAGTTAAGATACAGTTTCAGCAGATTCAGGAAGCCATACAATGTAGAAAATTACCATGTTTTGTGGGACATATCAGAGCACATTCAAGTTTTCCTGGTCCATTAGCTGAAGATAATGCTCTAGCTGATGAATTTACAAAAATAACTGCTCTATCTCAGATTGAACTTTCACAGCAATCACATGCTTTGCACCTTCAAAACACCTTAAGTTTAAGAAAGCAATTTAAGCTGACAAGAGAAGCTGCTCATCAAATTGTTATGCAATGTGAAAGATGCACACAATATCTACCTGTGCTTCATTTGGGGGTAAATCCCTGAAGACTCCTTCCTAATCATATATGGCAGATGGATATAACTCATGTTACAGAGTTTGGAAAGTTGAGATATGTGCATGTGACAGTTGATACATGTTCAGGATTCGTGATGGCCACAGAACAAACTGGGGAAGCCTCCAAGCATGTAATAACTTATTGCTTGAAAGGCTTTTCATGCATGGGAACCCCAAAATAATAAAGACGGACAATGGGTCTGGGTATGTTAACAAAGCTTTTCAAAGATTTTTTCCCAATGGAATATTGGTCATCAGACTGGTATTCCTTATAATCCTCAAGGACAAGGAATTGTGGAGCATGCACAGCTCCTTGAAAACACAACTCAAACAAAATAAAGACAGGGGAGTTGTATCCTCAGATGCCACAAAATGCCTTAAAATATGCATTGTTTATGCTAAACTTCCTAAATACAGATGTCCATGAGCAATCAGCTGCAGACAGATTGTGGCATAATGATACATAAAACACATTTGCTAAAGCAAGGTGGAGGGACCCTTGTACTGGAATATAGAAAGGACCCAATCCCATATTAATATGGTGTCAAGGGCACGTGCGTGTTTTCTCCCAGGATGAAAATCAAGCCAGATGGCTTCCAGAGCAAATGATTCGATGCATTCAGCAAAAGGACACCCGACCTGAGGACAGCTTAGCTAACAACTGCCCAGCAGGAGAAATGGAATAAGAAGAACTCCAGGAGGAACCAGTAATACAGCTTTCCCAGCCCCCAGAGAGAAGAGCACCTGGTGCCATTCTGCCTCCGGAGACTTTGGACAAAGAGATCCTGCTGAGATGGAGCTGACTACAATGTCTGCAGCTGGCTGTGGTTTGAAACCTGTTGCTTTAGAACTAAGATACAAACTGAATATTTGAGTGTTCTCAGTTTCTGGAACACAGAACTCATTTTGAATAAAATATGAAACCTAAGAACTAAGACTTAAGCTTTTCCCTCAGCAAAAGAAAGACTCACAATAAAGAATGACTAAATCCCCTCTTCACTTAACTAAGTGTTTAACAGCTGCTCAGAGACTGAAAATTGTATTTGATAACAGCTAATGACATTATAATCTTAATGGTAATGACCTGATATTTACAACTGCATATAAGATCATGAGAGAAAAGATCTGGTATTGACGAATGGTGCTAAATACTTTGGTTCTGATTGAAAAGAATATGAAATTATAATAAAGGAAAAGATAATTGGAGAGTTGTTACTGACCGACAAAATATGAAATTATGATATGGAAAAAGATAATTGGAGATTCATTATTGACTGATAATGTGGAAATATTGTGATTGTGAACTGTTGCTACTGGCAATTACTGAAAATAGGTTGTGACGGTGAATGTTGAGTGTTGATACATAATGCTGAGAATGTTAACTCTAAGTAATGCTCTGAATCAGCGGAAGAAATATTTTCAACTCAGGTAATTCTACTATCCTTTAAAATAGGATACTATAGCCTTTTGGAGCATACGTTTTCATAAAGCATGATTTATGTAGACAAAAGATATAGCTATTGAGACACAGGGCCTGAAAGTATATTTCTCTCCATTAATCTCTTTTCTTTAAAGAGATCAGCAGTCAATGACAGGTTTAAAGCTTCTTCTCCCCAGATCCGAAAGACAAGAGCTCACATAAGACAAATGCCTGTTTACAAAGATGGGAAAATTTGTGTAAGAGGAAGAAGACTTTACCCAAGACAG
Source organism: Microtus agrestis (assembly GCA_902806775.1). Classification (NCBI taxonomy): domain Eukaryota; kingdom Metazoa; phylum Chordata; class Mammalia; order Rodentia; family Cricetidae; genus Microtus; species Microtus agrestis. Next base: position 160,556 of record CADCXT010000752.1, read on the forward strand.
GCATGATCTATCTGTCCTGTTGTAGAAGCACAGGGGTTATTAAAATTTAATAAGAGAGGGTGTATTGTGGACCCATATTTCATATAAGATAATTTACAGGCAGGGTCACTGAATGGGAATCTCAACCAATCACCTTGTTTGGGGGTGGTGTTTGCTTCAGGGCCCCAAAGAGCTTATAAAACCATCCAAGTGCACTTGTTTGTCCCTTTTGTTTCCTGCTCTTCACTGGAACCTTGGCTTTGTAAGTTCTCCCCTTATTAAAGTTGAATTGCCTGGCTAATTCTGTTTGCGGCTGGTTTACGCCATAACAGGTCACTGGCTACTAGGCAGCTGTAATCCTGCCAAACAAGCAAGGCAGCAACCTAACAAAGGCCAGGATGTATTATTGCTTCTCCTTTGATAAAAGGTAGATTGTTTGGGGAGGGGGAGTGATTTCCAAAGCTGGTGAATTAAGTTGCAGGTGTTTCCCTAGCCCCATGTCCCCCAGAAAGAGAATATTAAAGAGGATCCACCTTGGTTTACCTAGAACATTCAAAGGTGTTTTGTAGAATAAACGTGAATAGTTCTTCAGGATGGATGAAGCCTGAGACACCCTTCTGTGATGACTGTGTGAACTGTGTCTTGTTATTTCTTGTGCCTCCATACCAGTCTAGTGAGGGAAAATATTTTCTATGTTGGGGCCTATGGCCCCTGACAAGTGTGTAAATAAGATTTAATGTGTTTCAGGAGTAGAAATGATATCTAATATTCAAAATCAATGTTGTACCTTTTGGATAGAAAATCCAGGCACAATCTTTCCTCTTTGAATAAATAACAATAATTCATTGCTAATGAAATAGTATGCTAGTTCTCTACTAGAAGAAACTTCTATTGATAGTGCAAAACTTGTGATACATTCCTAGACAAAATAGAAGTATAACAACAAAAATGTATCTCCATTGAATTTTTGGAACATAATTTTACTAAGAAGTATTCATTGCTTATTTGAAATATGAATGTGGTTTTCTTACTCAAGCCCTAAGTAGAAATACTGAAGGAGCATATGTTCAGAGCATTACAAAGAATATGCTTATTACAAAGTCTCTTCCAAATTTACTTTAGAAGCAAAAACGTTAAACAGGCTGGGAAGTGGTGGCATATGACTTTAATCCCAGCACTCAGAAAGTAGAAGAAGGCAGATCTTTGTGATTTTGAGGCCAACTTTGTCTACAAGAGCTACTTTCAGGACAGGCTCATAAGCTACAGAGGAAAGCTACCTCGAAAAAAAAGAATGATAAAAAGGAAAACAGTCTGGAAATTTCTTCACTGTGGATCGAACACAAAGTGTGACCACAAAGGTATGGAATAATCTTCCGAAAGTGGCTCTATTAACTGAGGGGTGATAAGCTTGTGAGGTACCTAAATTTATGAAATGGTTACTTTACTAACTAAATTATAATTTGATAGAATGTCTGATAATTGAGCTATTGAAAGTTTGGTTGGGAGATAACTTGGAGGATATTTTTAGAAAACATTTCCTCTGGAATGAGTTACCTGCTGTCTATCTGGTATCCATTTTCCTGTGTGCCTATCTGACATGAGTAATCTATTTGGTTCCATAATGTGTTCACTACCAGGATACTCTATTTCATTATGTAAAGGTCTGACTGTGTTGGAGATTAATGATGAAGGATGAAAACTCCAGAATATCTTAGCAAAAACAAATTGTTCCGCCTTTATTCATAGTGTCAAGGACCTAAAAGTCCCATGAAATTATAAGAGTAAATAATGGTAAAATTTTCAATTGGGGTTGAATTTATTATACAACAGAAATATTGACTGGAGAAAAACCATTAGATATTGAGGTTTGTTGACAATTTTATGGATATAAAATGTCTAAAATAAAAGGTTTAGCTTATTATTTTATAATTTGTTTTTTTTAATTTTTGTATATGTTTGTGCTCTTGCATGTTTTTGGTGCACCATATGCATTCAGTTCCTGCATAGGTCAAGAATAGGGCAACCAAGTCCCTGGTTCTAAAGTTGAAAGAAATAGTGAGAAATATCCTATGAGTACTATGAACTGAATCCTAGTTATCTGCAACAGCAATAAGCACTCATAAATGCTGAGCCATCTCTCAGACTTCATAAGTAATTCATTTACAATGTTCTCTAAGGTCTTTGTTATTTTTGAAAACTTACTTTGACAGTCTATCTATGCTCATTTCTGAAACAGTGAAAGTTAATCAGGCTTATACAAGTAATGTGAATATAAAGTTGAAAAGCTATACCAGATTGATATTAATTATAGCTTAAATTTGTGTAGTGATACAGACTTTTCCCCTCCTTTATTTCAATAAATCACTTTGAATACTTTAGACCTCTGCATAAGTTTTTATAAAAGTTTTTCACAGAAAGACTATCTAAATTTAAAGAGCCACTCTGGCAATTCCAAACATCTTTCATATTCTAAAAATTATTTAAATGGAATTATCAAGCTATATGTTAATACAAATTAATCAGAATCTTTCCTAAAGGAATATTTCCTCATGTTCTGATACCTAATATACATTTTCTGGGATATCTGTGCTTCATAAGAACATATATTGTGTTCCAAATTATTAACACAAGTCTATGTTTTCATTTTAATAAGTTTTAATCAGATTTAAAAATACTGAATATTTTTATTTTTCTAACATTTTATTTATATCACAAATGACCATTATTATTAAATGTGAAGTCCCAAAATTTGCCATTTGGCTTAGTTATTTTCTAATATTGTGATAAGACATCAAAACCAATGCAGGTAATAGAAGAGTCTATTTGGAAGTTTTAGTTTCAGAGGATAAGTCTAAGAACCTCACAGTGGAGAGAATGTCCACAAGCAAGTAGACATGGTGTTGAAAAAGTAGCTAAGAGATAACATTTTAATCCACAAGCGTGGGTCAGAGAACTCATTAACAGGCAAAAACTTTGGCTTTTGAAATCTGAAAGCCATCCTTTAGTGACATGTCACCTCTAAAAAAAAAATCACACCTCCTAATTTTTCACAAACAGCTTAATTCACCAACTGGAAACCAGATATGCAAATATATGAGTTTATGCAGCACATTCTCATTGAAACCATCACATTTCTCTTCCTGGCACTGTTGGGTTTGTTGCCATATTATAATGCAAAAATTCATTTTGTCCAACTTCAAATGTCTCTCTAGTTTTTCAGTCTCAACAGAGTTTCAAAGTCTAAAGGCAATTTTGAGACACAGGATAATTTCTCTTTTTAATATTTATCTGTGATATACTATATCATAATCACTGTTCCCCCTCACTTCCATCCCTCCCAGTTTTTCTTTCCCACCTCCCTTCTCCAAAACCACCCCACTGCCTCCCCTCAAATAAGAAAGCAGCACACTCAGAGACATCAGCCAAACAGTGAAGTGCAGGCTACCACAAGAATAGATAAATACTATCACATAATGACTGGACAGCACAAACCAATAGGAGGAAAAAATGTCCCACAAACAGGCAAAAGAAATTGAGAGACAGAGCCCACTCCCTCTTTTAAGAATGCCACAATAACACCAAGCTACTCAGTCATAACACACATATACACTCACACACAGAAACACACAAACACACACAGACACACACATACACACAAACACACATATATGCGGAGGACCTTGTTTAGATCCCTACATGTTTTGAGATTTCTACAAGCCACAAATGCGTACTGGTCTATTGATTCTGTGGCCATGTTTTAGAGGTTTCCCTGACTCCTTTAGTTTTTGTGATCCATACTCTCCTTCTTTAGAACTCCCCTATTACTTCTTAATGATTGGTTGAGACCCTTGGCATCTGCTCTCATCTGTTGCTGGATTAAGCCTCTGTAGTCTCTGGGATGATGATTCTGCTAGGCTCTGTTTCCAGAACACTTTTCAGGCAGAATATATATATATATATATATATATATATATATATATATATATATATGTAGAAGGTACTGTGGCTAGGTTGGTGCGCTAATTCCTCTACTTGAGTTCTTGCCTGTTTACAGAAAATGACCAATGAATACTCTCTCCCCTATTACTAAGAGATGTTACTAGGGTTATTCTCATGGATTATATGGAGATTACTTTGAACTAGGTTTTCCCCAATTCCACTAATTTCTCACAGTATTTTCTCTCTCACATCATTCATGCCTCTCTTCCCAATCCTACCCACCTATAAAATATATTCTTTCCCCTTCCCAAGAATATCCTTGCATCACACCTTAACGCTTCCTTGTTATTTAGCCACTCTATGTCTGTGGCCCATAACATGATAATCTTTTATTTTACATCTAATATAATTTATGAATGAGTACATACCACGTTTATTTTTCTGGGTCTGGGTTACCTCACTCAGGATGAATTTTTGTCTTTCCATCCATTTGCCAGCATATTCCATGATGTCACTGTTTTTAAACATCTGTGTAAATACTGCATTGTGTAAATGTACTGCATTTTCCTTATCAGTTCTTGATTGAGGGACATCTAGGTTGTTTCAATTTACTGACTATTATTCATAAAGCTTCTATGAAAGAGTTGAGCAAATGTCCTTCTGAAGGAATAGAGTATCCTTTGGGCATATACCCATTAGTGGTATAGCCAAAATGAAATAGATCTATTCTAAAATTTTCTGAGAAATCACTATATTGATTTTCAAAGTGCATTTAATTTTGCACTCACTCCAGTGATAGAGAAGAGTTGCTCTTGCTTGACATGAAAAATAAATGAAGAGAACAGTACAAAGAATCAGCGACACAGAGTTGATTATTTGACAAAATCAATAAGGTATTGCAAACCCTCATCTAATCTATGTCACAGACAAAGAAAGAATACCAAAATTATGAAAATCTAAAATGAAACATGGACATAACAACAGACAGTCAGTAAATTTAAATAAAATTTAGGTTGTATTTCAAAAATCCTATAGTCTGCGAAATTGGAAAGTGTAAAGGAAGTGGACAATTTTCTGGATAAACACAAGTTACTAGAATAAAATCAAGATTAGATAAACAATTTAAATTGAACTATAACTACTAAATAAATAGAAGCAGCCAGTAAAATCTCCCAACCAAAAGAAAAAAAAATGCTTTTAGTGCAGAATACAATAAGAAGCTGACACCAATACTCTTTAAATTATTGCACAACAGAAACAGAAGGTACATTTACTAATTAATTTTATGAAACAACTGTCACCCTAATATCCCAACCACACAAAAATTCAACAATAAAGATAATTGCAGACTAATTTACCTCATGAGCATTAATGCATAAATAATCAATAAAATACTTATAAATCAAATTCAGGGACACATCAAAAAAAATCTACCATGATTTAGTATCATCCCAGAGAATCAGGGATGATTCAATACATAAAAATATGTCAATGTAATCTAACATATAAATAAACTGAAAGAAAAGTAAACCATGATGATCTCAGTAGATGCTGAAGAAAGAATTGGTATGACTCTAGCCAAGACTTGAAAAGACTTTTAGGATAGAATCTTCATGTCTTTGAAAAAATAAATTGAAGAAGATATTATAAGTTGGGAAGCCCTCCAATAATCATGGATCAGTAAGTTTAACATAGTAAAATTTGCCATTTACAAAAGTTCTATCTACAGATTTAACCTAAATCCCATAAAAAATTCTTACATAATTTTTCACAGACATTAAAAGAACACTACAGAATTTCATATTGAAAAACAGAAATTCAAGAGAGCTAACATAATCGTGTAAATAAAAGAAATTTCAGAGGTACAAGCATCCCTTATTTCAAGCTATACTCCAGAGCTTTAGTAATAAAAGCCAGATGGTATTAGTAAAAAAAAAAAAAAAAAGATGGGTAATTGAATCCAAAAGCCATATGCAAATATGCACAACTATGTACATCTAAATTTGATAATGATGCCAGAAATATACAAAAGAAAGAAAAAAATCATGTTCTACAAATAGTGCTGATCTAACTGGATGTCACGCTGTCGAAGAATGCAAAAAGATCCACATTTGTCATCCTGCAAAAATCTAAAATACAAGTGGATCAAAGACCTCAACACAAAACCAGATCTTGTGTACATAAAAAAAGAGAAAGTAGAAAATAACCTTGAAAACATGTGTTCAGTAAACAATTTTTTGAACAGAACACCAATAGTGCAGGCATTAAGAATAACAATTAAGAAATGGGAATTCATGAAACTGAAAAGTTTTTGTAAGGAAAAGCATACTATCCACAGGACAAATTGATCATTTATGAAATGGCAAATGATTTTATCAACTCTACAACTGCCAGAGGGGTAATATTCAAAATATATTTTAAAAAAACTCAAGAAGTTATGCATCAAAAAAGCAAATAATCCAATTAAAATGGGGAGCAGAAGGAAACAATTATCAACAGAGAAAAATAGCTGAGAATCTGTTAAATAAATGTTCAATATTCTTAGCAAGCAGACAAATGTGAATTAAAACAACTCTGAGATTTCATCTTGTATATGGAAAAATGGCTAAGACCAAAAACACAAGTGACAGCTCATGGTGGTTATGATATGTATCAAGGTGGGCTACTTCTTCATTTCTGGTGGAAGTGCAAACTTGTAGAGGTTCTATGGAAATCAGTAAGGAGATTGTTCAGATCAAGATCCAGCTATACCATTCCTGGGCATATACTCAAAGTACTCTAAATCCTACCACAAGGACACTTGCTGAAGTATGTTCATAGTAGCTTTATTATTAATATAGAGTAATTGGAAACAATCTAGATGTCCCTTAATCAAGACTGGATAAAAATGTTGTACATTTACACAATGACAAATCACTCTGCTATCATGAAAACACCACAAAATATATTTGAAAAATGAATGGAACTTGAACAAGTCATCTTGAGTGTGTTAACCCAAACCAAAAAGAAAAGTATGATTACAATAAGTGTCTAATACAATTGTAATCAGATAGTCTTTGTCTAGAAACTGCTGGAATCTGATGCAGAGAACCAGAGTCAAATATTAGGCAAAGCTCAGGAAATCCTGTGGAAAAGGGGAAAGAAGAAATTTAGGAGTAAAATTGGTCAAGAACAACACAAGAAAAATGACAGAATTTAACTCATATTAGATCATAGGAACTTATAGATATTGCATTGACAACCATCATGCCTCAGTGGGACCAACATAGGCCCTCTGCATATATGTTACAGTTGTGTAACTTGGTCTTCTTGTGAAACTTCTAACAATAGGAGCAGGGGCTGTTGCTGACTCTTTTGCCTGCTTTTGCACCATTTTTCTCATGCTGAGTTGCCTTGCTTAGCCTTAATATGAGGGAAGGTGGCTAGTTTTACTACAGTTTGATAAGTCAAATTTCATTGGTATGCATGGGATGTCTACCCTCTTCTGGGTAGAAACAGACATGTGGTTGGGGTAGCAGAATGGAGGTTGGGAGATTGGGCAGAGAAGAGAAAGAAGAAATCATGGTCAACATATAATAATAACAATAATGAGAAGTGATAGCCGTGGGAGTCCTGCTCTTCTACATAGGGAAATAGGGGAAAAGTGGACCTTGGAGAGAGAAGAGGTGGAGGTGGTTTGGAGGAGTGGAGGGAATAGAAGTTATGGTTTGGAAATAATGTATGAGAAAGAGCAAATTAAAGAAAAAATCAATATGTGGGAAAGTCTGTAGAACATTTTTAAATTATTTATTGATGGTATGGGATATTGCCCCTTCTGTATTGGTGGTTCTGGGTTCAATAAGAAAGCAGGATAAGCAAGCCATGCAAAAAAACCAGTAAATAGCACACCTCCATGGTCTCTGCTGTAGCTTTTGCCTCCAGGTTCCTGCCCAGTTTGAGGTTATGTCCTGCCTTCCTTCTATGTTAGACTGCAATGTGGATGTGTAATCCCAATAAACCCCCCTTTCCTCTGCAAAAAAAAAAAAAACAATAATGGTGATGCTGCTGTTGATGGCAATAATAAATTTTGCACTCTTTATAAAACCCAAAGATCATTGATACACTGAAAGTTGTGTGTGACCATGAGCATCTGCTTTCTAATAGATAAGATAAAATCCTATCCAAAAACCATGAATGTCCCTGTCAATCTGAAGATGCCTCAATAAGCCCATGATGGGATTAGTTATTGTCTTTTTTTCTATCTTTTTAACAGCTTTAGCAATATCATCCACCATAATCTTCTTATAGTCTGTTCATATGCTGACCATCCTTTGAATTTTACTTTTGTTTTAAAAAGCTTAGTGAGCCCTTTTATGGTCAAACTCTTTTACTTTTGTTTTCTCTTTATTTTTCTACACAATACACTCCATGAAGGAAGGGGATTTTAATGTTTATGTTAATAGGTCATTATTTTGTATGACAGCATTGTCAAATAAAACATAAATAAGTGAAGGAAGGAGTAAAATATCATATATACAAATGGGAAAATGAAAAAATCTAAAAAAATTAAAAATATAAAATTTCATTTCTTTTGTTATCTTGCTATTTTTCTCCTAATAAACTCCATTTTCAAATGTTGACAATTAAAAATTATGTGACTTTAGAGACATTTCATATGAAGTATAGAAAGTTCTTTTTTATTGATTTATTTATTTATTTATTAAAGATTTCTGTCTCTTCCTCACTGCCGCCCCCTTCCCTCCCCCTCCCCCAATCAAATCCCCCTTCCTCGACTGCCCAAAGAGCAATCAGGATTCCCTGCCCTGTGGGAAGTCCAAGGACCACCCACCTCTATCCAGGTCTAGTAAGGTGAGCATCCAAACTGCCTAGGCTCCCACAAAGCCAATAGGTACAGTAGGATCCAAAACCCATTGCCATTGTTCTTGAGGTCTCAGTAGTCCTCATTGTCTGGTATGTTCAGCGAGACCGGTTTTAACCCAGGCTTTTTTAGACCCAGGCCAGCTGGCCTTGGTGAGTTCCCGACAGAACATCCCCACTGCCTCAGTGTATGGGTGCACCCCTCGTGGTCCTGAGCTCCCTGCTCATGTTCTCTCTCCTTCTGCTCTTGACTTGGACCTTGAGATTTCAGTCCGGTGCTCCAATGTGGGTCTCTGTCTCTGTCTCCTTTCATCGCCTGATGAAGGTTAATATTCAGGAGGATGCCTATATGTTTTTCTTTGGGTTCTCCTTCTCATTTGGCTTCTCTAAGAGCCTGAATTATAGGCTCAGTGACCCTTATTTATGGCCAGAAATCAAATATGAGTGAGTACATCCCATGTTCCTCTTTTTGGGTCTGGCTTACCTCACTCAGGGTAGTGTTTTCAATATCCATCCATTTGCCTGCAAACTTCAAGAAGTCCTTGTTTTTTACTGCTAAGTAATACTCTAATATGTATATATTCCATACTTTCTTCATCCATTCTTCAATTGAAGGGCATCTAGGTTGTTTCCAGGTTATCGCTATTACAAACAATGCTGCTATGAACATAGTAGAGCATATACTTTTGTTGTATGATGGGGCCTCTCTCGGGTATATTCCCAAGAGTGGTATTGCTGGTTCCATGGGTAGGTTGATCCCGAATTTCCTGAGAAACCTCCACACTGCTTTCCAGAGTGGTTGCACAAGTTTGCATTCCCACCAGCAATGGATGAGTGTACCCCTTTCTCCACAACCTCTCCAGCAAAGGCTATCATTGGTGTTTTTGATTTTAGCCATTCTGACAGGTGTAAGATGGTATCTTAAAGTTCTCTTGATTTGCATTTCCCTGATCGCTAAGGAATTTGAGCATGACTTTAGGTGTCTTTTGGCCATTTGAATGTCTTCTGTTGAGAGATCTCTGTTCAGCTCAGTGCCCCATATTATAATTGGGTTGATTAGCCTTTTACGGTCTAGTTTCTTGAGTTCTTTATATATTTTGGAGATCAGACCTTTGTCAGTTGCAGGGTTGGTGAAGATTTTCTCCCAGGCAGTGGGTCGCCTTTCTGTCTTAGCGACAGTGTCCTTTGATTTACAGAAGCTTCTCAGTCTCAGGAGGTCCCATTTATTCAATGAGGCCCTTACTGTCTGTGCTGCTGGGGTTATACATAGGAAGTTGTCTCCTGTGCCCACGTGTTGTAGAGTACTTCCCACTTTCTCTTCTATCAGGTTCAGTGCGTTCGGACTGATTTTGAGGTCTTTAATCCACTTGGACTTGAGTTTTGTGCACGGTGATAGATATGGATCTCTTTTCATTCTTCTACAGATTGACATCCAGTTTTGCCATCACAATTTGTTGAAGATGCTCTCTTTTTTCCATTGTATACTTTTAGCTCCTTTATCGAAAATCAGTTGCTCATAGGTTTGTGGGTTAAAGTCAGGGTCTTCTATTCGATTTCATTGGTCAACTTCTCTGTTTTTATGCCAATACCAAGCTCTTTTCAATACCGTAGCTCTGTAATAGAGTTTGAAGTCAGGAATGGTAATGCCTCCGGACATTCCTTTATTGTATAAGATTGTTTTGGCTATCCTGGGTTTTTTGTTTTTCCATATAAATTTGATTATTGTCTTCTCCAGAACTGAGACATGCACAGAGCATTCTTTATTTGTGTATATAATAATGAAGTAATAAATAAATTAAAGTAATAAATAAAGTTAATGTTCTGTGCCATAAACATTCTCTCTCTCTTTCTCTCTCTCTCTCTCTCTCTCTCTCTCTCTCTCTCTCTCTCTTCTCTCTCTCTCTCTCTCTCTCTCACACACACACACACACAAACACAAACGTACACATATGCAGAGAAAGAGAGAGAGAGAGAGAGAGAGAGAGAGAGAGAGAGAGAGAGAGAGAGAGATTTTAACTGGTGAAGAAGTTTACACAGAGTTTAAAGACAGGTACAGTCTCATCCTATTCAGTACTTAGATGTTATCATCCAAAACAAAGATACAAGAAACTGAATGAGAAAAACAATATAAAAGACATCTGGTTAAAAAAAAATGATGTTAAAGAAGAGAAAGACCATTCTTATAGCTGATGCCTTTGAGATTTTAAGTTGACTCCTGTTTTTGAATACTGAATTTGATTCCCTGCAGTCATCTTTAAAAACACATACAGCATACAAATTTTGTTGAGTTCTTTAAAGTGCAAAAGGTGAAGGCTGTTGTTAGTTGTTCTTCCAGAAGATAATTCTGTCTCAACCCATTCTTAGTTCTTCTGAGAGGTTAACTTCCCAGCATGCATATGACACTAAGTAGATAATCATCAGTTTTTCTTTTTCTTGACAAAGCTTTCATCCACAGTTGAACTTTCTTTTCTTCTTTAAAACTACATACTGCTGTATTCCCTGCAGGAAAATCAGATCTCTGTTGATCATCCTTAGCTCAAGGAGAATAATTTAATCTTTATTTATAGCACTTGTTAAGTACCCACAGGACATAGCAAGGTCATGGTCCTAAGTAAAGACTTAGACCTATCCAAGATACACAGAAATAATGCAACTTTTGCATCCTCTGGAAACTCATATTCTAAAGTATAGATCCACAATCCTTGGAAACTATAACTATTAGTACTAAAATGGTAAGAGAAAGTGTGTCTGGAAAAAAATGCTATCTAGTTAATTCTAATGGTCAATCAAATAGAAACTCAGCATTAAAGCTAATCAAACAGACACATTCTGAACTAGGATAGAGCATTTTGAATTTCTATCTTCACATTTTTAAAAATGGAGTGCTCTTAGTATTCTCTAGATATTAGTACCCTCGGAAACATTCAAAATTCTATAATCAGACCTTAGCTTAAAAACAAGCAAAATCCCTGCTGATTTTATCCAAACTTTAAGTACAAAACAAAACCCCTTATCCTATTCAGCTAGGATATGATGTATGACACAATGCTGTGACATATTTCTGCCTCATAGAATGAAACCACATTGTAAATTTTTTAACACACAAGAAGATAATCAGTTATGTCACTGACAAAAGAATCTTACCACTATTATTTTTATACATCTAGCTATGAGACCCAACATTATGATGTAGGCCTTCCTCATATAATACAGCCACATTGCACAATTTTGAACATAGATCAAGATAGTCCTCAGGGCAGCTGGTACAAACAAGTGGCCCTGTCCCCTGCAACAGTACCCACATAGCCAACAAAATCCATGTAAAATATGAGAGAGCTTGAAAAGTAATTCTAGACAAAAAAAAAGGGTTTTTAACACAGCTGTTTGCTGTTTGCTAGCAACATGCCATAGTTTCTTTAAGAGAGATTTTTCCTGATTCAGCTGTAGCAGGAAAAAACCCACAGCTATTTTAAAGTGCTGCCAGCACAAACTCTGACTCTTTCATAAAGGAGGTCTTACTACAGAACATTTAAATTGTGTTTGTGAGCAAACTGCTGCAGCTTGCTTAACGGTGGCATGGACAGGTTGTTCCCAGAGATGGGGCACTGTGCATGTCTCTCTGAGGTGGCCAGCAGCTCTGCCATGTTGGACTGTGCAGAATGAGCAGGAAGTAATGTATATATCATAGGAATTGATCAGCTTAAGTTTTATACCGAGAAGGCAAGCAAATAGTACCATATTTCACCTAGTAATATTGCAGTTTAGATTCATAAGCACTTAGCATTTTAAAAGCACAAAGCAAAAACACTCCTGGACAGTAAAGAATTACAGGTAATGCAATGAGGACAGATTCAGAAATAAAAGAATCCTAAATGAGTCAAAGTATTGGATAAATGTATGTAGGCTTGGAAGAGAAAAGAAAAAGAGTATAGAGAGTCATAAAATAAAGTTAATGTTTAAAAAAAATGGTAAAGTCTTTAGAGAGAGAGTACAGATCCTCATAGACTAAGAGGAGTAAAGAAAAATAATCCACGTAAAGATGAAAAATTAACAGAGAATTTGGATTGTGTATATTATTTTATTATCTTTGAATTTTTTGACTGTGAATGAGCAAATTACAGAGAGAAATTTTATTTTATGGGCTGCTAAGCTAAACCAGCATAGTTCTAAAGGTATCATGACTTTGAAATTTAGGTCTAAGGATATGTTGCTTTGGAAAAGAAATTCGTCTTTTGTTTTCACAGAAGATAATAACTTGTGGATTGTTTCTAGGCTAATATGGTTTGATAGATCACATGCCCCTGAAAGGTTGTTGTGAATACTGTCAAAAATTATTTCACCCTACTGCTGACTGAGATGAACCTAGTGCACAAGATACACTGTAAAAGACCTAATTAACAGCACCCCCAACCAACAGGAAGCAATATGAAAAAATCTACATTCATATTCCAAAATATTGTCTATAAATGTTTATTTACATTAAAGAGGGATAAGCTATAAAGATTTGTATTGGTATGGATCATTGTTTATTGATAACATTTAAGGTCAGTTTTATTACACTGTATATAAATATCTCTGCCTTTGATTGTGTTATTGTGTTTGTGTAGTTTATTTAGAAATGAAATGTAGTTCATTTAAAAATGAAATGTGTAATTAAAAATAAAGGTTAATAAAAAATCATCTGTCAAGCTTGTAGTCATGTAAGTTAGATTTTCTAGATGTATAGAGAAATATTCCAGTTAGATAACTATTCTTCAAATCTCACAGAGACCTTCTGAATATGGCATTTAAAATGTTTTAAAAATTTAGAACTTTTCATGGCAGTGAGATACATATGCTCCAGGCAGCATCTATCTACTTTAAGAGGAAGATGGGCATTGAAGAGGCTCCTTATGGAGTTTGTTACATGAAATGAACATGCAGGATCCATAGAGAAATGACTGCTGAACTTGCCTAAAGATGAGAAGATCCTTTGGGTTCCTGCTTCATGAAAGAGTCTGTGAGATTTTCTGCAGGATACAAAAGAAAGTGACTGAACTGTCTTTGATATTTTCTGCTTCATGAAAAGTCAAATGAATACTATGGGCCTGTAGGCTGAAGATAGATGCTTCAATAGTACAGATGAACTTTTGGTGACTGTCCAGGCAGCGAGAAGTCTCTGTCAATTCTAAAGTTTTGGAAGTTGCTAAAAATGTACTTCCTTTTTACTTAGGTAATATCATCTTTCTGGGGTCTTTGATAAAGTTGAAGATTAGGTAGAAAGTTATAGTTATAGTTTTCCTTAGTTATTATAAAATATAAAGTAGATATTAGCATTGTAACTAATTTTGGCTAAAATTTTACTATGTTAAACCTTACTTTTTGTTTAAACAGAGAAGGAAAAATGGTGTAGGAGTTCCTTCTGTCTATGAGTTGCTTTTATTAGTTAATAAAGTAACTGCATTGGTCCTATAGCAGAGCTATAGTGTAGTGGAACTAGGTGGGAAGAACTAAATGGAATGCTTGGAGGAAAAAGGCAGAGTGAGGATATGCCATGGATCTGTGGCCAGAGGTACATGTACTAAAAATTTGCTAGTAGGCCATGACCTATGGTGATATATAGATTTAAAAAAAATGGGTTAAATTAAGATATAAGAGTTAGATATAATTTATACTTATGAGGATACAAAATTCTTTCAATTAAGATATCTTCTTTCCTGCTCCCATATCTGCCCTTCCTCCATCTCAACCATCCTACTCCCCCATGCTCTCCCCAATTCTTTCCTTCTCCCTTCTCTCTCCCCCCTCCTCTTCCCACTACCCTACTCCCCATCCTCATGCTCCCAACTTTTGCCCAGCTATCTTCTCTGCTTCCAATTTCCGGGAAGATAAATATATTTTTTTTTGGGGGGATTCACTTCATTATTTAGGTTCTCCAGGATCATGAATTATAGACTCAATGTTCTTTGATTAGGGCTAGAGTTGATCAATGAATGAGTACACACCATGTTCATCTTTTGGGGTCTGGTGTTTTCTACTTCCATCCATTTGCATGCAGAATTCAAGATGTCATTGTTTTTTTTTTAACCACTGAATAGTACTCTAATGTGTATACTCTAATAGTATAATGTGTATATAACAAGCAGAGCATTGTTATTTGATTCCACCCCTAAATAAATAACCCTCTATTATTTTCAATTCTGAACTTCTGTGAGATTTTTTTAAGTGTCCTTCATCTGGTGCCCCAGGCTCCACACCTACTGGGTGGACAGCCTAAAAGCCAAATTGGTTCACAACCTAGATAGTCTTCTACCCATGCCCACTTGTCTTGTTAATAAATAAGTGTTTTTCTTGTTGTTATTTTGGTTTTGTAAAACTCCCACTATAGTGGAGCTAACTGCATGCAGTGATTTGCAAATTTTTCCAGCTTGTGAACCCCTGCACTGCTGCATTTCCTGTAGCATCCCCTGCCATGTGCCTACTTGCTCAACTTGCTTGCAGCTTTGGATTTGTACTCTTGGCTCCTGAGGTCTGGACTTCTTGCACT
Source organism: Microtus agrestis (assembly GCA_902806775.1). Classification (NCBI taxonomy): domain Eukaryota; kingdom Metazoa; phylum Chordata; class Mammalia; order Rodentia; family Cricetidae; genus Microtus; species Microtus agrestis. Next base: position 175,857 of record CADCXT010000752.1, read on the forward strand.
GTGTATGGAATTGATTTAATTGCTTTTAATTTGTTAAAACAAGCATATTTCTCAGTATCCCCAGCACCAAGGCAGGGATACCTAAGTTGCTCAGGACTGTTTGTGGCACCAGGATGCACCACTAATTGCAACTCTGCAGCTAGAAACATGATGAATAATAAAGGTTATTACACCTAAAACAATTTATCAGATCTCATAACAGTAATTAATAAATCAATAAACTTGAAATATATATAATGACAGACATTAACACTGAGACACCTAGTAACTTTTTTTCTAATACTATAGATTATATGCTTCAAGGCTTATATGGTTATGATGATACATCCATTTATTAGATAATGGGACTCAGGTTTTTTTCTTCATATTATATCCTTAAGAAAATGGTTTGATAACAGAGCCAAAAATGAGGCACTTTAAGGATTGATACAGTCTTTACAGACTAATAATTAACAGCTAGCTGACAGGATTAATACTGTTGAAAATCAAAAGTCACTGGAAAAAATTAATACTATTGAAAAGGGCAACAATAATTTGACAGACAAAATTGAATTCATGTCTAAGGGTACTGAGAAATTATCTGAAAGAAACTATACTGATGTGGGAGTGTCATATATCAATCTGTTGATTTCATTGGCTAAGCAATAAATAAACTGCTTGGCCTGATAGGTTAGAACATAGGTGGGTGGAGTAAACAGAAGAAAATGCTGAGAGGAAGAGGAAGTGAGGTCAGAAAGCATGCAGCTCCGCTCAGAGCCAGATGTCTCAGAGAGAGACACCATGCTCCTGTCTCGCGGGCAGACAGGATAGCTCTGCTCTCTGAGACATACGATGAAACTCCGACCCAAGATGGATGTAGGCTAGAATCTTCCCGGTAAGACCACCTTGGGGTGCTTACTCTCATAATTAGAAATGGGTTAAGAGGGTGAAGCTAATGGGCCAAGCAGTGTTTAAAAGAATACAGTGTCCATGTAATTATTTTGGGGTAAAGCTAGCCGTGCAAGCGGCCAGGGTGTTGGGGACGCAGCCCTGCCGCTGCTATTTCAACACTATACTGTTGAATTTGGTAATCAAAATTTGTTAGCAGAAAGAGTATTTCTCCAGGAAGGAAATCTTCACGCTATATGAGTAACATCCAAGGATGAAATGTTACCATTAAAAGAAAAACTTCACACCTTGTAATCACATGTGCAGAATGATGATCAAAGGCTAGTTGCGTCAATGAAATCACTAGAAATATATATATATATATATATATATATATATATATATATATATATATATATATATACCAGGAGATTCAGGCTTTAAAAAAGACAGTAGTAGAAAGATTTGAAACGATTGAGGAAATATTGGAGCTGAGGAACATAGGAAGATGACACAAAGACAACAATGAACCTCACCAGTAGCTGCCATAGATGACTTATCCAGAGTTTTAGCTTCCTCACTGTAATCTACTCTGACAAAGCATCAAGTTCTAAAGACATAAAATAATCTAAAGAAAGTAGATGGATATATATATATATATATATATATATATATATATGAATGAATGATCTAAAGTAAATGAAGAAAGCTGTTATAACTTATGGCTTTCATTCTGCATTTGTTAGGAAGATGATAAAGATATGGGCTTCTAGCTTTAAAACAATGTCACACAACTAGCTTCAGTTAGTTTTAGCAGTCCTGGATGATGGGTCTCAATTGTTGTTTAAATGCTATTTTAGAGACAAATGCTAAAATTTTAGAACAAAAGGGAAAAGCAAAAGGCCTTGAGACGTCCCAAGATAAAATTTTTGGTGAGGGCATTTATTCTGACCCACAGGTTCAAGGCATTTACAATGAACAAATCTTTTCCCTGTGCCACAAAACAACCTTAAATGCTTGGGACAGGATTCAAGAATAGAAAACATATTGAATCTTATCCCAGGTTTCAACAAGGCCATAGAGAACCCTTTAGTGTCTTTTTACATAGATTAACTAAGGCTGTACAAATATGAGTAACAGACCCAGAAGCTAGATAAGTATTTATTGAATCTCTGGCTTTTGAAAATGCCAACTTAGAATAATATATATATATGCCTTTGTTTCACCACTATACAGTGAGGAGATACTTGTGCCTTTTAAACTTACATCAGCACCAATATTTGAAACGCTCCTTCATACAATGGATATTGAGACACTTGACTATAATACTGAATCTTGGGTGGGAGAAGCAATTTCTAAAGGTATGAGAAGAAATAAAAATGCCAAATGTTTTAATTGTGGTAGAATAGAACATCTAAGAAGTGATTGTAGGCAAGGAAATCCTAGGAATAATATCTTTTCTGGAAATGGCAAGAATAGGAGGACTCAGCCTTCAGGTTTATGTAGAAGGTGTGGCAAAGGATCAAATTGGCCTGATGAATGCAGATCAACAAAAGATACACAAAGCAACCTAATACCATCAGGAGACTGCTTGAGGGGCCTCTCACAGGCCCCCAAGCCAAAGGTGGTCCAGTCATTCCTAGTCACTGTTGCAGACATGTCTCACAAAGAAAATTTAAAAAATTCCAGAGCCTTCTGTAAAACACCATACTGTTCTGGATGATGGAATAACCCTAGAGGATAAAATCAAAATTTATTTTGATTATTTTATTATTTATAAGAAATAGCAACCATATATATTGGCAGAATAAAAGATCAAAGGCCAAATAGCATTGGAATTGTGGGTTTGATGGACACAAGTGTGGACATGAGTATCATTACTCCAGAATCTTGGCATACAAAGTGGTTTCTTTAAGAGTCATATGTTCAATTACTAGTAATAGGAACCTTATCTCAAGTTAAACAAAGAACAAGGTGGTTTGAATGCATAGGGACCAAATGTCAGAGAGGAAAGCTGAGACCATATGTGGTTAATATTGCGGTAAATTTGTTGTATTGTGACCTGCTACAGCAATGGAATACCCAGATTAACATTCCTGCTGTCCTAGGAACTCATAATTCTGGAAAGAATATGATTAAGTACTATATACAAATGTCTCCAGCCATTTAGGCTGTACAATAAAACAAAGAAACTAGCCAACCTTTAGAGGTACCAACAGCTCTAACTTTAAAATCATTAATTGAGAAACAAATATGAGTTAAACAGTTGCCTCTAACTTTTAAAAGAAGCTGCAGGCTTTAGAACAGCTGGTACAAGTGCAACTAAATACTTGCCATATTGAAGAATCTACCGGGCCTTGAAATTCTTCTATATTTATTTTTAAAATGAAATATGGTAAATGGAGAATGGTGACAAATCTAAAATATTTAAACAAGGTAATTTAACTTATAGGCCCTCTAAAATCTGAAATCTCTCTGCCTTCTCTATTACCAAAAGGATGGCCTTCTATAATTATTGATTTGAAAGATTGTTTCTTTACTATACATTTATAAGAAAAGGATAAGGAAAAATTTGCCTTCACAGTGCCTACTTATAATAATTCTCAGCTTACTAGGAAATATCAGTGGATACTTCTCAAACAAGGAATAATCAATGGCACCAGTCTGTCTCAATACTTTGTCAGTCAGTTATTTGAAATAATTCTTAAACAATTTATTAAGTCTATAATCTACCATTAAATGGATGACATTTTGTTATCTGATTCAAACGCAGATATTTTAGAAAGAATGTTTGAAGAAGTAAAGGAAGTTTTGCCTAAATGTGGATTACAAATTGCTCCTGAAAAAAATACAGAGAGGAGATTCCATCAATTTCCTAAGTTATAAAATAGGTTTACAGAAAATTAGAACACAAAAGGCAAAAATTATTAAAGACTGATTATGAACTATGAATGACTTTCAAAGATTGTTAGGAGATATTTGTAGTCTATGACCAGTTGTTGGGATAACATCTGAGCTAATAGTTCATTTAAACAAAACCTTAAATGGTGATAAAGTCTTGAATAGTCCCAGACAATTCACAGCTGAAGCAGAAAAGGAATTGACAATTGTTGAGGAGAAATTACAGGAGGCATATGTGGATATCATGAATCCAAATCTTAATAGCATTTTCGTCATATTGCCTTCCAGAATTTTCCCTACAGTAATTTTAATGCAAAGGGAAAATATTATCTTTTTTTTTATTTTATTTTTCTCCATTAACAGCTTCAACTGGGTGTGGGGCAACAGAACCAATCCCAGTACAACCATGGGTGTGGGGTTCCCCATAGTCTCCCCAGGGCGATGGTTCCTGCAATGATCTCTAGGGGGAAACAGCTCCCAACAGATCCCCTCCCCCCTCCCATACAAAGGCAGGCAGCTATCAAGTGGAGAGCACCAGTCAGAGTCAACCATGGTGTCAGAGCAAAGGAGAAGGGACTGAGACAAGGAGAGACCCTCCTCTCGGGTGGTGAAGTGATCCCTCTCTCCTGGGAACAGAGGGGTGCCCGATGACTACTAGGTCAAGTGGGGACCAGGCCTTTTTTTTTCCCTTACCCTTCCTAGGGTTCCCAGGGCCCTGCCTTAGGTTGGGGGATTATCCTGCCATAAGTCGCCCGTCCTTGGAGCTCCTCAAGTAAAAGGCATCTAGCAGGATTAAAGTAAGCAGATCACAGGGTACCCTGTCTTAGGCCATGTGGAGAGCACCCTCATACCTGAACCATGCTATGTTGAGCCGGTTTCTACAACCTCTGTATGGTGTGCTCTTCAGGCGAGGATCCACATTAACTCCCGTCATTGGGTCCCTGCGTCTGTCATTAATGAAAAGACTCTGAAGAGCTCCTCAAACAAAAGATATAATGATATAGTTTTGGCACCAGTAACTCCATCTCCAGATAAGAAGAAAGGGCTTTTTCCCAACCCAGTATTCACCTTTTAGTCTGGCCTATGGAATGAGCACATTCCTAAGTGCCTACTCCACATAAAGTTACGTGTGCTGCCTGCCAAAAAAATTAGGGCAGTGTAAAAGGGCTCAAAATCCAAAATTTTAAACCTATGCATTAAAACCAAACACTTTACAACATGTGTCAGACTTTACCCATTATCTATAAGCAGTTACAAGTATCATTAGCTCAAATTCAGTGGGAGTACAATGACCTACATTGTTGTTATCATATATCGCCAGTTCCAGCCTCTGGGCAACAGTCACAGGAACCCCCAATTTTCCCCCTTCTTAAGTGAAGAGAGGTTAATATTTTAATTAAAATGAGTTCTGTGTCCCAAGGTTTAAAGCAGTCTGATGTTTAGTCTGCAACTCAGCTCCAAAGCAGACCAGAGTTCAAGCTGCAGAAGCAGTTTAGCATTTGTGCTCCTGGACAGGTGGGGTAGCCAGGGTGAGGCGAGCTGGTTTCAGGTACATGGAGCACATCCTGGCCCTTATGTCAGCCGGGTCTCCCTGGATTCTGGGGGCTGGGTGACACCATGCAGAGTGGTGTAGCTGGTTTTGTCAGCAGGCACTCCTTTCCTTGGGGGTAGGGAAGACCGGACCAAAGATCTCTCCTCAATCACCTCTGGAAGTCTGGAACTCTTCTGTGTCCGCAGCCTCGACATCACGTTCAGAATTCATTTTCTTTCTGTGAAAAAAGCACAAACACATCCTTGACCCCAAATATATATAGGTCGGGTTTTTTCATGATGCATTGCAAGGGGTTTTCACCTTGTCTTAGCAAAGGTCAGCTTGGTGTCAACAAGCCAGATCCGTTTGCATCAGGATCTGCTGTCAACTTGTATGAGTTGCTTTGAAGGAGCCTTGTTATGCTCCATAATTTTTATTATAATTAGCCATATATGCAGTTCCTCCATTGGAAGAGCCAATTGTAAAATTTAGCATAAAATCCTTTAAGGGATTTTTTTGCTATAGCTTTAGCAAAATACAGGTGCATAAATTGTAGCAATGATCTGGGAAAAGACCATTGTTTTTGGCCTTTGAATTTAGCAAAGGCAAATATCCAGGAATCAATCTTAAAAATTATCAATGAGTCTACTGTTTAGTATAAGAAACTTTGATCCTAGTCAAAATTTTGTTAAACCATTATCCAGATTCTATCCTGTCCTTTTATATCAGACAGGCTACTGGTTTAAATTAAGAACTTAATATCTTAACAAGCAAAACTGATAAGATTTAGCCATAAGCCTCATTTTTTATAAAAGTGTTGTAGAATAAGTTTTACATTTAATATACACACTTGCCATATCTGAATTATAATTAATATACTGTATTTGTTGATTATTGTATACTTTATCTGTTGATTTATATTTTACCTGCTTCAGTACCTGTTAGGCAGCTGTTTTAAGCTCTCTATTGGAAACTGTTTTTTGTAAGAATTTTACCTAGCAGCTCAAGGTCTCCTATAAGAATATTATCACTAGAGCTTTAACCATTGGACATCCAACCAAAAGTTTGTAAGCTATCCTTTTTTTTTTTTTTTTTTTTATATTGGAAAAAAGAGAAATTTCTGCCTCCTCCCCGCCTCCCATTTCCCTCCCCCTCCTCCCACTCCTCCCCGCCTCCCCCTCCTCTCCCTCTTTATCCAGACCGAAGTGCTGTCAGGGTTCCCTGCCCTGTGGGAAGTACAAAGTCCTCCCCCCTCAATCCTGGTCTAGGAAGGTGAACATCCGAACTGGCTAGGCTCCCACCAAGCCAGAACATGAAGTAGGATCAAAACCCTGTGCCATTGACCTTGGCTTTTCAGCAGCCCTCATTGGGTTCACCTTCTTATTTAGCTTCTTTAGTATCACAGAATATAGACTCAATGACCACAATTTGTGACTAGAAACCAATTATGAGTGAGTACATCCCATGTTCCTCTTTTTGGGTCTGGGATACCTCACTCAGGATAGTGTTTTCTATTTCCATCCATTTGCATGCAAAATTCAAGAAGTCATTGTTTTTTACTGCTGAGTAGTACTCTAGTATGTAAATATTCCACACTTTCTTCATCCATTCTTCCACTGAGGGACATCTAGGTTGTTTCCAGGTTCTGGCTTTAACAAAAAATGCTGCTATGAACATAGTTGAACAAATGCTTTTGTCATGTGATAGGGTATCTCTTGGGTATATTCCCAAGAGTGGTATTGCTGGGTCCAGAGGTAGGTTGATCCCGACTTTCCTGAGAAACCGCCACACTGATTTCCAAAGTGGTTGCACAAGATTGCATTCCCACCAACAATGGATGAGGGTACCCCTTCCTCCACAACCTCTCCAGCAAAGACTATCATTGGTGTTTTTGATTTTAGCCATTCTGACAGGCGTAAGATGATATCTCAATGTTGTTTTGATTTGCATTTCCCTGATCGCTAAGGAAGTTGAGCATGACCTTAAGTGTCTTTTGGCCATTTGGAATTCTTCTGTTGAGAATTCTCTGTTCAGCTCAATGCCCCAATTTTTAATTGGGTTATTTAGCATTTTAAAGTTTAGTTTCTTGAGTTCTTTATATATTTTGGAGATCAGGCCCTTGTCTGTTGCTGGGTTGGTGAAGATCTTCTCCCAATCAGTAGGTTGCCTTTTTGTCTTAGTGACAGTATCCTTTGCTTTACAGAAGCTTCTCAGTTTCAGGAGGTCCCATTTGTTCAGTGTTTCCCTTAATGCCTGTGCTTCTGGGGTTAAACATAGGAAGCGATCTCCTGTGCCCAACTGTTGTAGGGTACTTCCCACTTTCTCTTCTATCAGGTTCAGTGTGTAAAGATTGATATTGAGGTCTTTGATCCATTTGGACTTGAGTTTTGTGCATGGTGATAGATATGGGTCTATTTTCATTTTTCTACAGGTTGAAATCCAATTGTGCCAGCACCATTTGTTGAAGATGCTTTCTTTCTTCCAATGTATGTTTTTAGCTCCTTTATCAAAAATGAGGTGTTTATAGGTTTGTGGGTTAAGATCCGGGTCTTCTGTACGATTCCATTGATCGAGTTCTCTGTTTTTATGCCAGTACCAGACTGTTTTCATTACTGTAGCTCTGTAATAGAGTTTGAAGTCAGGGATGGTAATGCCTCCAGAAGTTCCTTTATTGTATAAGATTGTTTTGGCTATCCTGGGTTTTTTGTTTTTCCATATAAAGTTGATTATTGTCCTCTCAAGATCTGTGAAGAACTTTGATGGGATTTTGATGGGAATTGCATTGAATCTATAGATTGCTTTTGGTAGAATTGCCATTTTTACTATGTTGATCCTCCCAATACAAGAGCAGGGGAGGTCCTTCCATTTTCTGGTATCCTCTTCAATTTCTTTCTTCAATGCCTTAAAGTTCTTGTCAAATAAATCTTTCACTTCCTTGGTTAGCGTTACCCCAAGATATTTTATGCTGTTTGTGGCTATCGTGAAAGGTGATGCTTCTCTGATTTCCCTCTCTGTTTCCATATCCTTTGTGTAAAGGAGGGCAACTGATTTTTTGGAGTTGATCTTGTATCCGTCCACATTACTAAAGGTGTTTATCAGCTGTAGGAGTTCTTTGGTGGAGTTTTTGGGGTCGCTTATGTACACTATCATATCATCTGCAAATAACGAAAGTTTAACTTCTTCCTTGCCAATTCGAATCCCCTTGATCCCCTTGTGTTGTCTTATTGCTATCGCTAACACTTCAAGCACTATATTGAAGAGGTATGGAGAGAGTGGACAGCCTTGTCTTGTTCCAGATTTCAGTGGGATGGCTTTGAGTTTCTCTCCATTTAATTTGATGTTAGCTGTCGGCTTGTTGTAAATAGCTTTTATTATATTTAGGTATGTCCCTTGAATCCCTAATCTCTCCAAGACTTTTATCATAAAGGGATGTTGAATTTTGTCAAATGCTTTTTCTGCATCTAATGAAATGATCATATGGTTTTTTTCTTTCAGTTTATTTATATGATGGATTACATTGATAGATTTTCGTATGTTGAACCAGCCCTGCATCCCTGGGATGAAGCCTACTTGGTCATAATGGATAATTTTTCTAATGTGTTCTTGGATTCGGTTTGCCAGTATTTTGTTGAGGATTTTTGCGTCGATGTTCATGAGCGAGATTGGCCTGTAATTCTCTTTCTTGGTTGAGTCTTTGTGTGGTTTTGGTATCAGAGTAACTGTAGCTTCATAAAAGGAATTTGGCAACGACTCTTCTGTTTCTATATTGTGGAATACCTTAAGGAGTATAGGTATTAGGTCTTCTTGGAAGTTCTGGTAGAATTCCGCATTGAAACCATCTGGACCTGGGCTTTTTTTGGTAGGGAGGTTTTTGATAACAGTTTCTAATTCTTCACGACTAACAGGTCTATTTAGATCTTTCACCTGGTCTTGGTTTAGCTTTGGTATATGGTATTTATCTAAAAAAGTGTCCATTTCTTCCACATTTTCCAGTTTTGTGGCATACAGGCTTTTGTAGTACGATCTCAATATTCTCTGAATTTCCTCTGTGTCTGTTGTTATGTCACCCTTTTCATTTCTGATCTTATTAATTTGTATATTCTCTCTCTGCCGTTTGATTAGTTTGGATAGGGGTTTATCGATCTTGTTGATTTTCTCCAGGAACCAGCTTTTTGTTTCATTGATTCTTTGGATAGTTTTCTGTGTTTCTATTTTATTGATTTCTGCCCTCAGTTTGATTATTTCCAGTCTTCTACTCCTCTTAGGAGAGTCTGCTTCTTTTTTTCTAGAGCTTTCAGGTGGGTTGTTAAGTCTCCAATGTGTGCTTTCTCTGTTTTCTTTAAGTGGGCACTTAGTGCTATGAACTTTCCTCTCAGGACTGCTTTCATAGTGTCCCATAAGTTTGAGTAGGTTGTTTCTTTATTATCATTGAATTCAAGGAAGACTTTAATCTCTTTCTTTATTTCTTCCTTGATCCATGTGTGGTTCAGTAGTTGACTGTTCAGTTTCCATGAGTTTGTAGGCTTTCTGGGTGTAGCTTTGTTGTTGAATTCTAACTTTAATCCATGGTGATCTGATAAGACGCAGGAGGTTATGCATATTTTTTGTACCTGTGGAAGTTTGCTTTGTTACCGAGTATGTGGTCAATTTTCGAGAAGGTTCCATGAGCTGCAGAGAAGAAGGTATATTCTTTCCCATTTGGGTGGAATGTTCTATAGATGTCTGTTAAGTCCATTTGATTCATTACCTCCATTAATTCTCTTATTTCTCTGTTAGGTTTCAGTCTGATTGACCTGTCCATTGGTGAGAGAGGAGTGTTGAAGTCTCCTCCTATTAGTGTGTGCGGTTTGATGGCAGCCTTGAGTTTTAGTAATGTTTCTTTTACGTACGTGGGTGCTTTTACATTAGGGGCATAGATATTCAGGATTGAGACTTCCTCCTGATGAATTGTTCCTGTTATGAGTATAAAATGTCCCTCTCCATCTCTTCTGATTGATTTAAGTTTGAAATCAACTTTGTTAGAAATTAGTATGGCCACCCCTGCTTGTTTCTTAGGTCCATTTGCTTGATAAGCCTTTTCCCAGCCCTTTACTCTGAGTAGTTGCCTGTCTTTGTGTTTGAGGTGTGTTTCTTGTAGACAGCAGAGTGTTGGATCCTGTTTCCGTATCCAATCTCTTAGCCTGTGCCTTTTTATAGATGAGTTGAGTCCATTGACATTAAGTGATATTAATGTCCAGTGGTTGTTCATTCCGGTCATTTTTCTAGTAGTAGAGTTTGTGTGTTTCCCTTCTTTGAGATGTGTTGGTGAAGGGACTCTAGATATCTGAGTTATTGTGAGCCTTGTTGGACTCCTTGGTTTGTGATTTTCCTTCTATTACTTTCTGTAAGGCTGGATTTGTGGCTACATACTGTTTAAATTTGTTTTTATCTTGAAAAAATTTGTTTTCTCCATTTATAGTGAACGAAAGTTTGGCTGGGTATAGTAGTCTGGGCTTGCATCCATGGTCTCTTAGTTTCTGCAGTACATCTATCCAGGACCTTCTGGCTTTCATGGTTTCCAGAGAGAAGTCAGGTGTAAGTCTGATGGGTTTGCCTTTATAAGTAACTTGGCCTTTTTCCTTTGCAGCTCTTAATATTCTTTCTTTATTCTGTATGCTTTGTGTTTTGATTATTATGTGGCGAGGGGATGTTCTTTTTTGATCCAGCCTATTTGGTGTTCTGTAAGCTTCTTGGATCTTCATAGGTATATCTTTCTTTAGATTGGGAAAGTTTTCTTCTATAATTTTATTAAATATATTTTCTGGACCGTTGAGCTGCACTTCTTCTCCTTCTTCAACTCCAATTATTCTTAGGTTTGGTCTTTTTATTGTGTCCCAGATTTCCTGAATGTTTTGTGATGAGAGCTTGTTGGATTTGCTCTTTTCATTGATCAGTGCGTTTATTTTCTCTATGGTATCTTCAGTGTCTGAGATTCTTTCTTCAATCTCTTGTATTCTGTTGGTTATACTCGTTTCTGTAGTTTCTATTCGTTTACCTAGATTCTCAATGTCCAGACGGCCCTCTGTTTGTGTTTTCTTCCTTGTCTCCATTTCAGTTTTCAGGTCTTGAACTGATTCCATTATCTGTTTGATTGTTTTTCCTTGGTTTCCTAGGGTATCTTTCACTGATTTATTCAATTCTTCAAACTTTCTGTTATACTTCTCATCTATCTCTATGAGGGTATCATTCACTGATTTATTAAATTCTTCAAACTTTCTGTTATACTTCTCATCCATTTCCATGAGGGCGTTTTTTTACATGCTGTTTAAGGATGTCAATCACTTTCAAAGATTCCATTTTTTCTCCTTCTTCTTGATTAAGGTGTTCATGTCCTCCTGATGTGGGGTCCCTGGGTTCAGGTGGTTTCACGCTGTTTTTCAGATTGTTGGGTGAATTCCTGCATTGGCGTCTGCCCATCTCTTCCTCCAAATGCTCCCCTAAGGATCTTCTTTTACAGGATCAGGTCTCCTTGCCCACTATTGTTACTTCCCTGTGTTGGGACTCTCCCGTGATGGCTCTCTAGGTGCCCCAGTGATGGATCTCCTGGAGCCAAGATCAGCTCTCCTTGCTGGTTGGGAAGCTTGTAAACTAGGTGCCTACCTGCACGTGCAGGCAGGCTACTGAGGCCAGAGGAATTCGCACCCGCCCGGCTGCCCTCTGGATACTGCCCCAGCGCCCAAACGGGCTGAGCTGGGTGATGTTATTTGCCCAGAGATGGCAGGGAGAGAGAAGTGAGGGAGGGTTCTGGGTACCCGCTGGGTTAGGTATGAAGAGAGAGGCGGTATGCAGGAGTATAGGGCCTGCAGGAAACAGTTCCCTGGCCGGCTTCGGCCGCGGGTCAGAGAGGCACTCACCCCGAGAAGGTTCTTCTGGTGCCGAGATCAGCACTCCTTGCTGGTTGGGTAGCTTGTAAACAAAGCCCCTAGCTACCTGCAAGGTGCAGGCAGGCCACTGAGGACAAAGGAATTCGCGCCCGCCCGGCTGCCCTCTGGATACTGCCCCAGCGCCCAAACGGGCTGAGCTGGGTGATGTTATTTGCCCAGAGATGGCAGGGAGAGAGAAGTGAGGGAGGGTTCTGGGTACCAGCTGGGTTAGGTATGAAGAGAGAGGCGGTATGCAGGAGTATAGGGCCTGCAGGAAACAGTTCCCTGGCCGGCTTTGGCCACGGGTCAGAGAGGCACTCACCCCGAGAAGGTTCTTCTGGTGCCCAGATCAGCACTCCTTGCTGGTTGGGTAGCTTGTAAACAAAGCCCCTAGCTACCTGCACGGTGCAGGCAGGCCACTGAGGACAAAGGAATTCGCGCCCGCCCGGCTGCCCTCTGGATACTGCCCCAGCGCCCAAACGGGCTGAGCTGGGTGATGTTATTTGCCCAGAGATGGCAGGGAGAGAGAAGTGAGGGAGGGTTCTGGGTACCCGCTGGGTTAGGTATGAAGAGAGAGGCGGTATGCAGGAGTATAGGGCCTGCAGGAAACAGTTCCCTGGCCCGCTTCGGCGGCGCGGGTCAGAGAGGCACTCACCCCGAGAAGGTTCTTCTGGTGCCGAGATCAGCACTCCTTGGAAGATATTATCTTAGAATAACTATTTTCACTTCATAAACGTAGTAAAAAATTAGAAACTTATGTGGAAAAAGTCTCTGAAATAACTATAAAAAGGAAAATTGAAACTTTGTCAATTAGCAGGCATAGACCCACCGGAGATTATAGTTTCTTTTACTGCTGGTGAAATTAAGGAAAAAAAAGTTATGAGAAGACAATAAACACTGGCAAAGAGATTGTGCTAATTTATTGGAAGAAATTAATAGCAATTATCCAAAAATTAATAGACTTAGACCTATAAAGAGAACTTCATGGGTTTGTCCCAAAATTGTATGTAATACACTAATAACTGGAGCCTGCATATTCTATACTGTTGCAAGTAACTCAGAAATGTCAGTTTACAAATCAGAAGATTTAAGTAAGGTGGAACAAAGCCCTTATAATTCTGTCCAAAAGGAATATGTTATTCTAATGAAACTAAGGAATTTTAAAGAACCTCTCAATACAGTTACTGATTCTCCGTATGCAGAAAAGTTGCCATGCATATTGAAATTGCTGAATTCATATGAGATGATACAGAATTGACTTCATTATTCAAACAAGTTCAAGATAAAATCAGGAATAGATTTTGTCCCAAATGCATAACACACATCCAATCCCATATGGTTCTGCAACGTCCTACTGAACAAAGTAATGCAGAAATTGATCAATTATTGTTTGAAATTGTGCTGAAGGCCTCATAATTGTATAAGAAACATTTTGTCATTAGCAATGGATTAAAGAAAGAGTTTTCTATTACATGGCAACAAGCTAAGAAGGTTATAAAAAGAGGCCCTACTTGTTCTTTCTATAACCAAACATGGCTATCTGCAGGGACCAAGCCACTGGATTCTCAAATGAATAATATCTGAAAGATGGATGTGTTCTGTTGTGGGACCACAGTCTGTATTCTTTCAATTATATTTAAATAAATTCTGATTGTCCAGTAGCCAGGCAGGAATTATAGTAGGGACAACCAGATAGGAAGTAGAGGTGGGTCAAGGAAAACAGGAGAAATCTGTGAAGGAGGAAGCCATTTCCTCTGGAGTCCTGACCTGACCACAGAAGAAGCAAGATGTGGCTGCCTCACTAAAAAAGGTATTGAGCCATGTGGCTAACACAGATAAGAAATATCTTATATTTCTAATATAAGTTATGAAAGTTAATAAGAAGTCTGAGCTAATGGGCCAATCGGTTTATAACTAATGTAGACCTCTGTGTGATTTCTTTGGGAATTAAAGATTGTGGGAACCAGGTAGGACAGTAAACTCAGACAACAGAATGGTGCCCACATGGACAACTGCATCCACATAAAGCATTAAAAATCTCGGGAAAGGATTCTAGACAGAAAAGAATAGAGTAAAGCATGACTTCTTGGTAACAGCATTCTTGGGTCTGCTCTGCTTGCTAGAAGCAAGCAAGCTCTGTCATTTAATAGAGGCTTTCTGACTCAGCTTTAGCTGCTAAACCTTGCAGCTCTTTTAAGAGGTTCTGCCATAAAACACTTAAAGGGTGTTGATGCAAAACTGACTACATGCTTTTTGGTGTTGGCAGAGACCATGAAACGTCATAGAGTTGTGGCAATAAACATGAGAGCCAGTACCTTTTCCATGAGGCTGGAATCTCAGAAAGCTAAGGAATGGACTGGATCCAGCCATCAAACCCACAGCAGTAATCTTCCCAATTTTGCTTAGCAAACTAAAGACTCACATGGTCAGAAAAAGTGAGTTATACAGTAAAGAGAAATTCAAAGAAGAATAAAACCTCTAAATGCTTTACAATGTCTTAAAAATATATTCAGGCTTGGAAGAGAAAAGAAAAAGATTAAAATCCTTAAAAGAAAAAAAAGAAAAAAATGAGAGTACTTGGGTGTGGTGGCATATACCTTTAATCCAAACACATGGGAGTCAGAGTCCACAGACCTCTGTGAGTTCAAGATGTGGTGTCACACGCCTTTAATCCCAGCACTTGAGAGGCAGAGGCAGAAAGATCTCTGTGAATTCAACGTGTGATAGCACACACCTTTAATCCTAACACTTTGGTGGCAGAGGCAAGTGGACCTCTCTGAGTTCAAGGACAGCCTGGTCTACAGAGGGAGTTCCATGACAGCCAAAGATACACAAAGCACCAGGCTCAAAAAGCCAAAAGTTAATAGTAAAAATAAAAGAAATAGAAGTTATAATAAAGCCACATAAATATGAAAAATATACAGAGAATCTGGATACTGTATGTTATTGTGCTCTCCTTGAATTGTGTGAATGCTGAGAAAGGAGCAACAGCTGCTAAAATATATTTGTTTATGAATGCTACTGAATTAATCCAAGATAGGTATTTTGAAAATACCTTGACTTCAAAATTGAAGTCAAAAGATATGTTTCATTGGAGAAGAGGTTTTGCTTTTGTTTCCACAGAAAATGAGGCACTGTGGATTTATTCTGAGTTAAGAAAAAAAAATCAGGTTTGATCAAGGACAACCACCTGAGAAATTTCCGGTAGGAACAGATGGCCCAGATGTCTGAGTTCAACATTCAGAAAAGATTCAAGACATCTGCCTGAGATGATCAGTCCTCACAGGATATTCCAGTCACAAATTGATCATAACTCTAAAATTTCTTTAAGTCCCCATAAGATCTTCAGTGCCTTCAAACAGCAGGAAGTAGCCTGGAAAACTATGTCCACATTCCCCAAAAATGGACTATGGATATTCTTTTATTTTTTTGTATAAAAAGAGGAGGAAGTAGTGTGGGACCATGGTCTGCATTCTGCCAATTATATTTTATAGAAACGATGATTGGCCAGTAGCCAGGCAGAAAGTATAGTAGGGACAACCAGACAGGAAGTAGAGATGGGTCAAGGACAATAGAATTCTGACAAGGAGGAAGCCCATTCCTCTGGAGTACTGACCTGACCACAGAAAAAGCAAGATGTGAATACTTCTCTAAAATAGGTACTGAGCCATGTGGCTAACAAAGATAAGAATAATGGGCAAATATAAGTTATAGGAGTTAATAAGAAGCCTGAGCTAATGGGCCAATCAGTTTTTAACTAATGTAGACCTCTGTGTGATTTCTTTGGCACTTAACTATTGTGGGAACCAGGTAGGACAATAAACTCAGACAACAGTGTTCTACTCATCAGAATTTGGAAAATTAAAACATGTGCACCACACCATAGACACATATTCAGATTTTCAATGGGCAACTGCTTTAAGCTCAGAAAAGGCTGATTCAGTAATCACCTATTTACTGGAATTTATGGCTATTGTGGATATACCTGCACAAATAAAGACAGTATATGTCTCTAAGAAAATGAAAGAGTTTTTGCTTATTATAATATTAAGCATATTATAGGCATACCACATAATCTTAGAAGTCAAGCAGTAATAGAAACATCAAAACAAACTATAAAGCATATGTTAAACAAACAGAACGGTATGGAAAATACCCTGAGAAATAGATTACACAGTGCTTTATTAACACTGAATTTTCTTAACACTAATGTAAAAGGGACAACAGCAGCAGAGACACAATGGATAATAGAAAATTCTTCTAAATTAATTCAGCCGGTATATTTCAAGGATGTGTTGATCTCACAATGGAAGTCAGGAGGTGTGCTATGTTGGGGAAGGGGTTTAGATCTTGTTTCAACAGGAAAAAAGTCACGAATATCATCAAAATTTATAAAGATTCAGTATGAGAAAGAAAAATTTTTTGAGAAATGATGGATCATTCAAAAAGATGATAACTAATCATGTGGTTAAAAAAAACCCTCATAAGTGTTGCGGCAGGGTTCTGTTTGCATCTTTACAGAAAATACTCATCTTCAAAAACGTCAGGAGACTGTGGACATCTAAGTCCCTAAACAGCAAAAGATAATTATCCAGATAGGATCACCAAGCAAGGAGAATTATGACTTATGTGGACATATCATCTGAAGGGATGCATATCAAAACATAAACAAAAATAATTATCAATAATCACGATTCACTTAAAAAATCAATGCTAGCTTTGGAGTTGGACACTGGTTCTGTCATTCTCTAAGTCCAAGCATATTGTTAAAATAAAACTTCAAAGTTTCTTTCTCATGTCAGGAGACATGATATGGGACAGAAAGAAAAAAAGATTTAAAAAAAATAATTACTGTACTTCATACCAAATTTGTCTCTATTGTACCTTTCATTGAATGTATATGTCTGTATAAATAATGTTTAAATTTTCCACAATGAACAATGAATTTTCCTGCAGTAATCTCTGAAGCTTCCAGGAATAAAATGTGGCCCCACAAGAATGAGTCCACCTTTTTGATATGATGTCATGATGATGCTCAATATGGTTCCAACTTGGTTAGCTGAAATGGTTCACATTTTTACATATTTCTGGTCACAACTCCAAATAAGAACCTCAGAAAAACTCTACCAAATGCTCAGAGACTATTTGCAATTATACCAGATAGTAACCTCAGAACTTAACCATCACTTTACTTTCATAGGGTCCCATAGAAAGAACACCGACCCCATGACAGTTGGAAGTAATTCTAGAAGACAGCATTCCCCCTCCAAAAAAAGTTTGTCCTCAGGGTTAGGGATATCATTTAGGGGTTGATTATAACTGTTATAGGGCTGCAGGTTGAAGGTAATTATGTAGGCTCAGGAATATATTTGAGAAAAAGGTGTGGGAAGAAATTAGATGGGATAATAGATTAGTGTGAGCTTATTCACACTAATAGTGAGTAATGGAATAAAAAATTTTGAGCTATTATTTACATTGGTATAGATTATTGTACATTAATAAAAACTTAAATTATATTGAATATGTTCCTATTTTCATTTATAATATTTGTATACTTAAACAAAATTATTTCATCATATTTTATGCATGCATTTTTCTACTTCTGCTTAAGACATTTTGTATATTATTACAATTTTAGGATATATTTATCATATTGCAATATACATTTCTTCCTCTGATCAAGATACATTGTTTACATTTTGAGATCATTGTTCTCATTTGCTGTACAGTTGTTCAGAGATTGCTTACTATTTTAATATGAAGTTTTAGTATTTAAGTTATATAGGTACAAGTTGTTATGAATAATGGTCAGGAGAAAAGCTAATCAAAGGATATTAGATTCAGAGTTCTTTTTTTTAAAGGGGGAAGTGCTATGGAACAATGCTCTTTTATCTTGTCACGTGTATTATTTTTAATAAAATGCTGATTGTCCAGCAGTCAGTCACGAATTATTGGCTGGAGAACCAGGTAGTAAGTAGAAGTGAGACAATTAGAACAGGAGAATTCTGGGAAAAGGACTCAATCTGTATTTATGACCCAGCCACAGAGGATGCAAAATGTGACTGCCTTGATCAAAAAGGTACCAAGACATGTGGCTAGCATAGACAAGAATAATGGGCTAATTTAAGATGTAAGAATTAATTGATAAGAAAAACTTGATCTACTACGCTGGTCAGTTTATGATTAATGTAGAATAAAAGAATTATAGGTCAAAAGTCATTCATATGTTTTATACTTATAGGTAGTCTAAACTATTTTTCATAACTATTTCATAGAGCTATAGAATATGCACTTAAATAACTTAAGGTTCTGTTGAAGTGAGACACAATTGCTACTAGCAGCACTGATCTAACACTGAGAGAATGTTGAGCACCAAAGACACTCCACTTGGAACATGTTTTATTCTTGGCAAAATGCTCCTTTGGGCAAGGAACTGTCCATGCATCAACCACTGACAAAATGCATGATGTCTGGTCAGGACAAGAGGTATACAAGAAAAAAGACTGTAATATCTTGCCATGACAGGGTAAGATGGTTTCGAAATTTTTCTTGCCTCTGAAAATTGTCTGTCAGTTACTCTAAGCCTTAGCCCAAGTCGGTTGCTCTAGCATTACAAATGAGATTTTGGGTGATTGTATAGGTAGCCAGTTGTCTCTGTCATTTGTTGCACATTTTGGAAGTTGCTTGATTATACTTCCTTCTTACTCAAGTAATATCTTCCCTTCTTGGATCTTTGATAGGATTGAAGACTAGATAGCTATAGTTACTTTCCTCTTATGTCTTGGCCAAGTTATTTATTATACAAGACTTAAATTCATTAGAATAGGATAATTATTGAAACATTTATCACATGTTTCTTGTTTGATATATTTGTTCTTATTGATGTAATTCTGTATTAGGCTTATAACTCTCTTATTTTAACAAAAGCAAGAGGTGCTGTAGGAAATCCTGAAGCCAGTAGCCTTTAAGTTACCTAACCACTTGGGCAGAGCCTCATATACTGTATATGCTGATGTAAAACATGTGTCTGTTCTCTCTTTTCCAGCTGTGGCATTTTTAGTTGTTGTTCCCTTTCTGAGAAGAGCATTATGATCTGTGACTCTACCCCTAAATAAATAACCCTCTATTATATTCTATTCTGAACTAGTGCGGGGTTTCTTTTAAGCACCCTTATTTAAAAATAATTGAACTAGATATCAGAAAATGTAAATATTTCATAGGATCATGGGTCAGTAGGGTTAATACATAATGGTCTTCCTATTTAAAGTAGTCCACAAATTCAATGTAATCTCCATCATAATTTCAACAGAAGTATTCATAAACCTTAAGCAGACAAGTATCAACTTCATAAGGAAACATTAAACCCCAGGATATCTAAAATAATCCAGAACATAAAAGGATATACAGGAGGTATCACCTTACATAATCTCAAGTTATACTAAAATGCCACAGTAATAAAAACATTATGGTATTATCCTAAAAACAGACATGTTAATCAGTATAGTCAAGCTGAAGACAGAGACATAAATCTACACATCTATGGTTACATGATTTTCTTTTATAAAGAGGCTGGATATATACACTGAAAAGAAGACAACTGTAAATGGAGATGACACTTTAATGTCCCAACTACAGTGTGACAAATAATCACACAGAAACTTAAACTAATTATAAACTGATTGGACAAACAGCTCAGACTTATTACTAACTAGTTCTTACTTTTAAATTAACCAATTTCTATCAATTTATTTGACCACATGTCTCGTGGTTTTACCTGTGCTCTAATACATTTTGTTCCTCTGGAAGCTTTTTTGCATTTCTCCCAACTCTTCCCCTCCTCATCTGAAATCTTAGTTTGATTGTTACACTTAACCTCATGTTGCCTGACTATGGATCAAACAGTTTTATTATTAGCCAATGAGAGATATACATATTCACAGCATAAAGAAAGATTATTCCACATCAGACAGCATTTCAACTAATACTGCTGGTCAAATTGGATGGCTGCATATTGAAAATATGAATAGATTCACAACTATCATCCATCACAAAACTGTACTCCAAATAGATCATATCCATCACTATAACATGATGTCCACTGAACTTGATAGAAGAGAAAGTAGATAATATCCTTAAACACCGGCACAAAGATCAACAATTTATAAACAGAATCTCATAAAACTGAAATGTTTCTGCATGGCAAAGATCTTGGCCTTTTGAAGAAAACACCTAGAGAATAGGAAGATATTTTGACTAATTACACATCTAATAATGTGCTAATATGTAAAATAATCAAGAATCTTGATTTAAAAACAAATAACCCAATTAAATTTGAATACAAATCTAAACCAAGGATTTTCAATAGAGAGAACTCAGATAATGAGAAACACATAAGGAAACATTCTTAAACATCAAAGAAATGGAAATCAAACCTCCTTTGAGATTCCATCTTACACAAATAAGAATGGTTAATATTAAAAATACAAGTGACAGCTTATACAGGCAAGGATGTTGAGCAAGAGAGGTACTCCTCCATTGATGGTGGAAGTTCAACCTTTACAACCATTATGAAAAGTATTATGGGAGTTCCTTCAAAAGACAGGAATTGAGCTACCTCAAGATCATGCTATACCAGTCTTGGGCATATACTGAAAGAAGGTTTCATCATACAAACGGGAAACTTTTTCAACCATGTTCTTTGTTGTTCTACACATAATACTCAGAAAACAAAAGCAGTGTAAGTGTCCATAAAACAAAGAATGGATATAGAAATATGGTATATTTACACAATAGAGGATGATTCAGCCATTACAAAAATGACAGTGTGAAATTTTCAGGTAAATTGGAAAAACTAGAAAAAAAATCATCATGAGAGAGGTGAGAGGGGAAACTGTTTTCATATTATATTGGGTAAGAGAAACATTAATTTTTAATAACAGTGTTTGGATTTTAAAAAGGTAGAGAGATATAAAATCTTCCCCAGGGACAAGCCCCACAAGTTGTTATCTAATACCAATTGGTCAGCTCCCCAAACATATCCATATCAGCAATAATAAATGGACAAAGCTGATTTTATTTATGCATTTATTTGAGTGAATTTGAGATGGACTAAAGAATGAACATGAGCAGTATTGGAGGATAGAAGGATAGAAGAGAAAATACAAAACAGTACAAATATTACTATGTTTTAATTAAAGCTAAAATGATTAGTATGGGATATAAAATATTTAGTCTTTCCCTGGAATCCAATAATTATTCAACAAAGAGATTGAAAAGTTTCTTTTTGTCATAACCAATATTCCTTATTGCTTGTTCTCAAATCTCTGGCACCTACCATTATATTGTCCACTTCTACTTGTTTGACTAATTTAAATTCTACAATTGATTTTATTTTGGTGTTTTTTAAAATTTTACTTAGCACAATAATTACCAATTCTCTCAAAGTTGCAGTTATATTTTAATCAATTTAAAGATGAATTTTACTATTCTCTCTTTCTCTATCTCAATGACTCTCTAAATCTGTGCTTTGTGTATGTGTGTGTGTATGTTTGTATATATAATTTTTCTTTATTTACCCATATATTAAGGGAAATTTTTTATAAATTGCCTGATGGAAAATATTGCAGTAAATTTGAGAGAAAAGGTGTCTTTAGTATTCAGTTTTCAAGTTTTTGAGCCATCTAATAAGTAAAATTTCCAGATATTAACACTTTTATGGATAAATAATTTTCAAATGAGGGTTCTTTTTAAATTTTAAGGGCCTGATTTTCTATAAATAAACTGAAGAAATATGATATAATCAAACTTGCTTATTCATATTTTTATTGATTTTAATTTTGTGATATTCTTTCTAAAATTAATGTGAAGAGATAAACATCAGATTTTTATCTGTAATTTCTATTTATCCTGTTGTTTCAATGTACTTTTTTTGTTTAACATTTTCAGTTTTTGAGCTTTTTTGATTTATGATACAAGAGTCCAAAATCATTTTTTTTGCATGTGGACATAAAGATTTTTGAGTATAATTTAAAATATGTGAGATTGCTTTCTCATTTTCTTCTCTCCATAGGTTAACAGAAAACCATGCTTGGAAATGAATATTTTTGTTATTTTTGTTTGTTTCTGTAAGTTTCAGTTCTTTTGAGATTATGTCAGATTATATATTGGTAGCTTTTTATACTGTTTAATTTAACATGTTTTTTCAATATATATTGATGTTTGAGAAAGTGATGCAACCATCTTTGATTTGATTATCTTAACTATAATGATCATTATTACTTTTGTGGTTCTACACAAAAGTTCTTTTTTCCTTTTTTGTAGTAAAAGATGCCAATGAGATATTAGTAGTTACTGCATTTAATCTATAGATTTTCTTGTATCATATAAGCATTTTCATTGCTAATTCTAATATCATTGGCATAGAATATATTTACATTTATTTGACTCTTCATAAATTTTCATCATCCATATTTTATAATTATTTAATTCTTTCATTACTTTGTTTATCCTCATTCTGGTCCTTTTATTTTTAATTAAAATAAAGTAGATTTTCTAATGTTCTTTTTGGATCTTCATTGTTTATATATGAAATTCAGCTTATTTTTCCATGTTTGTTACATATAACACAATTTTTATAAAACCCATTAGGATACATGTTTTGATGAAATTCACAGAATTTTCATAAAAATTGTATCTTCATCTGATAACAAAGATGATTCTCCCTCTTTGTGTAAGGTTTAAATGTATGATAGATGTTCTACAATTAAATTTCTCTGTGTAGAAATTAAAATATCCTAAGTAACACAGGTAGTAATTATAATATTTTCCTATATTGATTACTATTTTACGATGGAATTTATATGTGTAATCTTTTTGTAGTATGGTTATTTTTTAATATCCATTAATCTAAGGTTCCTTTGGCTCCAGTTTGTTTTATCCTGAAGTGGTGATGAGCTTTATCGAAAGTCATTTTCACACCCATTAGGATGATATCAAATGTCAAATGTCATTTTCATACATGGTAGGATGAGGATGCAGTATTTGCTCTTTCATTATTTATAACAAACTTTATTATAAAAACTATAAAAATATAATTATATATCAAAATGAACCAGGCTTAAAGTCTGGTTTTTATAGTGTATATTTTATACTGTGTAAGGTGTTTTGCTAATATTAGTGAAATAAGATCTAGATGCCAAACAATTGAACAGGAGGTATAGGCAGGACTTCTGAGAAGAGAAAAGGAATAGAAGGAGGAATCTTGGCACATGAAATAGGTACAAAAAGACAAAGAGGAAACAGGGTAATGGTAGAGAACACATCAAATGGGGGGAATGCGAGTCAAATAATCCCAAGCTAACTCTGAATATAGTATAAGTTTTTCTTTATTAAAAAAATGAAAATCTAGGAACAGGAATAGAGGTTCAACAATCAAGTATGGGGCACAGGAAAAGAGGGGTGAGTAAGCTGGACCATGACTCTTAGGTACCCCAAAGCCATGCCTCATCCTGTTGCAGCCTCTAAAAGGCCATTGGCAGAAGGAGGTTCCCCATCACCTCCCCCTTTTGTCTAAAAATGAGAGTTCCATACCCAATAAAAACTATATATAATAAAAATAGATATCAATGATAAAAAAAATAGAACTACTACCAGTTCTAAAATACAAGGAGAATAAATATTATATTAGAAATGGGTGAGCTAAGTCATAAAATGAAAGTAAATATGATGATCTAATATTCAACCCTATCAAAATATCTGAGAAAGGAGATATTGTTTAAGTTGGCAGAAAGAAACATCAAGCAGCTTTCAAAATGTGCAGTAGATGACAGAGAAAACTGGCTACCTGGGCAATCACCCAATGTCTCATTTGCAATGTTGAAGCAATCAACTTTGGCTAAGTCCTAGAGTAACCTACAGACCATTTTCAGAGGCAGGAATATTTTTCAAAACTGTCTTACCTTGTCTTGGCAAGTTTTGGCAGATTTTTTTTTGTATATTGCTTCTCCATTCCAGAGATTGAACATTTTATCAATGGTCAGGGCATGGGCAGTTCTTTACCAAAGGGCCCAGTTGTGCCCAAAGTAAAACAAGCTCCCTATGAATGTATTCAATGTGGTAATGTATAACACAATCATCTCCAAAGGAATGAAAGAACATATACTGGAGAAAAATCCTGTAAGTCCTGTTACCAAAACATTATCAAGGGTAACTTAGAGGAGACATCCCAGGATAAAGCATAGAAATATTTCTGTAATACTTTCACATGTGTTCAGTTTGGATCATTCCCTTTATTCTCTTGTTCTCCATTTCAATTCTCTATAGATTTTGTACACATATAACAGCAATTATTTTTGTAATATTCAAGTTACAAGAATATTTCTAAGGGGAGTGACTGCACCAATTTTGTGATATTTCTTAAAAAAATGCTGCAAGATCCCCTACAGAGCAGCTGGGATCCCGGCAGGTCTGGAGCTGCTGCAAAGGGTCCCAAGCGGGTGCCTGGCAGGCCTGCAGAGCAGCTAGTCCCAGGCAGGCAGATGCCAGGATCTGGAGCAGTTGCAAGTTCCCTGGCAGCAGGCAGACTCATAGTAGGCAGGCAGGAGACAGAGATATGGATAGACACAACATGTAGAGTAAGATTTAATATTTATTCAGGGGGTTATGGAGGTGAAAGGGAGAGGGGGTCAGAGAGAGAGAGAGAGAGAGAAGAGGAGAAAGAGAAGGAAAGGTGGGGGGAATACGCACGCATGCCAGGAGGGGACAGAGAGAATCTAAGATGGCCGCAAGAGGTCAGGGGTCACTGGGAGTGGGCATGACTTGACACTTAAAGAGACCAAAAACCACAACACTATCAATGCCAATGCCTAACATCAAGTTCCCTTGTGTACAAATTGTCACCTGAAGCTGGGGGCACAGTACCTGATGAGACAAGCCACTGAGTGATATGTCTTTATCAGTCATACTTGGCAAATGATGAATTGGCATTATTTTTTTAGGTTGTTTTGTGATGGAGGAGGGTCATCTTTCTATCTTTTGTTTCATTGGTTAAGTAATAAAGAAACTGCTTGGCCTCTGATAGGACAGAAAATTAGGTAGGAGAGTAGACAAAACAGAATGCTGGGAAAAAGAAGCTGAGTCAGGGCAGTCACCATGATTCTCCCAATCCAGACAGATGCAGGATAAGATCTTCCCTGGTAAGCCACCTCATGGGCTACACAGATTATTAAAAGTGGGTTATATCAATATGTAAGAGCTGGCCAATAAGAGGCTGGAACTAATGGGCCAGGCAGTGTTTAAAAGAATACAGTTTCTATGTAATTATTTCGGGTAAAGCTAGCTGGGTGGCAGGAAGCAGCCTGCTGCTCCTATTACAACAGTTTTGTGGTAAGAACCTTGGTTAGACATCTGGCACCCTACACTGCAAAACACTTCAAATAGGGGGAACGTAAGTCATATAATCCCAAGATAATTCTGAAACGAGTATAGTAAGGGTTTTCTTTTTTAAAAAGAAAACTTGTGGAACAGAAATTGGGGTATGGCGTCCAGGTGTGGAGCACCAGATGAAGAGGGGCAATCTGGTTGGACTGTATCTTTTTAGTACCCCAAGGCCAATGTTTCAACCTTGTCCACCCTCTCAAAGGTCATTGGCTGAAGGAGATTCCCCATCCGGGTTAGCAGTATTGACAGAATGTAAATTAATAAAAATATTTACAGTGCGTAAAACATATACAAATATAAAACATAAATAGCATTAATTAATATAACTTTAAGTTGTAAGAGATAGGTAAGGGAAACTTAAGCTAAAGGCTGAGATTTGATCATTAGTAAGAATTCTCCGTGTCACTATTTGGGAGCTGGTAGTACAGAGAAAGACTTATTACAGATGACATTTAACCTAAAGACTTGAACAATTAAACATAGGACATAAGATAGCTAAAAACGTTCTGACAAAAGAGATTGATGTGGCTTCCTAGTCCTGAACTCCCTTAGGAATGCAGGTGTTGGGCAGCATACAGATACATGACTGTTAGCTACTACTTACAGACTGGAGCATGTCACTAGTGCAATTCACCTGCACCATGCACTAAGATTAGCTATGGTAGCTGATATGGAAATTTCAGATTTATCTCATATCAAAAAATTCTGCAGGTACTGTAGTAATGCCAGATCCAAACAAAAGGAAACCTATAAAAAGGTACGGTATGTTTTAAAAACGTGCTTTAATTCTGGGGAAAAAAAGAATATGGCTATAGACAGTCATAGGAAAATAAATAAGTAATTTAAAATACTAAAGTCTTTAAAGATAGAGTAATATAAAAATAATAAGCCATATATTGATAGAATATAAACATGTTTGTATCATGAATGGTATTGTATTGATTTTCAATTTTTAGATATTAATGTAAAAATGCTCTCTAGAGATATTGGATCATGGAAACTACTAAATTAAGCCAACCTAAATATTTTAAGAATGTCTTAACTTCAAAATTTAAGTCAGAAAATGTTTTGGATTGGGAGAGAAGTTAGGTGTTTGTTTCCATAGGAAGCCAAAGAAGTTATGATTTTCTTCAAAATTATTAAAGATCAGGTATGACTAAAAATGATTTCATAAGGATCCTGCCTGCAAACATGAAAGAAGAATCCAAGGAAGACATCAAGACAGGAGATGTCTAAGCCAATCTCTTAACATGTGGACAGCTCTGAGAGTAGATGAGATGAAGAAGGATTAATACAGACAGATTGGTATAAATTTAGACAACTTTAATGAAAATAGCACACTCACGCAACCGGAGTTCCAGCGATGCACCGAAACAGGAAACAGGAAGCACAGCAGCGTCTGCGCACCCGAATTTATCCGTAAACATTTGCCCGAGTCCGTCCCACCCCCAAAGGCGGGCTCTCCCTACAATGAGATATGATAAATCCTGTTGACTACAAAGTCCTTATAACTTATCACATGTCATCCTTTCATATAGCTTCGCTAGTGGTTCATTTATAGAGCTCAAATGGAGGCTTAAAATTGACAGATGTGCTTTACTTGTTAAAATATGGAACAAAAACCATCTTTAACTAAATTATGCACATTGCACATACACACAAACACACACACATATATAATATTAAATTTAAATATTTGTGTGTTTTCAAAAATAGGATCAGACACATATAAAGACAAGTAGTACTGGTGAACTAGCCTCTCAAAATCAACATGCAAAGCAACTTCAAATCTGCTAACAGAGATGATCTAATCTCACAGACTATCCAGCCAGGACTTCACAGAAAGGCTTGCTTTACACTTTTTCAACATACAGAGACTAAACAAAAAATATAGAGCTATCACTTCCAGCACTTGACCATTTTCTTAAGTTTTTCAGTGTCCCGCAAACATTGCATTGCCACCCGACAACAGAAACACAATGCCCGCATTTCAAACATGGACGATAGGTGGGTTTTGGTCATTCAGTGGGTTATGAATGTTGGTCATTATTTATGGTAGTTTGTTAAAAATTATTACCTGTCATGGTAAGGGAGAATACTAAGAAGGGAATTCGGAATCAGGGATTACCTTCTGAAAAGAAAAATATGATATATAGAAATGATAGGAGCAGAGAAAAATTTAGAGCGAAATAAAAATCAGTAAAAAAAAAAAAAAGCCAGCCAGTACATTACTCAAAACAGGAAAAAAAGAAATGTTAGGAGGGTAGATTATAGAATCAATTTTAAAAATAAAAATAAAAAACAGCTATTAGTCTCAAATATTTTATATTGTTATTGACTTCTGTATATTAATTCAAATTTGATGTTATTTTGTTAGAGCACACTCTATATATGTTTTAATTTTTGTTTAAGGTATTTTTGTCTATTGATTCAAATTTAAAGTTACTGATGTCTTACTGTATATATATATATATATATAGTCTTGTTTAAATAAGCACATTTTAAAAATATAAAGTTTTAATTCTTGAAAGCTATTTAGAGTAACTAAGGAATATAGGACAGTAGTTATTCATCTATATAATAAAACTTGTGGTCATGTTTTATATGTTTTCAAGGTCAAACAGAAAAATATTTAAAATAGACAGATGGTCTTCAGAACCTTCAAAGACCTAAAGAATATGCCAGTTCAAATATTTTAATAACATAATGCTTTTCATAACAGTGAGAAGGGTCTACTCCTAAAAGCATGCAGGCTTAGGGACACCATTTAGGGATGGATTATAATTGATATATGGTTGAGGGATGTGGGAGGAATTATATAGTCTCAGGGATCTTTTTTTAAGGAGAGATAATTGGATGATGGGATAATAGATTGGTATTTGTGAGTTATTGTTTTTAGACAATTATATTGGTATAGATTCTTGTATATTGATACAAAGTTAAATTATATTGAATATTATATACATGTATCATTCTACCTTTTTTAAACATTGTTTATGTATTGACATATATATTTACCATATTGCAGTACATTACTACCTCTGATTAAGATACTTATACATTGTTTACATTTGAAGGTCATTGTTCTCATTTATTTCACAGTTGTTTATTGTCTTAGTCTTTAAGTTAGATAGGTATTAAAAATTATAGATCAATAGTCATCTATGTTTATCATATTTATAATTAGGTTATTTAGATACATAGAGATTATATTCCATATAGATACATAATCTTCAATCTCTTCAAAGAGCTGTAGAAAATGCCCTTTAATCTAACTTAGATTTTCATGGTAGTGAGACACAATCACTCCTGGAAACACCGATCTATTTCCAAGAGAATGTTGAGCATCAAAGACATTCTACCTGAAGCCTTTCTTCTTGGCAGAACTGGACTTTGGGAAAAGAAATGCCCATACCTCAACCACTGACAGAAATACAGAGTATCTGTAAATGGATAAAACAGGACTGTCATATCCTGCCAAGACAGGGTACGATAGTTTTGAAAAGTTTCTTGTCTTTGAAAATGGTAAGTCAGTTATATTAGGCCTTAGCCAAAGTTGGTTGCTTTAACATTGCAAATGAGACTAGTGATTGCCCAGGTAGTCAGTTGTCTCTATCATTTGTTGCACAATTTGGAAGTTTCTTGATTGCTCTTCCTATTTACTCAAGGAATATTGTTTCCCTTCTCAGATCGTCAATGGAGTTGAAGATTAGATAATTTTAGTTATCTTCCTCATTATTTTGACAAGCTTATTTTCAATGCATTATTTTAACTCATTGAAATGGAATGTTTAGTAAAACTTTTGTTATGTGTTCTTGCTTAATATTGTTTATATTTTGTAATTTTATATTTGGTATAAGGGGGTCGGGGAATGTCTGTGCTCCCTTTCCAGGCTCCTGTTGCAGGTCAGAAACACACTCACCCCTCTGATGGATCTTCAGGAACAGGATCAGACATGGTCTAGCAATTTGTTGATATTCATAATGATTCAATACCTTGACTATTTGATTGGAAAGTTTTTGTACTTGACACTGAAGAATTTTCTGGATTATGGTTCTACTGGAGCGCCCTGTCAGCACAAGTGATCTCAACTGAATATATGTACACACACACACACACACACACACACACACACACACACAC
Source organism: Microtus agrestis (assembly GCA_902806775.1). Taxonomy (NCBI): domain Eukaryota; kingdom Metazoa; phylum Chordata; class Mammalia; order Rodentia; family Cricetidae; genus Microtus; species Microtus agrestis. The sequence continues at coordinate 205,638 of CADCXT010000752.1, forward strand.
ATAATTTCATAATTCTTTGAATCATTATTAGTCTGGAAGGAATTCACAGATTTGCATCCTCTGTTGAAACAAAAATAGAACCTCCTTTCCAAAGCAACATATCCTTAGACCCAAAGTTTGAATTCAAGATACCTTTAAAGTGTATAAGTTGGTTTAGCTTAGTATTCTGTACAAAAAATATCTCGGTGTACTTAACTCATTGACAGTGAAGTTCAAAGAAATCACAATAATATACATAATCCAGACTCTTTCTGTGTTTTCCATCTTACCATTGCTTATTTTTTATACCTTTAATCTATGACTGTCTGTACTCTGTCTCTTTAAAAAATTTATTTTACTTCGTAAAACCATTTACTTTTTAATTGTCTATATTTATGTAGTCTCTCTCCCCAGCCTATGCACATTTAAAAACAAACAGTGACTCCTTCTGAGGCTGTTTATATTTGAATCTGTCCTATTATGTATCTTTAATCTTTTTCTATCTAGGGGTGTTTTTTAAAATGATAAATGGTATGGTTAGGACATAGGCTGAATTGCCTTTTGGCTCAGCTCAGTGTAACATTCACTGCTTCTGAGAATGCCTGGTGGGATATGTCCTAATGACCTCAACTATGCAAACCATTTGGCCCATGCTGCCACCATGTAATTTGCTGTACCCTGCCCAGAAACCCCATTAAAGTGTTCAGCCTCCTGAAAAAAGAGATATTTATGCCTGTATCATGAACCAGAATGCTGACATTTCTTAAAGAAGTCGCATTTTTGCTGCAAATGTTGAATCAGGAAGACTTCTTTTAAAGGAGTTGAGGTGGCCCTGCTCAGCCCCAACAAACAGAGGCCATCAAAAAAAGGCAGCTACCTAAAAAGCCATGCTTATCTCTGTTCTTTTCTGTCTAGATTTCCTTTTCAAGCATCTTCAGGTTTTATTTGTATTTAGTCAGCCAAACGTTGTGTTATCAATGTTAAGTCACAGACTGCTCATTTTTTTCTCAGCCACCCAGACTACACAACACTGCTTGGCCTATTTGCTCATACTTCCTATTGGCTAGTTCTTAAATTAATCCATTTATATTAATCTGTGTATTTCCATGTGGGTGTGACCTACCATTAAGGTTTTGTCCAGCATCTGGAATCTGTCTCCTGTGGCAGTTACAAGGTTTTTCTTTGACTCTGCCTACACTCTCTATATATCTTTTCCATTTTGGCTATATCCTGTTAATCATTGGCTGAAAGCAGCTTATTTATTAACCAATGGCAATAAAACATATGCATAGCATACAGAGGGGAATCCCACACATCAATTATCCTGAGCACAGAAAATCTCAAAGCCTTCCCCACATTAGCACTTCATCCTGAAAGGCTATATATAGTTGAAAAGCCACCTCTAATAATAATTTAACTCCCTATAAAATTCTGTGGGCCAGTTACATTGAAACCACCACATTCCACTTTGCTCCAATAAGCTTTTTTTTTAAAAAAAAATTATATTGCAAAACCCATTCATTCAAATTTCAAATATCCCCATTTTCTATTGCAGTCTAAACCAGGTTTTAAAGTCAAAAGTTCCAAGTGACTTCTGAGATTCATGTAATCTCTTTATTGTAATCAATTCTAAAAGTTAAAATAAATAGAAGATCACATATGTACAACATATAATGGCATAATATATACATTACCATTCAAAAATGCAGGAAACAGAGCATAATGAGGAAATACTGGATAAGTGATTGATAAAAAACTCCAACTCTGCTTCTTCATGTTTGATCTCACGATGCTCTTCAGATCCCTAACTCCAATAAACTTTGTTGACTGTAACAAATTTCTTTCTCTTGAGCTGGTTTTATTCCCTGTTAGCAGATTTTCTTAGCATCTATCACAATACACTGTCTTCTTCTAAACCTTGACATCTAGGAAGTAATCCAGGCTTCAAATTCACAGTTTCACACAGTGTTCTTTCTAAGCTTCAATTCTCAAACACCCTAATACAGGTTTGGCCTAAGAAGACTTCCTCAGGGACAAATTCTATTGTCCTTTACTTCTATCATTAACTCCAGAACCATGTGTCCAAAGCTGCTAAATACAGTTTCTTATTAGGTCTTTAACCTGGTACTTTTCTTCAAATATATCTTCACAAGCTTTCTGTCCTTGACTGCCTATCCTTTTTTTTGTCCTGAAACTGCATATAATGACCAAGATGGTCTAAAAACTTACATATTTGCTAGCCTCTTCCATCCTACTGCTGAGATTAAGGACATGAAATATCATATTCAGCTCTAAACTTTCCTTTAATTAATTTATACAATTTGTAATCATATCAGTGTGTGACTTTGCCTTTATATTACCATTATATTTATTTCATTTCTTAATGTTTTTATGTCTTTGAACATATAACTTAGCTTGAGTCTACTTTCTGGTGCTATTTTTATACTCAAATACTTTTTCTTGCACAGCTTGTTCCTTTTCATTTCACTCATATTTCTTCATTATAGTTAACATTGATGACCACTGAACAGCATCTATTTTAGTTTCTCTTGAGGATTTCTCTACCAGCAGAATTGTTCCAAATCCCTTCTCTAACCTCATGCATACTCTTTAGATAAGGGCAATAGGTAGGCACTTTCTTCACTTAACTATAACTAGAATGATCTCCCGGCAACACACTAAAGTTATATTTCTCACAAACTTCTTGAAGAATCTCCCAACAGTTCAAATACCACTTAGCACCTTTGAGTTTCATGTTCTTACAAATATGGCCCATTAAGTAGTGCTTAAAGAATTCTACAATTTTGCTAACCCAAGTACCAAAGCCTAAATACCTCCAAAAATATGGGCATGCATATAACAGCAATACACCCATCCCTGGCACCAACTTCTATAACTTCTATCTTAGGGTTTTTATTGTTCTGAAGAGACACAATAACCATGTCCACTCTTATGAAAGAAAATATTTAATTGAGTGATTGATTATAGTTTATACCTTTTGTCTATTATCAACATGGTTGGACATGATGCCAGGCAGGCAGACATGATACTAGAGAAATAGCTATGAGTCCTCCATTTTTCCAGAACAGGAAGTGGGTTGAGAAATGAGAAAGTGTCTTGATCAAGACCCCAAAGCCACACCTCCTCATAATCCTACTACCTATGAGATTATGGGGGCAATTAAATTAAAAATACTATATAATTCCAATTGTTTTTTCCCATTTTATTTTATTTATTTTATTTTTCTCCATTAACAGCTTCAACTGGGTGTGGGGCAACAAAACCATTCCCAGCACAACCATGGGTGTGGGGTTCCCCGCAGTCTCCCCAGGGTGATGGTTCCTGCAATGATCTCTACGGGGAAACGGCTCCCAAAAGATCCCCTCCCCCTCCCATACAAAGGCAGGCAGCTATCACGTGGAGAACACCAGTCAGAGTCAACCATGGTGTCAGACCAAAGGAGAAGGGACTGATACAAGGAGAGAACCTCCTCTCGAGTGGTGAAGCAATCCACCACTCCTGGGAACAGAGGGGTGCCCGATGACTCCTAGGTCGAGTGGGGACCAGGCCTATTTTCTTTCCCCCTTACCCGTCCTAGGGTTCCCAGGGCCCTACCTTAGGTTGGGGGATTATCCTGCCATAAATTGCCCGTCCTTGGAGCTCCTCAAATAAAAAGGCATCTAGCAGGATTAAAGTAAGCAGATCACAGGGCACCCTGTCTTAGGCCATGTGGAGAGCGCCCTCATACCTGAACCATGCCATGTTGAGCCGGTTTCTACAACCTCTGTATGGTGTGCTCTTCAGGCGAGGATCCACACTAACTCCCGTCATTGGGCCCCTGCGTCTATCATTAATGAAAAGACTGTGAGGAGCTCCTCAAACAAAAGATATAATGATATAATTTTGGCACCAATAACTCCATCTCCAGACAAGAAGAAAGGGCTTTTTCCCAACCCAGTATTCACCTTCCAGTCTGGCCTATGGTATGTCCTCCTTCCTAAGTGCCTACTCCACATAAAGTTACGTGTGCTGCCTGCCAAAAATTAGGGCAGTGTAAAAGGGATCAAAATCTAAAATTTTTAACATGTGCATTAAACCCAAACATTTTACAGCATGTGTCAAACTTTTCCCAACATCTATAAGTAGTTACAAATATCATTAGAACAATTTCAGTAGGAGTACAATGACATACATTGATGTTATCAAATACCACCAGTTCCAGTCTCTGAGCAACAGTGACAGGAACCCCCAATTTTCCCCCTTCTTAAGTGAAGAGAGGTTAATATTTTAATTAAAATGAGTTCTGTGTCCCAAAGTTTAAAGCAGTCTGATGTTTAGTCTGCAACTCAGCTCCAAAGGAGACCAGAGTTCAAGCTGCAGAAGCAGTTTAACATTTGTGCTCCAGGACAGGTGGGGGAACCTGGGTGAGGCGAGCTGGATTCAGCTACATGAAGCACATCCTGGCACTTATGTCCGCCGGGGCTCCCTGGACTCTGGAGGCAGGATGAAACCCTGCAGAGTGGTGTAGCTGTTTTTGTTAGCAGGCACTTCTTTCCTTGGGGGCAGGGAAGACCGGACCAAGGACCTCTCCTCAATCATCTCTGGAAGTCTGGCACTCCTCTGTGTCCGCAGCCTCGACATCACGTCCAGATTTTATTTTCTTTCTGTGAAAAAAGCACAAACACATCCTCGACCCCAAATATATATACAGGTCGGGTTTTTTCATAATGCATTGCAAGGGCTTTTTCACCTTGTCTTATCAAAGGTAAGCTTGGTGTCATCAAGCCAGATCCGTTTGCATCAGGATCTGCTGGCAACTTTTATGAGTTGCTTTGAAGGAGCCTTGTTATGCTCCATAATTTTTATTATTGTTAGCCATATATGCAGTTCCTCCATTGGACGAGTCATTTGTAAAATTTAGCATAAAATCTTTTAAGGGATTTTTTGCTATAACATTAGCAAGATACAGGTGCATAAATAGTAGCAGTGATCTGGGAAAAGACCATTTTTTTTGGCCTTTGAATTTAGCACAGGCAATTGTCCAGGAATCAATCTTAAAATTATCAATGAATCTACTGTTTAGTATAAGAAACATTGATCATAGTCAATAATTTGTTAAACCATTGTCCAGATTCTATCCTGTCCTTTTATATCAGGCAGGCTACTGGTTTAAATTAAGAGTTTAATATCTTAACTAGCAAAACTGAGAAGATTTAACCATAAGCAGCATGTTTTATTAAGCTGTTGTATAATAAGTTTTACATCTAATATACACACTTGCCCTAGCTGAATTATAATTAATATACTGTATTTGTTGATTATTGTATACTTTATCTGTTGATTTATACTTTACCTGCTTGAGTACCTGTTAGGCAGCTGTTTAAAGCTCCCTATTGGAAACTGTTTTTTGTGAGAATTTTACCTAGCAGCTCAAGGTCTGCCATAAGAATATTATCACTAGAGCTTTAACCGTTGGACATCGAACCAAAAGTTTGTAAGCTATCCTCTTTTATTTTTATTTTTATTTTTTTTATATTGGAAAAAAAAGAAATTTCTGCCTACTCCCCGCCTCCCATTTTCCTCCACCTCCTCCTACTCCTCCCCCTCCCCCCTCCTCCCCCTCCATATCCAGACCGAAGAGCAGTCAGGCTTCCCTGCCCTATGGAAAGTTCAAAGTCCTCCCCCCTCAATCCTGGTCTAGGAAGGTGATCATCCAAACTGGCTAGGCTCCCACAAAGCCAGGACATGAGGTAGGATCAAAACCCGGTGCCATTGTTCTTGCCTTCTCAGCAGCCCTCATTGTCTGCCAAATTCAAGGAGCACGATTTTATCCCATGCTTTTTCAGTCACAGTCCAGCTGGCCTTGGTGGGCTCCCAATGGATCAGCCCCACTGTCTCCGTGGGTGGGTGCACCCCTTGTGGTCCTGACTTCTTTGCTCATATTCTCCCTCCTTCTGCTCCTCATTGGAACATTGGGAGCTCAGTCCGGTGCTCCAGTGTGGGTCTCTGTCTCTATCTCCATCCTTCGTCAGATGAAGGTTCTTTATTTATCTCTAGAAACCATAATTAGTGAGTACATCCCATGTTCATCTTTTTGGGTCTGTGTTACCTCACTCAGGATAGTGTTTTCTATTTCCAACCATTTGCACGCAAAATTCGCGAAGTCATTGTTTTTTACCGCTGAGTAGTATTCTAATGTGTATATATTCCACACTTTCTTCATCCATTCTTCCATTGAAGGGCATCTAGGTTGTTTTCAGGTTCTGGCTATTACAAATAATGCTGCTATGAACATAGTTGAACAAATGTCCTTGTCATATGATCGGGCATCTCGTGGGTATATTCCCAAGAGTGGCATTGCTGGGTCCATGGGTAGGTTGGTCCCTAATTTCCTGAGAAACCGCCACACTGCTTTCCAAAGTGGTTGAACAAGTTTGCATTCCCACCAGCAATGGATGAGGGTACCCCTTTCTCCACAGCCTCTCCAGCAAAGGCTATCATTGGTGTTTTTGATTTTAGCCATTCTGACAGGTGTAAGATGATATCTCAATGTTGTTTTGATTTGCATTTCCCTGATCGCTAAGGAGGCAGAGCATGACCTTAAGTGTCTTTTGGACATTTGAACTTCTTTTGTTGAGAATTCTCTTTTCAGATCAGTGCCCCATTTTTTAATTGGGTTAATTAGTATTTTAAATTCTAGTTTCTTGAGTTCTTTATATATTTTGGAGATCAGACCTTTGTCTGTTGTGGGGCTGGTGAAGATCTTCTCCCAGTCAGTGGGTTGCCTTTTTGTCTTAGTGACAGTGTCCTTTGCTTTACAGAAGCATCTCAGTTTCAGTAGGTCCCATTTATTCAATGTTGCCCTTACTGACTGTGCTGCTGGGGTTATACCTAGGAAGCGATCGCCTGTGCCCATCTGTTGTAGGGTACTTCCCACTTTCTCTTCTATCAGGTTTAGTGTGTTCAGATTGATATTGAGGTCTTTAATCCATTTGGACTTGAGTTTTGTGCATGGTGATAGATATGGGTCTATTTTCATTCTTCTACAGGTTGACATCCAGTTGTGCCAGCACCATTTGTTGAAGATGCTTCCTTTCTTCCATTGTATACTTTTAGCACCTTTATCGAAGATGAGGTGTTCATAGGTTTGTGGGTTAAAATCCGGGTCTTCTATACGATTCCATTGTTCGACTTCTCTGTTTTTATGCAAATACCACACTGTTTTCATTACTGAAGCTCTGTAATAGAGTTTGAAATCAGGGATGGTAATGCCTCCAGAAGTTCCTTTATTGTATAAGATTGTTTTGGTTATCCTGGGTTTTTTGTTTTTCCATATAAAGTTGATTATTGTCCTCTCAAGATCAGTGAAGAATTTTGATGGGATCTTGATGGGGATTGCGTTGAATCTATAGATTGCCTTTGGTAGGATTGCCATTTTTACTATGTTGATCCTTCCAATCAAAGAGCAAGGGAGATCCTTCCATTTTCTGGTATCCTCTTCAATTTCTTTCTTCAGTGCCTTAAAGTTCTTGTCAAATAGATCTTTCACTTCTTTGGTTAGAGTTACCCCAAGATATTTTATGCTGTTTGTGGCTATCGTGAAAGGAGAAGCTTCTCTTATTTCCCTCTCTGCTTCCATATCCTTTGTGTATAGGAGGGCGACTGATTTTTTGGAGTTGATCTTGTACCCGGCCACATTACTAAAGGTGTTTATCAGCTGTAGGAGTTCTTTGGTGGAGTTTTTGGGGTCGCTTATGTACACTATCATATCATCTGCACATAACGAAAGTTTAACTTCTGCCTTTCCAATTCGAATCCCCTTGATTCCCTTATGTTGTCTTTTTGCTATTGCTAAAACTTCAAGCACTATGTTGAAGAGGTATGGAGAGAGTGGACAGCCTTGTCGTGTTCCTGATTTTAGCGGGATGGCTTTGAGTTTCTCTCCATTTAGATTGATGTTAGCTGTCGGTTTGCTGTAAATAGCTTTTATTATATTTAGGTATGACCCTTGTATCCCTAATCTCTCCAAGTGATGTTGAATTTTGTCAAAAGCTTTTTCAGCATCTAAAGAAATGATCATATGGTTTTTTTCTTTCAGTTTATTTATATGTTGGATTACATTGATAGATTTTCGTATGTTGAACCAGCCTTGCATCTCTGGGATGAAGCCTACTTGATCATAATGGATAATTTTTCTAATGTGTTCTTGGATACGGTTTGCAAGTATTTTGTTGAGGATTTTTGCGTCGATGTTCATGAGTGAGATTGGCCTGTAATTCTCTTTCTTGGTTGAGTCTTTGTGTGGTTTTGGTATCAGAGTAACTGTAGCTTCATAAAAGGATTTTGGCAACGACTCTTCTGTTTCTATATTGTGAAATACATTAAGGAGTATAGGCATTAGGTCTTCTTGGAAGTTCTGGTAGAATTCCGCATTGAAACCATCTGGTCCTGGACTTTTTTTGGTAGGGAGGTTTTTGATAACAGCTTCTAATACTTCGCGACTCACAGGTCTATTTAGATTGTTTTCCTGGTCCTGATTTAGCTTTGGTATATGGTATTTATCTAAAAAAGTGTCCATTTCTTTTACATTTTCCAGTTTTGTGGCATACAGGCTTTTGTAGTAAGATCTAATGATTCTCTGAATTTCCTCTATGTCTGTGGTTATGTCCCCCTTTTCATTTCTGATCTTATTAATTTGCATTTTCTCTCTCTGCCGTTTGATTAGTTTAGTTAGGGGTTTATCAATTTTGTTGATTTTCTCCAGGAACCAGCTTTTTGTTTCGTTGATTCTTTGGATTGTTTTCTGTGTTTCTATTTTGTTGATTTCTGCCCTCAGTTTGACTATTTCCAGTCTTCTACTCCTCCTTGGTGAGTCTGCTTCTTTTTTTTCTAGAGCTTTCAGGTGGGCTGTTAATCTCCAATGTGTGCTTTCTCTGTTTTCTTTAAGTGGGCACTTAGGGGTATGAACTTTCCCCTTAGGACTGCTTTCATAGTGTCCCATATGTTTGAGTATATTGTTTCTTTATTTTCATTGAATTCAAGGAAGACTTTAATTTCTTTCTTTATTTCTTCCTTGATCCAGGTGTGGGTCAATAGTTGACTGTTCAGTTTCCAAGAGTTTGTAAGCTTTCTGGGGGTAGCATTGTTGTTGAGTTCTAACGTTAGACCATGGTGATCTGATAAGACACAGGGGGTTATGAATATTTTTTTGTAACTGTGTAAGTTTGCTTTGTTCCCGAGGATGTGGTCAATTTTCGAGAAGGTTCCATGAGCTGCAGAGAAGAAGGTATATTCTTTCCTATTTAGGTGGAATGATCTATAGATGTCTGTTAAGTCCATTTGATTCATTACCTCCATTAATTCTCTTATTTCTCTGTTAGGTGTCTGTCTGATTGACCTGTCCATTGGTGAAAGAGGAGTGTTGAAATCTCCTACTATTAGTGTGTGCGGTTTGATGGCAGCCTTGAGTTTTAGTAATGTTTCTTTTACATACGTGGGTGCTTTTATATTAGGGGCATAGATATTCAGGATTGAGACCTCATCCTGATGAATTGTTCCTGTTATGAGTATAAAATGTCCCTCTCCATCTCTTCTGATTAATTTAAGTTTGAAGTCAACTTTGGTAGAAATTAGTATGGCCACACCTGCTTGTTTCTTAGGACCATTTGCTTGATAAATCTTTTCCCATCGCTTTACTCTAAGTAAGTGCCTGTCTTTGTGGTTGAGGTGTGTTTCTTGTAAACAGCAGAATGTTGGATCCTGTTTGCGTATCCAATCTCTTAGCCTGTGCCTTTTTATAGGTGAGTTGAGTCCATTGACATTAAGGGATATTAATGACCAGTGGTTGTTAACTCCGGTCACTTTTTTAGTCATAGAGTTTGTTTGCCTTCTTTGAGTTGCACTGGTGAAGGGACTCTAGATGTTTGAGTTATTGTGTTCATTGTTGGGCTCCTTGGTTTGTGATTTTCCTTCTAATACTTTCTGTAAGGCTGGATTTGTGGCTATATATTGTTTAAATTTGTTTTTATCCTGGAAAATTTTGTTTTCTCCATTTATAGTGAACGAAAGCTTGGCAGGGTATAGTAGTCTGGGCTTGCATCCATTATAAAAATATGGAACGCTTCACGAATTTGCCTGTCATCCTTGCGCAGGGGCCATGCTAATCTTCTCTGTATCATTCCAATTTTAGTATATGTGCTGCCAAAGTGAGCACTATAATTCCAATTGTTGAAGGGGAAAGGTCACCATAGGTGAAAGAGGGATAACAGCCAAATAACACTAAGGTTTTTGATAATGATTCAAATAATTACTCCATTATATAATTATTTAAATATATATATATATATATATATATATATATATATATATATACATACACATATATTCAATTGAGATCACTTGTGCTGACAGGGCTCTCCAGAAGAACCATAAGCCAAAAAATTCTTCAGTGTCAAGCACAAAAAAATTTCCAATCAAATAGTCAAGGTATTGAGTTATTATGAATCTTAGGAAAAACTACTATCCAAAAATTGCTAGACCATGCCTGATCCTGTTCCAGAAGATCCATCAGAGGGGTGAGTGTGTTTTTGACCTGCAGCAGGAGCCTGGAAAGGGAGCATAGACATTCCCCAACTCCCTTAACTCCCTGGTCCTTCTGTAGGGGCTACTCCCCTCTGTTATGGCCTGTCTCTTCCTAACCAATCCCAGCTTTCTCCCAGGAACCCCCTCCCTTCTTCATCCATTCCTTGTGGCCATAAGATCCCCCCAGCTCAGCCTGTTTGGGTGTTGGGATGGGGTAGTGAGGACAAACGGAATGGCAGGAGCTCCTTTGTTTCAATACCCTGTCAACAGCAAGATAGGCGTTTTGTTAGTGAGGTCCCTGGCCAGTCAGGGGCCGAGATCCTATTCCAGAAGATCTAACAGAGAGGTAAATATGTTCTTGACCCATGGCAGGAGCCTGAAAAGGGAGCACAGACATTCCCCGACCCCCTTAACTCCCTGGTCTTTCTGCAGGTGCTGCTCCCCTCTGATACGACCTCTCTCTTCATAACCCACCCCAACGTTCACCCAGGAACCCCCTCCCTTTTTCCTTCCTTCCTCAGGGCCATAAGATCACCCAGCTCAGCCTATTTGTGAGCTGGAACAGGGTGGTGAGTGCAACCAGGTGGGTGGGGGTTCCTTTGTTTCAATAGCCTGCCAGCAGCATGGCAGACCTTTTATCAGCGAGGTCCTGGGCCAGAAGGAGAACCTAACCTGATCCTGTACCAGAAGATCCACTGGATAACATTTGAAGGAAGAAATGGGCAGGTGCCAAAGCAAGAAATCCTCCATCAACCTGAAAAACAACATGAAAACACCAGGACCCAGCAATCTTACAACAGAAGGATTTGAACATCTTAACTCAGGAGAAGTGGAAAAAATGACATTATGAAAACAATAGAGGCTCTTAAACAGCATGTAAAAAACACCCTTATAGAAATGGATGAGAATTATAACAAAAAGTTTGAAGAAATGAGTAAATCTGTGAAAGATACCCTGGGAAACCAAGAAAAAACAATCAAATAGGTAATGGAAACAGTTTAAGAGTTGAAAACTGAAATGGAGAAAAGGAAGAAAACACAAACTGAGGGCCGGCTGCATATGGAAAATCTAGGTAAATGAACAGAGACTACAGAAACAAGCATATACAATAGAATACAAGAGATAGAAGAAAGAATCTCAGATGCTGAAGACACCATAGAGAAAATAAACACACTGATCAAAGAAAACAGCAAATCCAACAAATTCTCATCACAAAAAATTCTGGAAATATGGGACACAATAAAAAGACCAAGACTAAGAATAATGGGGATAGAAGAAGGAGAAGAATTAAAGCTCAAAGGCCAAGTTCCCAAAATAAAGAAAGTCATTTCTCTGAATATTCAAGAAGCATACAGATCACCAAATGGACTAGATCAGCAAAATAACATCCCCTCGCCATATAATAATCAAAACACAAAACATACAGATTAAAGAAAGAATATTAAGAGCTACAAAGGAAAAAGATCAAGTAACTTATAAAGGTAAACCTATCAGACTCACACCTGACTTCTCTATGGAAACCATAAAAGCCAGAAAGTCCTGGACAGAGGGACTGCAGAAACTAAGAGACCATGGAAGCAAGCCCAGACTACTAAACCCAGCCAAGCTATCGTTCACTATAAATGGAGAAAACAAAATATTCCAGGATAAAAACAAATTTAAAAAATACGTACCCACAAATCCAGCCTTACAGAAAGTAATAGAAGGAAAATCACAACCCAAGGAATCCAACATTGCCAACACTGCCTACAATAATTAAAACATCTACTGACCCTTCACCAGCACAACTAAAAGAAGGGAAACACAAACTCTACTACTGAAAAATAAAAAGAATAAACACCAGAGTCAACAACCACTGGTCATTAATATCACATAATATCAATGGAATTAATTCATCTATAAAAAGGCAAAGATGGCAGCACACAACACAGGTGGCAGCAGACAACGAGGCGGCGGCAGACAATGCAGGCCACAGGAGGCAGGGACCAGCGGGGACTGGCGGGGTGGAGGATGCAGGCCACAGGCGGCGGGGACCACAGGACGCAAGCAGCGGGGACCAGCGTGGCGGCAGACGCAGGAGGCAGGGACAGGCGCACAACACTGAGAGCATATCGCCCCACTACAATTAAATCAAAGAGGTAGGCCTTTGGTTGGCGAGGTCCATGGCAAACGGGGATCTTGGTCCTGTTCCTGAAGACCCTTCTGAGGGGTGAGAGGGATCTTGGCCCCCGGCAGGAGCCAGGAAACAGACAAAGGAAATTTTGTAAGAGGAGGCCCTGGCCAGCAGGGAAACCTGATCCAGTTTTAAAAGACCCATTAGATCGCATCAATAGGAGAAGATGGGCAGGTACCAAGGCAAAAATTCATCCAATAATCTGAAAAACAACATGAAGAAAACAGAACCCAATGATCTTACAACAGAAGGACTTGAACACCCTAACACAGAAGAAGTGGAAAAAACTGACTTTATGAACGCAATAGAGTCCCTTAAACAACATGTGAAAAATGCCCATATACAAATGGATGAGAAGTATAACAAAAAGTTTGAAGAAATGAGTAAATACATACATGATAACCTGGGAAATCAAGAAAAAAATGATCAAACAGGTAACGGAAACAGTTCAAGAATTGAAAATTGAAATGGAAGCAAGGAAGAAAACACAAAATGAAGACCAGCTGGATATGGAAAATCTAGGTCAACGAGCAGAGCCTACAGAAACAAGCATAATCAATAGAATACAAGAGATAGAAGAAAGAATCTCAGATTCTGAGGACACCATAGAGAAAATAAACGCACTGATCAAAGAAAACAGCAAAGCCAACAAATTCTCATCACAAAACATTCAGAAAATATGGGACACAATAAAAAGACCAAACATAAGAATAATAGGAATAGAAGGAGAAGAGTCACAGCTCAAAGGCCCAGAAAATATTTTTAACTAAATTATGGAAGAAAACTTTCCCAACATAAAGAAAGATATTCCTTTGAATATTCAAGAAGCATACAGAACACCAAACAGACTGGATCAAAGAAAAACATCCCCTCGCCATATAATATTCAAAACACAAAATATACAGGTTAAAGAAAGAATATTAAGACCTGCCAAGGGAAAAGGTCAAGTAACTTATAAAGGTAAACCTATCAGACTCACACCTGACTTCTCTAGGGAAACTATAAGCCAGAAGGTCCTGGATAGAGGTACTACAGAAACTAAGAGACCATGGATGCAAACCCAAACTACTATACCCAGCCAAGCTATTGTTCACTATCAGTGGAGTAAACAAGACATTCCAGGATAAGAACAAATTTAAACAATACGTAGCCACAAATCCAGCCCTACAGGAAGTAATACAAGAAAAATTTCAACCCAAGGAATCCAACATTGCCAACAGTGCCTACAATAACTCAGGCATCTAGTGACTCTTCACCAGCACAACTCAAAAAGGGAGACACACAAACTCTACTACCAAAAACAATAAGAATAACAGGAGTCAACAACCACTGGTTACTAATATCACTTAATATTAATGGTCTCAATTCACCTATAAAAAGGCACAGGCTAAGAGATTTGATATAAAAACAGGATCCAAAATTCTGCTGTTTGCAAGAAACACATCTCAACCACAAAGACAGGCATCTACTAGAGTAAAGGGTTGGGAAAATGTGTTTCAAGCAAATGGTACTAAGAAAAAAGCAGGTGTGGCCATACTAATTTTTAACAAAACTGACTTTAAACTAAAATCATTCAGAAGAGCTTGATATGGACACTTTATACTCATAACAGGAACAATTAATCAGGATGAACTCTCAATCCTGAATATCTATGCTCCTAATATAAAAGCACCCTCTTATGTAAAAGAAATGTTACTAGAACTCAAGGCAGGCATCAAATCACACACACTAGTAGTAGGAGACTTCAATACATCTCTCTCTCAAATGGACAGGTCAATCAGACAGAAACCTAATAGAGAATTAAGAGAATCATTGAAGATAATAAAGCAAATGGACTTAATAGACATCTATAGAACACTCCACCCAAATAGGAAAGAATATATCTTCTCTGCAGCTCATGGAACCTTCTTGAAAATTGACCACATAATCGGAAACAAAGGAAACCTCCACAGATACAAAAAGAAAAATCAGTGTCCACCTGTCTCTTAGCAGATCACCAAGGATTAAAGTTAGAAGGAAACAACAATGCTACCCCCAGGAAGCCGTCAAACTCATGGAAAATGAACAGTCAACTACTGAACCACACCTAGGTCAAGGAAGAAATTAAGAAAGAAATTAAAGTCTTCCTTGAATTTAATGAAAATAAAGAGACAACATATGCAAACCTATGGGACACAATGAAAGCAGTGCTAAGAGGAAAGTTCATAGCACTAAGTGCCCACTGAAAGAAAAAAAAAGCATCCGTCGGGGACTTAACAGCACACCTGAAAGCTTTAGAAGAAAAAAAGAAGCAGATGTGCCCAGGAAGAATAGAAGACTGGAAATAATCAAACTGAGGGCTGAAATCAACAAAATAGAAACATAGAAAACAATTCAAAGAATCAATGAAACAAAAAGCTGGTTCTTGGAAAAAATCAACAAGATTGATGAACAACTATCCAAACTAATCAGATGGCAGAGAGAGAACACGCAAATAAATAAGTTCAGAAATGAAAAGGCGGACATAACCACAGACACAGAGGAAATTCAGAGAATCATTAGATCTTACTACAAAAGCCTGTATGACACAAAACTGGAAAATGCAAAAAAATGGACATTTTTTAGATAAGTACCATATACCAAAGCTAAACCAAAGACCAGGTGAATGATATAAATAGACCTGTTAGTCACGAAGAACTAGAAACTGTTATCAAAAATCTCCCTTCCAAAAAAACCCCAGGACCAGATAGTTTCAATGTAGAATTCTACCAGAACTTCTAAGAAGAGCTAATAACTATACTCCTTAATGTATTTCACAATATAGAAACAGAAGAGTAATTGCCAAATTTCTTTTATGAAGCTACAGTTACGCCAATACCCAAACCACACGAAGACCCAAAGAAGAAAGAGAATTACAGGCCTATCTCACTCATGAATATCGACACAAAAATTCTCAAAAATACTGGCAAACCGAATCCAAGAACACATTAGAAAAATTATCCATTATGATCAAGTAGGCTTCATCCCAGATGCAGGGCTGTTTCTAAATACGCAAATCTATCAATGTAATCCAACATATAAATAAACTGAAAGAAAAAAATATGAAAATTTCATTAGATGCTGAAAAAGCATTCGACAAAATTAAACACCCTTTTATGATAAAGGTCTTGGAGAGATTAGAGATACAAGGGTCATACTTAAACAAAATAAAAGCTATTATCAGCACACCAACAGCTAACATTTAATTAAATGAAGAAAAACTCACAGCCATCCCACTAAATTCAGGAACAAGACAAGGCTGTCCACTCTCTCCATACCTCTTCAATATAGTGCTTGATGTCTAGCAATAGCAATAAGGCAACATAAGGTGATCAAGGGGATTCATATTGGAAAGGAAGAAGTTAAGCTCCTGTTATTTGCAGATGATATGATATTATACATAAGCGACCCCAAAAATACTTCCAATGTACTCCTACAGCTGATAAACACCTTTAGTATTGTGGCAGGATAGAATATCAACTCCAAAAAATCAGTTGCTGTCCTATACACTAAGGATAAGGAAACAGAGAGGGAAACCAGAGAAGCATCACCGTTTCCTGATAGCCACAAATAGCATAAAATATCTTGGGGTAACTCTGACCAAGGAAGTGAAAGATCTATTTAACAAGAACTTTAAGTCTTTGAAGAAAGAAATTGAAGAGGACACCAGTAAATTGAAGGATCTTCCTTGCTCTTGGATTGGGAGGATCACCATAGTAAAAATGGCAATTCTACCAAAGGCAATTTATAGATTCAATGCAATCCCCATCAAAATCACATCAAAATTCTTCACAGATTTGGAGAAGACAATAATCAACTTTATATTGAAAAACAAAAAACAGAGGATAGCCAAAATAATCTTATACAATAAAGGATCATCTCGAGGTATTACCATCCCTGACTTCAAACTCTATTACAGTGCTACAGTATTGAAAACAGGTTTGTTTTGGCATAAAATCAGAGAAGTCAACCAATGGAATCAAATAGAAGACCCTGACTTTAACCCACAAACCGATGAAAACCTGATTTTCAATAAAGGATCTAAATATATACAATGGAAAAAAGAGAGCATCTTCAACAAATTGTGCTGGCAAAACTGGATGTCAATCTGTAGAAGAATGAAAATAGATTCATATCTATCACCATGCACAAAACTCAAGTCCAAATGGATTAAAGACCTCAATATCAGTCTGAACACACTGAACCTGATAAAAGAGAAAGTGGGAAGTACTGTACAACACATGGCCACAGTAGACCACTTCATCCGTATAACCCCATCAGCACAGACATTAAGAGCCCCATTGAATAAATGGGACCTCCTGAGACTGAGAACATTCTATAAAGCAAAGGACACTGTCACTAAGACAAAAAGGCAACCCACTGATTGGGAGAAAATATTCACAAATCCCGCAACTGACAAAGGTCTGGTCTCCAAAATATATAAAGAACGGAAGAAACTAGACCGTAAAAGGCTAATCAACCCAATTATAAAATGGGGCACTGAGCTGAACAGAGAACTCTCAACAGAAGAAGTTCAAATGGCCAAAAGACACTTAAGGTCATGCTCAATTTCCTTAGTGATCAGGGAAATGCAAATCAAGACAACTTTAAGATACCATCTTACACCTGTCAGAATGGCTAAAATAGAAAACACCAATGATAGCCATTGCTGGAGAGGTTGTGGAGAAAGGAGTACACTCATCCATTCCTGGTGGGAATGCAAACTTGTGCAACCACTTTGGGAAACAGTGTGGAGGTTTTTCAGGAAATTCAGGATCAACCTACCCCTTGACCCAGCAATACCCCTCTTGGGGATATACCCAAGAGAGGCCTTATCATAAAACAAAAGTATATGCTCTACTTTGTTCATAGCAGCATGGTTTGTAATAGCCGGAACCTGGAAACAACGTAGATGCCCTACAATGGAAGAATGGATGAAGAAAGTATGGAATTTATACATATTAGAGTACTACTCAGCAGTAAAAAACAAGGACTTCTTGAATTTTGCATGCAAATGGATGGAAATAGAAAACACTATCCTGAGTGAGGTAAGCCAGACCCAAAAAGAGGAACATGAGATGTACTCACTCATATTTGTTTTCTAGCCATAAATAAAGGACATTGAGCCTATAATTAGTGAACCTAGAGAAGCTAAATAAGAAGGAGAACCCAAAGAAAAACATATTGGCATCCTCCTAAATATTAACCGTCATCAGGCGATGAAAGGAGGCAGAGACAGATTCCCACATTGGAGCACCAGAAAGAAATCTCAAGGTCCAAATCAGGAGCAGAAGGAGAGAGAGCACGAGGACAAAACTCAGGACCACGGGGGGGGGGAGGGTTCACTGAGACCATGGCGTTTTTCTATCGGGAACTCACCAAGGCCAGCTGGCCTGGGTCTGAAAAAGCCTGGGATAAAATCGGACTCGCTGAACATAGTGGACAATGAGGACTACTGAGAACTCAAGAACAATGGCAATGTTTTTTTTATCCTATTGCACGTATTGGCTTTGTGTGAGCCTAGGCAGTTTGGATGCTCACCTTACTAGAACTGGATGGTGGTGGGTGTCCTTGGACTTCCCACAGGGCAGGGAACCCTGATTGCTATTTGGGCTAATGAGGGAGGGGGACATGATTGGCGGAGGGAGAGGGAAATGGGAGGCGGTGGCGGGGAAGAGACAGAAATCTTTAATAAATTAATAAATTAAAAAAAAAAAAAAAAAATTGCACAGGCTAAGAGATTGGATGTAAAAACAGGATCCATAATTTTGCTGATTACCACAAACACACCTCAACCACAGAGACTGACATCTACTCAGAGTATAGGGCGGGGAAAATGTTTTTCAATTAAATGGACCTAAGAAACAATCAGGTGTGGCCATACTAATATCTAACAAAATTGACTTCAAACTAAAATCTATCAGAAGAGATGGAGATGGACATTTTATACTCATAACAGGAACAATTCATCAGGATGAAGTCTCAATCCTGAATATCTATGCCTCTAATATAAAAGCACCCACTTACATAAAAGAAACATTACTAGAACTCAAGGCAGTCATCAAACCACACACACTAATAGTAGGAGACTTCAACACTCCTCTCTCAGCAATGGACAGGTTAATCAGACAGAAAGCTAAGAGAGAAAAAGAGAATTAATGGATATAATGAATCAAATGGACTTAACAGACATCTATAAAACATTCCACCCAAATAGGAAAGAATATACCTTCTGCTCTGTAGCTCATGGTACCTTTTCAAAAATTGACCACATTCTCAGTAACAAAGAAAACTTCCAAAGATACAAAACAAAAAATATTGTAACCACATGTGTCGTATCGGATCACCATGGATTAAAGTTAGAATTCAACAACAATGCTACCTCCAGAAAGCCTACAAACTCATGGAAACTGAACAGTCAACTACTAAACCACCACTGGGTCAAGGAAGAAATAAAGACAGAAAGTAATGTCTTCCTTGAATTTAATGAAAATAAAGATACAACATACTCAAACCTATGGGACACTATGAAAGCAGTGCTAAAATGAAAGTTCATAGCTCTAAGTGCCCACATAAAGAAAACAAAAAAGCACACATTGAAGACTTAACAGCACACCTGAAAGCTCTAAAAAGAAGAAGCAGACTCAACCATTAGGAGTAGAAGACTGAAAATAATCAAACTGAGAGCAGAAATCAACAAAATGGAAACACAGAAAACAATCCAAAGTATCAATGAAACAAAAATCTGGTTCTTGGAGAAAATCAACAAGATTGACAAACCTTTATCCAAACTAATCAAGCGGCACAGCGAGAACACACAAATTAATATGATCAGAAATGGAAAAGGGGGACATAACAACAGTCACAGAAGAAATTCAGAGTAACATTAGATCTTACTACAAAAACCTGTATGCCACAAAATTGGAAAATGTAAAAGATTTGGATTTTTTTAGATAAATTCCACATAACAAAGTTAAACCAAGACCAGGTAAATAATCTAAATAGACCTGTTAGATGTGAAGAATTAGAAGCTGTTATCAAAAACCTCCCTACCATAAAAGCCCAGGATCAGATGGTTTCAATGCAAAATTCTACCATAACTTCCAAGAAGACCTAATACTTATACTCCTTAACGTATTTCACAATGTAGAAAAAGAAGTGTCATTGACAAATTCCTTTTATGAAGCTACAGTTATACTAATACCAAAACCACACAAAGACTCATCCAAGAAAGAGAATTACAGGCCAATATCACTGATGGACATTGACACAACAATGATCAGTAAAATACTGGCAAATCGAATCAAAGAACACATTAGAAAAGTTATCTATTATTGTTGAGGTTTCGACAGGGCTGCATTCCGGGCCCCTGGCTCCCACATGCCTAGCTTTATCTGAAATAATTACACAGAAACTGTATTCTTTTAAACACTGCTTGGCCCATTATATCTATCCCCTTCTCTGCTAACTCTCGCACCTGGACTAGCCCATTTCTAATAATATGTGTAGCACCCCCAGGTGCGCTTACCGGGAAGATTCTTGCCTATGCTCATACTGGGTCGGAGCTTCATCGTGTCTGCTCCAGAGAGGAGAGCTATCCAGTCTGAGCTCACTTCCTCTTACTCCCAGCATTCTGTTCTGTTTACTCCACCCACATATGTTCTAACCTATCAGGGCAAGCAGTTTCTTTATTGATTAACCAATGAAATCAACAGATTGATATATGACACTCCCACATCATTTCCCTTTTTTCTGTTTAAACAAAAAAAAGAAGGCTTTAACTTTAACATAGGAATAATAGGAATATAACATATAACAAAACAATTATCAAGCAAGAATTACCGTTACAATATTTACATCTATTTTATCTTGTATCATAACAATGGAAAACTATAACTATCTATCTATTCTTCAACTCCACCAAAACTCCAGAAGTATATAATTTTACCTAAGCAAACAAGAAATAAAAAACTTCCAAAACTCTAGAAGTACCTGGACAGTCACCCAAAGTTCCTCTGTACCATTGGGGCATCCCTCTTCAGCCTACAGGTCCATAGTATCCAGAGACATTTCCTTGAAGCAGGAAATTTCAAAGGCAGTTCAGTCACTATCTGCTGTGTCTTATAGAATGTTGTGCAGACTCCTTCATCAATCAGGAACACAGAAAGATCATCTCACCTTTAGGCAAGTTCAGTAGTCCTCTCTCTGCAGGTTCCTTGTGTCCAGTTTATGCAATAGTCCAGGCAAGAACAGTTTCTTGCCTAAATGGCTATCAAACACCTTAAGTAGGCTCTTTGATGCCCACCTTCCTCTTGAAGTAGATTGGTGCTTCCAGGAGCAGACATGTTTCATTGTCATGAAAAACCCTAAGTTATTAAAACATTAAATGCCATATTCTGTAGTCTTTGAAAGATATGAAGAATGTCTATCTAAAATATATCTATGTACGTCTAGAAAACCTAACATGACTACAGACTTGACTATTATAGATGACTATCCATTAACAACCTATATACATTACATTTTTAAATGAACTACACAACCACAAAACCTTAGTCAAGATCAGAAATACATATACATATAATAAAATTGTCCTTAATCCTCTATCAATAAAGCAAAATCTATACTAGTACAAATTATTCATACCTATATCATATCCCCCTTTAAATGTAAAAGAACATTAATAAACAATATTTGGGAATATGGACGTAGTTATTTCTCTCTAAACTGCTTCCTTCTGTATGGGGCACTGTTAATTAGGTCTTTTATGGTATAACCTGTCTGTTATGTTCATCTCAGTTGGCAGTTGAGCTAATTTTTTAAGGTGTTCACAGCAACCTTTTAGGAGGGCGTGGTCTATCATACCATATTGGGATAGAAGCAATCTACAGGGTATCATCCTCTGTGAAAACAAAAGAAGAAACTGCTTTCCAAAGCATCATGTCCTTAGATCCAAATTTTAAAGTCAAGGTATTTTCAAATATCTATGTTGGATCAGTTCAGCAGCATTTATAAACAAATATCTTTTAGCATCTGTTGCTCCTTCCTCAGCATTCAAACAATTCAAACAGAGCATAATAGCATATAGTATCAGGAGTCTCATTGTTTTTTCCATCTTGGTGCGGCTTTATTTTAACCTCTATTTTGTTTATTTTTACTTTTTTTTTTGCTTTTTGAGACAGGTTCTCTGTATATCTTTGACCTGGAATAACTCTGTCGACCAGGCTGTCCTTGAACAGTCAGAGATCCTTCTGTCTCTGCCTCCCAGGCATTGGGATTAAAAGCGTGTGCTACCACACCCTGAAGTCATAGAGGTCAATCTCCCTCTGCCTACCAAGTGCTGGGATTAAAGGTGCGTACTACCACACCCAACTATTCTCTTTCTTCCTTTTTTTTTTACTTTTAAGAACTTTACCTTTTAGTCTGCATATATTTTTAACACACTGTAAATCATTTAAAAGTTTTCTTTGTCTTTGAATCTCTTATTACTGTATCTCTCGATTTTTCTGACCACATGAGCCTTTAAATTACTGAGCAATATGGGTAGGATAAGAGCCGTGGCTTTGGTGACTGGATCCAGCCCATTCCTTACCTTTCTGCTATTTCAGCCTTGTGGCTGAGGCACCGGCCAGAGCTGGGTTCAGTGCCACAAGTCTACAGTGTTTCAAGGTCCTTTCCAGCAAACAAGCTACAACACTCAAATGTTCTCTCTGTAGCTGACCTCCTGCCTCAAAGAGTCAGAGTTTGCCTTGGCAGTACACACCAGAAAGCTGGCATTTTAAAATGGCTCAGCTGTTTTCCTGCTATGGCTGAAAACAAACAAGCATTCAGTCAGCTTTTATCAACACCATTTAAGTGTTTCATGGCAGGACCACTTAAAAGAGCTGCAAGGTTTTGCAGCTAAAGCTGAGTCAGGAAGACTCTCTTAGATGAGAGCACTTGCTTGCCTCTAGCAAGCAGAGCAGACCCGATAAAACATGCAACCAAGAAAACATGCTTTACTCTATTCTTTCCCAAGCGTTCTCAGACTTTCTGTGGATTCAGTTGTCCACACTTTGGGCAGCCATTCTGTTGAGGGAGCAGCAGGGCTGCATTCCGGCTGCCCTGGCTCCCACATGGCTAGCTTTATCCGAAATAATTACATGGAAACTGTATTCTTTTAAACACTGCTTGGCCCATTATATCTAGCCTCTTCTCGGCTAACTCTCGCGCCTGGACTAGCCTATTTCTAATAATATGTGTAGCACCCCCAGGTGCGCTTACAGGGAAGATGCTACACTAGGGAAGGGGTTTTGCTCTTGTTTCCACAGGAGAAGAAAAATTGTGGATACCATCAAAATTAATAAAGTTTCGATTTGAAGAGGAGAAACCTCATGGAAAGAGAAATAACAGCTCATCCACAATGATGATATTTATACAGGTGGTAAGAAAAACATATAGAATGGGGGTAGGGCTCTCTTCTTATCTCTTAAGGAAAACACTCATCTTCAGAAAATTCAAGGGACCCTGAATGTTTGAATACTGACAAATGGAAACTATTTACAACCCAATAAGTATCAGCAAGAAAATCAAATAGGTCTCATAAGTAAAGTTATTCTACTCTTATCTTAAAATATGTATTAATGTGCATTTATTTATAAATATATAGAGCTGGTTTTGAAGTTGGACTCTGTCTCAGTGCTTCTCCAATTCCAAGCCTGTTGGTAAGAGAAAAACCCAGAGTTTCTGTCTCATGTCAAAAGCCATGAAATGGGACAGAAGTATGAGTTTAGAAAACATCTTTGCTTTTCTTTATATCTATCATACTTTTCATTGAATATACCTATCATGCCTTTCATTGAATATCTATATACATATATGTCTATATGATTAATGTTTAAGTTTTTCACAATGAACAATGAGTTTTTCCTGAAGTGACATTTGAAGTTTCCAGGAAGAAGATGGGGCCCCATAACAACAACTACACCCGGTTGATATGACGTCATGATACTGATAGCGCTGCTACAAGACCCGTTTTGGGTACCAGCTAGACAAGACGATCCCAACTTAATTAGCTGAAATGGTGAACATTTTATACAATATTCTGGCCAAACCTGCACAAAATACTCAGAGATTATTTGCAATCTGTAAAGACATTGATATCGAAATTTAACCATCATTTTACTTTCACAGAATCCATCAGAAAGAATGTCGCCCCCATGACAGCTGGAAGTAATTCTAGGGACGACGTCCCCTATCGCCGTAAAGTTTGCCCTTGGGTTTAGGGACATCATTTAGGGGTTAGGAGGTTGGGGAAGGAATTTTATAAGCTCACGGATAATTTTGGAAAAAAAAAGAGGGATGATGGGATATTATCCCATCATCCAAGAGAATGTTGAGCACTAAAGACACTCCACCTGGAGCTTCTCTTTTTGGCAGAACTGGCCTTTGTGCAAAGAAATGCCCATATCTCAACCAATGACAGAAATACAGAGCATGCATCAATGGATAAAACAGGACTGTCATATCCTGCCAAGACAGGGTAAGATAGTTTTGAAAAGTTGCTTGCCTTTTGAAAATGGTATATCAGTTATGTTAGGCCTTAGCCAAAGTTGGTTGCTTCAATGTTGCAAACGTGACTTTGGGTGATTGCCCAGGTAGTTAGTTGTCTCTGTGATTTGTTACATGTTTTGGAAGTTGTTTTACTGAACTTCCTAATTACCCAGGTAACATTATTTCCCTTCTCAGATCTTCTATGGGGTTGAAGACTATATAAATGTAGTTACTTTTCTCTCATGACTTGGCCAAGTTATTTATTATACAAGACCTAAGCTAGTTAGAATAGGATATTTGTACTTATTGTATATAATTTCATAGTAGGTTTAGAACTCTCTTACTTAAACAAAAAGAGGAGGTATTGTGGGAGGTCCTTCCACTCCTCCAGCCAATAACAGTTGAGATACCAGCCCATTGGGGCGTGGTCTCTCTCTTTAAAATGCGGCCACTTCCCTCATCTCTCTCTCCTTTTGCTTCCTGCTCCATTTCCAGCGACTTGACTCCTTCCTGATTGCACAGAGGGCTGTTGTCTGTGATGGAGATCTGTAAGTTTTTTTCCCCTTTAAATAAATACCACCTTATTAATCATAATTCCAAACTGGTGTGGGAATGTTTGTGACTTATGCCTTCAATTCAAACCAATGCAAAGTATTCATCTCTATAGTATATCCCCCTATACATGTAAACAGACATTTATAAACAATCGTTTAGGGAGTTTGTGCATTATTCTCTAGACTACTTACTGTTTATTGTGGGTACTGATAATAAGGTCTTTCATGGGACATCCTGTGTTGTAGGTCAATCTCAGCCAGCAGTCCTAAAACTGTCAGGGATGTTGGACCATCAGGGGGTCTTGTTTGATAAAACCATATTAGATAATAAGAAATAAGCAGCGTTTTCTCCTCTAAGGAGACAAATCAGAAACTCTTTTCCAAAGCAACATATACTTAAACCTAAATTCTGAAGTCAAGGTACCTGTAAAACATATATACTGGTTTAGCTTAGTAGCCTGTACAATGAAATATCTCTCTATACTTAGGTCATTCACAGTCAAAAAATTCAAACAAAACACAATAATATATATAATCCAGACTCTCTGTGTATTTTCTATTCCTTTAATGTTTGACTGTCTATACTCTGTATTTTAAAAGACTTTGTTTTACTTCTTTATATAACTAACCTTTAAACTTTTCCTTCTCTCCCAAGCCTAAGAACATTTATTGTACACTGTATTTTGAGATTTTTTCATCTGAATCTTGTTTTATTGTATATCTATAATCACTTTCTATCGAGGCGCTCTATAAAATGGTAAGCAGTTTGGTCACAATGGCGCTGGATGCTGGTTCTGCCTCTCTCAGCCTTACAATATGGCCATATCTGGGACTTCTGAGTGGTAGCCATCTTCACTGCCTTAACTCTGAGAAGCAGTTGGACCATGCTGCCACCAAGTAACTTGCAGTGTGCTGTCACAAGCCCCATTCAAGTGCTTGTTCTCCTGAAAGAGCCAGAGCTGTTTGTGCAACTAGGAAAAACTAGGATGTTTTCTTAAAGGAGCTGCACAATTTTTGCTACTACTACTACTAAATCAGGAAGGAATCTTACCTCTGTTTGCTTATAGCAAACAGAACCCACCTGAGAAAATGTTGCTACCATGAAGCCATGTGTGTGTGTCTAGAATTGCTTTTCAAGCTATCTCAGGTTTTAGGTAGATGTCGCTGCCCCACATTAGCATACCTTTGTAGTCTGAGGTTTCTCATTCATTTTCTAAGCACCCAGACCTGAAATAATTACACAGAAACTATATTAATTACAACACTCTTTGGCTAATTAGCTCATGCATATTTATAACTTACTCTTACATCTTGAATTAACCCATTTCTATTAATTTATATATCACTGCAAAGCTTGTTGTGTACCAGTAAGTTTCTCCAGCATCTGTCTCCTTAATCAGGTACATGGCATCTTTCTGACTCTGCCAACTCCTTCTCTATATCTCTATTTAGATTTCCCACCTGGATATACTTTGTCCTCCCATAGGCCCAAAGAAGATTTTTTATTAACCAATGGTAATAAAACATATTCACAGCATTCAGAGGGGAATCCCACATTATGAACTTGCCTTTCCTACACTTAATATTTCTGAAAAAATCACCATCTGTGGACTAACAGAATGTCTTATCCACCATCATGTGTTTCCACATAATATTCCTTCTGACCAAGGAACTCAGTTCACAATCACAGAATTTCAGTTATAAGCTCATAACCATTAAATCCAGTGCTCTTACTCTCTTTCCCACCATCTTGAAACATTTGGCATGATAAAATGGTGGAATGGCTTTTTGAAGACACATATTTAAGTTTCAATAGCCAGGAAGGCTGAGAAATAGCACTTCAGAAGGTATGCTTTGAATCAGTGTCCAATTTACGGTATGGTTTCTTCTTTACTCAGGATTCATGTATCTAAGAATCAGGGATGGAAAGCGGGTATGTACTACTCACTATTACCCCTAGTGACCCACTAAGACAATATTTCATCCAGTTTCTGTGAAATTAAGTTTAGCTGTCCTAGAAGTTTTATTTTTGATTATTTTCATTTATTTATAAATTTTATTTATTTATTTTATATATCAACTGCAGTTTCTTCTCCTTCTCTTCCAATTTCTATTCCCTTTTTTGCCCTCCTTTCTGCCCATACCAACCCCCCAAATCTACTTTTTCTCATTTCTTTTCAGAGAAGGGCAAGTTTTCATAGATGCCAACAAAACATGGTGTATCAAGTTTCAGTAGGACTAAGCACTTCCCTTTGAATTAAGGCTCTCAAGACAACGCAATATGAAAAATAAGCTCCCAAATGCCTGTCAAAGCATTAGAGACAACCTCTGCTCTCATACAAGTGTCCTAAGCTAAACACGCTCTGCAACTATCACATACATGTAAAGGGATTATGTTGGGCTCATGCAGCCTCCCTCCCTAGTTGTTAGTTTGGATTCTGCAAGCACAAATGCGCCCAGGTTAGTGGATTCTGTGTATTTTATATGATGTCCCCAACCCCTCTGTCTCATGTAATTCTTCCCCCTGCCTTCAATAGGATTCCCTAAGCTAGGACCATTATCTATGGGTATCAGAATCTGTTTCCATAAGTTATTGGATTAGGCTTCTATGTTGAAAATTTTTAGGAACCAATATATGAATACAGTAGAATATCATTAGGCAGCAATATATTGATTTTTTTTTATTCTGCCAAATATGTTTGCTTCTTTCCTATGTCTCTGAGCCATCCAACCTATGGGATTTCTCATTCTGGAAAGTGATATTGATGTGCATATTCTCTTGGCATGTGTCTCAGTATGGACCAGTCATTTGCTGGCCTCTTCTCTAATATTTGTACCACCCTTACCCTAGTATAATCCGTAGGCAGGACAGATTATAGGTTGAAGATTATGTTACTTGGTTGAACTCCTTAATGCTTCACCAGAAGTCT
This sequence comes from Microtus agrestis, assembly GCA_902806775.1. Taxonomy (NCBI): domain Eukaryota; kingdom Metazoa; phylum Chordata; class Mammalia; order Rodentia; family Cricetidae; genus Microtus; species Microtus agrestis. The sequence goes on from CADCXT010000752.1 coordinate 233,405, forward strand.
TGCCTGATCACAGGAGACGACAAATTAAAGAGTGGAGTAAGGAGTATTAACTAGGGTCATCCTGTAGATACCTGGGACTTCCTCTTGCAACAAGTTTTTAACTTACCCTGAAATGCCCCCTTTTGGTCATCAATATCAGTCCTTCCTCACCCATACACCTCCACTTTAACCATCATGTTGCCATCCAAACTGTCCCTAATCTATCAATGAGATCACTTCAATTTATGTTTCCCAGAAAGATTCAACATCGTCTTTTGAGTTCTTCTTATTACCTAGCCTTTCAAGGTCAGTGGATTGTAGCACGGTTATCCTTTATCATACATCTAACATCCACTTATAAGTGGATACATATCATGTTTATTTTTCTTCATTTCAGTTACCTCTCTCAGGATGATTGTTTCTAGTTTTATCCACTTTTCTTGAAATTTCATGAAGTCATTTTCTAAACTGTGGATTAATATTTTATTGTGTAAATGTACTACATTTTCTTTATCCATTATTCAGTTAAGGTTGTTTATCCATTCTACATTGTTTCCAGGTTCTGGCTGTTACAAATAAAACTGCTGTGTACATCATGGAGCAAGTGTGCTTGTTATATGATTGAACATCCCATGGGTATATTCTCAAGAGAGACATATCTAGGTCTTTAAGTATATTGCTTCTCTATTAGTGATCCTGTCACAGAACTCCAGAAGCTTTCCATAGAACTGGGAGTTTTGACTAATTTTTGGTCATTTTGGATTTCTGATGACATTAAGGCAAAAAGATAAGAAAGTAATAACAAATGATGGAAGTATTTTCTGTTTGTTACAGATGATCAAAAGGAAATTGAATTGCTTCCCTAAAATGGATGTGAGAAATATTACATCTGGAGTCTAGAGATCATTTTGGGCATCTCCTGATGCTATTATGTCTGGTAATTAAATTTGATAGAAAACTATAACAACTTAATATTGGCACTAAACCTTCAGAAAAGACGCTATGGCTCACTCCTTCAGGAAAAGAACCAAGATCTGCTGAGGTACTTGCTGAGAATGGAATAAATACATAATGGGTTTTAATGGGTAGTATAATAAATTAGTGATAAATACAAGCAATGGTCATATGACTATTTGCACAAATAAAGAATATAATTGACATCAATGTTTCTATAATATTTTAGTGAGAATATGTGTAATTAAGTGTGATTTCTTCCTTCAATATTTAAACCATGCAATATAACATCAACAAGAAGAATATCAGTGATTATCATATTTTAAGTTGTGATACTAAAAGTGTAACCCTAAGGGACATTGCAAATCATTCTAAAATTTATAATGAATGTGAGGTTATGCAAGGAATATTTATATCATAGTAGGTTGAATTTTATCCCGGATAAATATATAATGCATTTGCAATTGTAGTTATATCATGTTATGAATAACTATCATTAGGTTATTGCATTGATTTACAAAATTATTTAAGGGGATATGATTATGTTACAAGTTGACAAGGCATAGAGTTGTGATTGTTATTTTTAATTGTTAAGTTGACTACATATGAAATTAACTAAAATGCAGATATTGGGCACACTTTTGAAGGGTTTTTTTACCTTTAGTAATTTAGGTGGAAAGAACTACCTCTAATCCAGATCTCCTGAGGTGGTAAAATCTATATTTAATCTGAGCCTAGCCTTCTTCTAGCAGCCTACATAGGTCTTAAAAGAAGGTAGCTTGTTCTCTTAGTCTGCTTAGTCTTACTTTCCCTGGCAGGTCCATGTCTTCATAGTCATTAGAGCCTTATTTTCTCGATATTCTGGTTTATAATGAAAACCAGATGAGCTCCATGTTGTTGACTTCACAAATATTGGAATCATGGACCTCTTTTGCTATACAGACATTGAAATATGTGTGAAACAGAATGTAAGACAATTTAATAAATCATATATATATATATATATATATATATATATATATATATATATATATACATTATCAGATCTGCTCCCCTACAAAACCCTGAATTATGTAAGCACCCACACAGACACAAACAAAAACATATGTATATGTGTATGTATGTTGTATATATAATACATAAACATATGTGTGTGTGTTTAAGCTCTTCTAGTATTCTGTCCTGGTTTAGTAACTACAATTTGTAGAAGAAGCAGAGGGAGCCGCAGGCTGTTTCCCACCACCCAGGAGGGCTCCCAGCCACCAGCTAGCTATACCCAAATAGTTATATGAAAACTGTATTCTTTTCAACACTGCTTGGCTCATTAGCTCTAGCCTCTTACTGGCTAACTATCACATCTTGATAAACCCATTTCTATTAATGAGTGTAGCACCACGAGGTGGTGGCTTACCAGGAAGGTTCTTAACCTGCGTCCATCTTGGAGAGGAGAGCTATATCTTCCCTATTGCCTTCTTTCTCCCAGCATTCTGTTCTGTCTAATCCTCCTATCTAAGCTGCTGTCCTTTCAAAAGCCAAGGCAGTTTCTTTATTAACCAATTAAAGTAACACATAAACAGACGAGCATCCTCCAATAATTATTTTAGTCATTTATATCAGAAATGTGAATATTTTAAAGTTACAAAATTTATTACATCAAATAATATTATCTTAATTGTATTAAGTTTGATATTATAATGAAAACAATATTTCTTGTTACATTTATGAAAAAATCAGAAAATGTTTATCAAATTTTGTTTGTCTTGGAAATTCTTATTTTTCTTGTGATTTCTTTTTGATCAAATAAATTCTCAAAAGATATTGTCATGAACAAGAGGCAAAGATGATATGTAGATTTTTCCCAAATATATGTGATCTGGGAACTATAATTGCTGTTGAAACTGACAGGACTTTCAGATTGCATACAAAACTTAAGGAAATCTTTAAAATCAAACTATATTTATGTAATTGAATTTTCAGGATATAGTTTTCCAAATTAATATTTTTATAGAGTATAACTCTGTTTTGTTTTGTATAGTTTAAATGTTGCTGTAAGAAAACACCGATGGCCCTCATTTTTCAGGAATAATTCAATTGAAGCACTGGCTAGTTTTATATTATAATAATGTGTTATCTATCAAATATTCCATTAAAATCACAATAGTTTTTGAAATATTCTGACAATTGGGCAGTTCATTTTCTGTATTTCAAACATTCTCTGAAAACTTAAGAGATTTGTCATGTTTAGATTGTGTCTAAATATCCATAATAAAATAAGACTCAAAAATTTATTTTTATCTATTATGTCTATCAGAATGAAAATTTGATAGGTCTATATTAGCAGACTCCATAATCTGATTATATATTTAAAAACAGAAACAATTATAAATTCTTACAAATCTTGCAGAAATTATATTACTATGATCAATGCACACATGAATGAATCCTCATTTATATCTACAGTAAACAAGATCACTTGATGACATAAATTCAATGTAATGTTATATTTTAGCATATATTACATAAGTCATGAATTTCCTTCACTTTACAGTAAACCTTACAACTTAATTAAGAAGCGTGCAAACTATGAAAAGCTATAGCTATGTAGTTACTTGAAGAAAATGTTAGAATTCTTAAATTCAACATTCGTTTTATGTTATAGCCACATATTCTTGTAGGGAAACACAGATGTGAAATTTCAACTAAGAAAATAAGGCTTTGTTTATACTTATTCACATCATACACAATCATGCATTCAATTTTAGAAATACATTTTCTGTGTAAGTGAAGGTCAATCTGTCATATTTCCCATTTGTATTCTTGTAGATGTTAATTGAAAGATAGGCCTAGAGGGGGATCTTGAAAGGTCAATAGTCCATCTACTGCATTTAAACAAGACTAAGTCTGAAGAGGCACAAAACACCTGTATTCAGCAAGGTGAAAACTCTTGACTTTTAATTCTCTTTATAAAAAGAATCAATATGGAAAAAAGGAAAAAGAAACTAACTTTCTAATCATGCATTTATTTTCCAAGATGTTTCACAGTTCATTCATTTTTGACGAAATTGAATTCATTCAGGCTCTCTTCTTTTTCTGTTACCTGTCTTTGCAGATGCAGTTTTAACTGTATACAAAACATGACACAGCTCACAGCAATTGTAGCAATCTAACTGTGTTTCTCCTAATTAACTCCACATGATTTTCATGCATTAAAAAGGACACACTTAATAAAGAACTCAAGACTAAACCCAAGTCTAGGAAAGTACTTGATCATAAATATGCATGAAAATTTCCAAAATCAACTATTTGTACCAATTGTTCTTACACATTTATAAAAATATAAATGATAATAACTTCCCTAAGCTTATTTGATTATATAATTCTTCTATAAAAATATGTAATATAATAATCACATGAAATTTCACTGCTTTGAAATATCTTAAGAGATCATTATTATATTATATGCTATATATACATGTTTTATACAAGTCAATTAATGCAGTGTTAGTGTTCATAATGTGAATATCCCAAATATGAATCTATACACAAAATAATTTGATGAAGAGTAAGTGATATCATCATTAAATTGAAAATTATCTTTTAAAGATAATGTCTTGTATTTATCCATGCTATTTTCATTTCTAAATGAATGTAAAATAATATAAATCCTAATTATCTGGATTAATATTATGCTTTAAAAACATGACTTTATAACATAGGCTAGAATACAGAAAACTATGTATGTATGTACATATGTACATATAAACACATATATATTACATATGTGTGATTTTCTATTTACTTGTATATATTGAGGGTGATGCTACTTTCTTTAGCTGCAAATTTCTTTAGTTTTAGGAAAGATTGCATGGTTATTTTCAGAATTTGAAGATATATGTACATAGACATACCTGAAAATTGAATAATACTCCATAACACTTTTGTTAAATTTAAGAATATTATAATATTTCTTGAAATTAATTATAAATTAGTATTTTGATAGTATATATGAAATTCCTATTATTGTTATTTGATTGTTAGAAAATATAGTAATAGAACCAAATCTTGACTAGTAATAGTCTCTTTGGCAACAATCATTGATCTATGTGCAAAAGAAAATATTTGTATCTATTCAAAAAATAATCAAGTGCTTGACAATTACCCAGTGTATTTTAATACCTTGAGTATTTATGAATCATGCTTTTATGGAAATATAATTCAATTATGTAGCTACTAAAGTATAAAGAATTGAAAGAACACCAATATTGGCAATTATTAACTCTTATAACTTTATCAAATTTAGATATTTCAATTTATTTAATTGGAATTTTTAATCCTAGACAACCAATTCTATAATTGTTCTATTAAAATATAATACTTTATTAATGGAAATTATGTTTTCTCTTTTAATGAAACAAACTTATCCCTAAGGACAGTAGAATGATTGGCACGATGCAATTACTTATAAGTTGTCAGTTTTCTTTTTCATTCACTTGGGAAAATTTTTGAGATTTTCATTTAGGCAAGAGTGTTTGGAAACAACTTACAACACTGTCTCTAAATATAGGCACAGAAAAACATATTTTAATTATGGCAACTAGATTTCATTTGCATTTTACAAATATATCATTTTGCAAATGTTCCTGAATTTGCTAAATTTTCTTTTTATACCTCTTACTAAATACCTGATTGCTGATCAGTAACTAGCTCCTATTCTTTTTATTTTTTTCAATTTTTTTTTATTAAAAATTTCCACCTCGTCCATTTACCTCCGCCTCCCTCCACTCCCCTCCCCTTCCCCCTCCAGTCCAAGAGCTCTCAGGGATCCCTGCCCTGTGGGAAGTTCAACGTTCTCCCCACTCCGTCCAGGTCTAGGAAGGAGAGCATCCAAAGAGACTAGGCTCCCACAAAGCCAGTACATGCAGTAGAACCAAAATTCAGTGCCATTGTCCTTGGCTTTCTCAGTCAGCGATGTTCAGAGAGTCCAATTTGATCACATGCTCCATCAGTGCCAGTCCAGCTGGCCTTGTTTAGCTCCCATTAGATCAGCCCCACAGTCTCAGTGGGTGGGTATACCCCTCATGGTCCTGACTTCCTTGCTTATGTTCTCCCTCTCTCTGCTCCTCCTTTGGAACTTGGGAGCTCAGTCCAGTGCTTCAATGCTGGTCTCTGTCTCTAGCTCCATCCATAACCAAATAAAGATTCTATGGTGATATTCAAGATATTCGTCAGATAGGACAGGGCCAGTTCAGGCACCCTCCCCTCAGCTGCCCAAGGAACAAACTGGAGACATGTCCTTGGACACCTGGGAACACATCTAAAGTTCAGTGTTTGCCAATCCTAAAATGGCTCCCTTAATTAAGATATATACATTCCTTCTCCCATATCCACGCTTCTTCCATCCCAACCATCCCATCCAAAAGCTCTTTCCATCCTCCCCCTCTCACTTCTTTCTCTCCATCTCCCATTACCACTAACCCACCCCCACCCCCCAATCTCCCAATTTTGCTTGGCAATCTTGTCCACTTCCAATATCCAGGAGGATAACTATATGTTTTTCTTTGGATTTACCTTCTTATTTAGCTCTCTAGGATCATGAATTACAGGCTCAATGTCCTTTAATTATGGCTAGATTCCACTAATGAGTGAGTACATCCCATATTCATATTTTTTGGTCTGGGTTACCTCACTCAGGATAGTGTTTTCTATTTCCATCCATTTGTATGCAAAATCGAGAAGTCATTGTTTTTTACCGCTGAGTAGTACTCTAATATATATATATATATATATATATATATATATATATATATATATATATATTCCACACTTTCTTCATCCATTCTTCTATTGAAGGACATCTAGGTTGTTTCCAGGTTCTGGCTATAACAATGCTGCTATGAACATAGTTAAACAAATGCTTTTGTCAATGTTATTGTTTTTAACCACTGAGTAGTACTCTAATGTGTATATATTCCACACTTTTTTTTAAATCCATTCTTCCATTGAGGGGAATCTAGGTTGTTTCCACGGTCTGACTATTACAAATAATGCTGCTATGAACATAGTTGAACAAATGCTTTTGTAGTATGATAGGGCATCTCTTGGGTGTATTCTCAAGAGTGATATTGCTGGATCCTGGGATATGTTGATCCTGAGTTTTCTGAGAAACCGCCACATTCATTTCCAAAGTGATTGCACAAGTTTGCATTCCCACCAGCAATGGATGGAGTGTTCCCCTTACTCCATATCCTCTCCAGCAAAGGCTATCATTGGTGTTTTTGATTTTAGACATTCTGACAGGTGTAAGATGGTATCTCAAAGTTGATTTGATTTGCATTTCCCTGGTGGCTATGGAGGTTGAGCATGTTTCTAAGTGTCTTTTGACCATTTGTACTTCTATTGAGAATTCTCTGTTAATTTCAGTGCCCTATATTTCCTGTAAACAGCAGAATGATGGCTCCTGTTTTTGCCTTCAATCTCTTAGCCTGCATCTTTCTATAGATGAATTGAGTTCATTGATATTAAGTGATATTAATGTCCAGTGGTTGTTAACTCCAGTTATTTATTTATTTTTTGTAGTAGATTTTGGGCATTTCCCTTCTTTGAGTTGTGCTGGTGAAGGGTCGCTAGATGTCTTAGTTATCGTGGGCAATGTTGGATTCCTTGGGTTGTGATTTTCCTTCTATTAGTTTCTGTAAGGCTGGATTTGTGGCTATGTATGTTTATATTTGTTTTTATCCTGGAATATTTTGTTTTCTCCATTGATAGTGAATGATAGCTTGGCTGGGTATAGTAGTCTGGGCTTGCATTCATGGTCTCTTAGTTTCTGCAGGACCTTCTGGCTTTCATGGTTTCCATAGAGAAGTCAGGTGTAAGTCTGATAGGTTTACCTTTATAAGTTACTTGATCTTTATCCCTTTGCAGCTCTTAATATTCTTTATTTTTTATTTTATGGTTTATTTAACTTAATTTTGTATGTGCATTGGTACAAAAGTGTTAGATCCCCTGCAACTGGATCTTCAGACAGTTGTGAGCTGTCATGTGGGTGCTGGGAATTGAACCTGGGTTCTCTGGAAGAGCAGTCTGTACTCTTTACAACTGAGCCATCTCTCTAGCCCCAATATTCTTTCTTTATTCTGTATGTTTTGTATTTTGATTATTATATGGTGAGTGTATATTTTTTTTCAATCCAGTCTATTTGGTGTTCTGTATGCTTCTTGAACCTTCATAGGAATATCCTTCATTAGGTTGGGAAAGTTTTCTTCTATAATTTTGTTGAATATATTTTCTGGGCCTTTGAGCTGTAATTCTCCTTCTACCCTTATTTTTCTTAGGTTTGGTTTTTATTGTGTCCCATATTTCCTGAATGTTTTGTGATGAGAATTTGTTGGATTTGCTGTTTTCTTTAATCAGTGCATTTATTTTCTTTATTGTGTCTTCAGCATCTGAGATTCTTTCTTTTATCCCTTGTATTCTGTTGATTATGCTTGTCTCTGTTGTCTCTGTTCATTTACCTAGATTTTACATATCCAGCCGGCCCTTGGTTTGTGTTTTCTTCATTGCCTCCATTTCAGTTTTCAAGTCTTAAACTGTTTCCATTTTCTGTTTAATTGTTTTTTCTTGGTTTGCTAGGGTATCTTTTACGGATTTACCCATTTCTTCAAACTTTTTGTTATTCTTCTCATCCTTTTCTTTAAGGGAGTTTTTCACATCATGATTAAGCAATTCTATTACTTTCACAATGCCAATTTTTTCTACATCTTCTGGATTAGGGTGTTCAATTCTTCCTGCTGTATGTTCACTGGGTTCTGGTGATGTGGTGTTTTTCAGATTGTTGGATGAATTCTTGCATTGGTGCCTGCCCATGTCTTCCTTCAAATGCTCTCCAATGGATCTTCTGGCACAGGATCAGAGCATCTTGCTGGCCAGTGACCTTGCAGACAAAAGCCCTAGCTTGCTGCCTGCAGGCCTAGTGAAATAAAGGAACTCCTGCCTGGTTGCACTCACCACCCCTATCAGCCTCAAAACAAACTGAGCTGGGGGATATTATAGCCCCGAAGAAGGGAAAGGGTGCCTGGGCACAAGCTGGGATAGGATAGAAAGAGATAGGATAGGAAGAGAGAGGCAGTAGCCAGAGAGAGAAGTCCTTACAGAATAACTAGGAAGTTTAACTGGTTGAGGAATGTCTCTGCTCCATTTCTAGGGCTTCTGCCATGGGTCAGCAACACACTCACCCCTCCAATGGATGTTCCGGTACAGGATCAGGGCCCCTTGCTGTCCAGGGACTTTGCACAGACAAAGAGCACTATCTCTTATTCTTTCTTTCTTTTTCTTTCTTTCTTTCTTTCTTTCTTTCTTTCTTTCTTTCTTTCTTTCTTTCTTTCTAAAAAATTTCCACCTTCTCCCATCTTCCCATTTCCCTCCCCTCCCCCTACTCTTCCTGCCTCTCCTTCTCCAATCCTAAGAGAAGTCAGTGTGCCTTGCCGTGTGCAAAGTCGAAGACCCACCCCCCAGCATCCAGGTCTAGGAAGATGTGCATCCAAACAGTCTAGGCTCCCCAAAAGCCAGTACATGCAGTAGAATCAAAACACGGCTTCTCAGTCTGCCCTCATTGTCAGCCACATTCAGAGTCCACTTTGATCACAAGCTCGTTCAGTTCCAGTCCAGCTGGCCTTTGTGAGCTCCCATTAGATCAGTCACACAGTCTCCATGAGTGAACACACTCCTCGGGGTCCTGACTTCCTTGATCATGTTCTCCCTCCTTCTGGTCTTCATCTGGGCCTTGGGAGCTCAGTCCAGTGCTCCAATGTGGGTCTCTGTCTCTACCTCCATCCATCACGGTAGGTGGCATAATAACCAGGCTCACTTAATATGAAACAGCAAATTTTAATGAAGGAATAGCTTACAACTCCAGGGATCCAGTAATGAGCAGGAGATACAAAAAAGAGTGACCAGCAGGGCTCACGCCGCCAGATTTATATGTAAACATTAGCCCGAGGTGAACACGCTTCCCCCATTGGGCAGAGTTTCCCCTACACATCACCAGATGAAGTTTCTATGGTGATATGCAAGCTATTCATCACCATGGCTTTGTTCAACTATGTTCATGGCAGCACTATTTGTTTTTTTTTTACACACAAAAAAGAAATGTTTTATTTTAAAACTTAATCATCCATAACTAGGATATGTGTGTGTATGTGTGTGTGAAATTATATACATATATTATGGAATTCAGTGTCTATAACATAATACACAAGTAAATACAATACAAAACAATACAAATTAGTCATCATGATAACTAGGACCAAACAAAATACAGTCAAGGTACACAAATATAAAAGCGATTAAATGTCAGAAGTAAATAAAAATATTTAAGGTGATACTCATAACAGTGATTCAGTAAATAACAAAAGGGAAATAATTATTTTAAAATGTAGAAAATTCATTAATTGGAAAAAGACAATAACTGAGCACATGCTAAAATTAGAATTAAAAACAACTTTAGTATATGAACTCAGTGGTAGAAAGAAAAAGAGAAAGGAATGTGGATCTGATGTGGGATTTCCCTTTGTATGCTGTGAATACGATTGGATAATTAATAAAGAAAACTGGCTTGTCCTGATAGGGCCAAAGAATAGAGGTAGCTGGGGAAAACTAAATGGAATGCTAGAAGAAAGGGCTACATGGCTTCTCTGACTCTATCTCCTTTCTTCTAGCATGAATACGAGATATTAGTTGTTAATTCGTCTGCCTTGTGATTTGGGGTTGTTGTAAATGAAAGCATGAGGAAGTCTAAACTTGCTCTCTCCATCCCTGCCTACAGCACAGTGAGCAGAGTCAAATGCCTTCCTGACATTTTCTGCCTGTCCAGATATTCAGCTCAGCCCACACACAGAACCTCACTACTTACTACCACATGGACCAACATTCATACCACCTGAAATCCCAGCACTTTAGAGGGTAGGCAGGAGGAGCAAGAGTTCAAGACCAGCATAGGATACACAAGATATTCTGACTTAGAAAAAAAGAAAGAAAAGAAAAAGAAAAAAAGAGGAGAAAAAGAAAATGGCTCTATATTCCTGAGACACATGTCTTTTCCTATCTTTCTGAAGCTAAATTCTTTTTGAAGAATTATGTTTAAATTAGCAGTAAAATGTAAATGTATTACTGATATACAGCTCTCTGAATTTTGCTGAATGTATACACTAAGGCAACCATCACTACAGTCAGATCACCATCCTCCACTGTTTGGAGGCACTGGCAAATGTTGGGCCTGTTATGTCTCTTTGGTTTTACCTTTTCAAGAATGTCTTAGAGCCTTTGTCACATGACTTTTCCATCATCAAAATGCCTTTAAAATTCACCAACTTGTTGCACTGTCAGCTTCTTCCTGCTGCAACCTGTCTATTGTATATATGAAATGTTTGTCCTCTTTCCCACTAAAAAACTCAAGGGGATTTGTATTTTTTTTATTTTATTTTATTTTTCTCCATTAACATCTTCAACTGGGTGTGGGGCAACAGGACCATTCCCAGCACAAACATGGGTGTGGGGTTCCCCGCAGTCTCCCCAGGGCGATGGTTCCTGCAATGATCTCTAGGGGGAAACGGCTCCCCACAGATCCCCTCCCCCCTCCCATACAAAGGCAGGCAGCTATCACGTGGAGAGCATCAGTCAGAGTCATCCATGGTGTCAGACCAAAGGAGAAGGGACTGAGACAAGGAGAGACCCTCCTCTCGAGTGGTGAAGCAATCCACCTCTCCTGGGAACAGAGGGGTGCTTGATGACTCCTAGGTCGAGTGGGGACCAGGCCTTTTTCTTTCCCCCCTAAGGCGTCCTAGGGTTCCCAGGGCCCTGCCTTAGGTTGGGGGATTATCCTGCCATAAGTCGCCCATCCTTGGAGCTCCTCAAATAAAAGGCATCTAGCAGGATTAAAGTAAGCAGATCACAGGGCACCCTGTCTTAGGCCATGTGGAGAGCGCCCTCATACCTGTACCATGCCATGTTGAGCCGGTTTCTACAACCTCTGTATGGTGTGCTATTCAGGCGAGGATCCACACTATCTCCCGTCATTGGGCCCCTGCGTCTATCATTAATGAAAAGACTGTGAGGAGTTCCTCAAACAAGAGATATAATGATATAATTTTGGCACCAATAACTCCATCTCCAGACAAGAAGAAAGGGCTTTTTCCCAACCCAGTATTCACCTTTTAGTCTGGCCTATGGTATGTCCTCCTTCCCAAGTGCCTACTCCACATAAAGTTACGTGTGCTGCCTGCCAAAAATTAGGGCAGTGTAAAAGGGATCAAAATCTAAACTTTTAACATATGCATTAAACCCAAACACTTTACAGCATGTGTCAAACTTTTCTCAACATCTATAAGCAGTTACAAATATCATTTGATCAATTTCAGTAGGAGTACAATGACATACATTGATGTTCTCAAATACCACCAGTTCCAGTCTCTGAGCAACAGTGACCGGAACCCCCAGTTTTTCCCCTTCTTAAGTGAAGAGAGGTCAATATTTTAATTAAAATGAGTTCTGTGTCCCAAAGTTTAAAGCCGTCTGATGTTTAGTCTGCAACTCAGCTCCAAAGAAGACTAGAGTTCAAGCTGCAGAAGCAGTTTAGCTTTTGTACTCCAGGACAGGTGGGGGAACCTGGGTGAGGCGAGTTGGATTCAGCTACATGAAGCACATCCTGGCACTTATGTCCGCCGGGTCTCCCTGGACTCTGGAGGCAGGATGACCCTCTGCAGAGTGGTGTAGGTGGATTTGTTAGCAGGCACTCCTTTCCTTGGGGGCAGGGGAGACCGGACCAAGGACCTCTCCTCAATCATCTCTGGAAGTCTGGCACTCCTCTGTGTCCGCAGCCTCGACATCACGTCCAGGATTCATTTTCTTTCTGTGAAAAAAGCACAAACACGTCTTCGACCCCAAATATATATACAGGTCAGGTTTTTTCATAATGCATTGCAAGGGCTTTTTCACCTTGTCTTATCAAAGGTAAGCTTGGTGTCATCAAGCCAGATCCGTTTGCATCAGGATCTGCTGGCAACTTTTATGAGTTGCTTTGAAGGAGCCTTGTTATGCTCTATAATTTTTATTATTGTTAGCCATATATGTAGTTCCTCCATTGGAAGAGCCATTTGTAAAATTTAGCATAAAATCCTTTAAGGGATTTTTTGCTATAACATTAGCAAGATACCGGTGCATAAATAGTAGCAGTGATCTGGGAAAATACCATTGTTTTTGGCCTTTGAATTTAGCAAAGGCAATTGTCCAGGAATCAATCTTAAAATTATCAATGAATCTACAGTTTAGTATAAGAAACATTGATCATAGACAATATTTTGTTAAACCATTATCCAGATTCTATCCTGTCCTTTTATATCAGAGAAGCTACTGGATTAAATTAAGAGTTTAATATCTTAACTAGCAAAACTGAGAAGATTTAGCTATAAGCAGCATGTTTTATAAAGCTGTTGTATAATAAGTTTTACATCTAATATACACACTTGCCATAGCTGAATTATGATTAATATACTGTATTTGTTGATTATTGTATACTTTATCTGTGGATTTATACTTTACCTGCTTGAGTACCTGTTAGGCAGCTGTTTTAAGCTCTCTATTGGAAACTGTTTTTTGTAAGAATTTTACCTAGCAGCTCAAGGTCTCCCATAAGAATATTATCACTAGAGGTTTAACCATTGGACATCCAAACAAAAGTTTGTAAGCTATCCTCTTTTTTTTTAGTTTTTTTATATTGGAAAAAAATAAATTTCTGCTTCCTCCCCGCCTCCAATTTCCCTCCCCCACCCCCCACTCCTCCCCCTCCCCCCTCCTCCCCCTCCATATCCAGACTGAAGAGCAGTCAGGCTTCCCTGCCCTGTGGAAAGATCAAAGTCCTCCCCCCCTCAATCCTGGTCTAGAAAGGTGATCATCTGTTGAAATAGCAGCGGCAGGGCTGCGTCCCCAACACCCTGGCCGCTTGCACGGCTAGCTTTACCCGAAATAATTACATGGACACTGTATTCTTTTAAGCACTGCTTGGCCCATTAGCTTCAACCTCTTAACCCATTTTTAATCATGAGAGAAGGACCCCAAGGTGCGCTTACCGGGAAGATTCTAGCCTACACCCATCTTGTGTCAGAGTTTCATCCCTCTTCCTCAGAGAGCAGAGCTATCCTGTCTGCCCGCTAGACAGGAGCATGATGTCTCTCTCTGAGACGTCTGGCTCTGAGCAGAGCTGCATGCTTTCTCACCTCACTTCCTCTTCCTCTCAGCATTTTCTTCTGTTTACTCCACCCACCTATGTTCTAACCAATCGGGACCAAGCAGTGTATTTATTGCTTAGCCAATGAAATCAACAGATTGATATATGACACTCCCACATCAATCATCCAAACTGGCTAGGCTCCCACAAAGCCAGGACATGAAGTAGGATCAAAACCCGGTGCCATTGTTCTTGCCTTGTCAGCAGCCCTCATTGTCCGCCAAATTCAAGGAGTCCGGTTTTATCCCATGCATTTTCAGCCACAGTCCAGCTGGCCTTGGTGGGCTCCCAATGGATCAGCCCCACTGTCTCTGTGTGTGGGTGCATTGCTTGTGGTCCTGACATCTTTGCTCGTATTCTCCCTCCTTCTGTTCCTCATTGGAACATTGGGAGCTCAGTCCAGTGCTCCAGTGTGGGTCTCTGTCTCTATCTCCATCCTTCGTCAGATGAAGGTTCTTTATTTATGTCTAGAAACCAATTATGAGTGAGTACATCCCATGTTCATCTTTTTGGGTCTGTGTTACCTCACTCAGGATAGTGTTTTCTATTTCCATCCATTTGTATGCAAAATTCACGAAGTCATTGTTTTTTACCGCTGAGTAGTATTCTAATGTGTATATATTCCACACTTTCTTCATCCATTCTTCCATTGAAGGGCATCTAGGTAGTTTCCAGGTTCTGGCTATTACAAATAATGCTGCTATGAACATTGTTGAACAAATGTCCCTGTCATATGATCGGGCTTCTCGTGGGTATATTCCCAAGAGTGGCATTGCTGGGTCCATGGGTAGATTGATCCCGAATTTCCTGAGAAACCGCCACACTGCTTTCCAAAGTGGTTGTACAAGTTTGCATTCCAACCAGCAATGGATGAGGGTACCCCTTTCTCCACAGCCTCTCCAGCAAAGGCTATCATTGGTGTTTTTGATTTTAGCCATTCTGACAGGTGTAAGATGATATCTCAATGTTGTTTTGATTTGCATTTCCCTGATCGCTAAGGAGGCTGAGCATGACCTTAAGTGTCTTTTGGCCATTTGAACTTCTTCTGTTGAGAATTCTCTCTTCAGATGAGTGCCCCATTTTTTAATTGGGTTAATTAGTATTTTAAAGTCTAGTTTCTTGAGTTCTTTATATATTTTGGAGATCAGACCTTTGTCTGTTGCGGGGCTGGTGAAGATCTTCTCCCAGTCAGTGGGTTGCCTTTTTGTCTTAGTGACAGTGTCCTTTGCTTTACAGAAGCTTCTCAGTTTCAGTAGGTCCCATTTATTCAATGTTGCCCTTAATGACTGTGCTGTTGGGGTTGTACCTAGGAAGCGTTCGCCTGTGCCCATCTGTTGTAGGGTACTTCCCACTTTCTCTTCTATCAGGTTCACTGTGTTCAGATTGATATTGAGGTCTTTGATCCATTTGGACTTGAGTTTTGTGCATGGTGATAGATATGGGTCTATTTTCATTCTTCTACAGGTTGACATCCAGTTGTGCCAGCACCAATTGTTGAAGATGCTTTCTTTCTTCCTTTGTATACTTTTAGCACCTTTATCGAAAATGAGGTGTTCATAGGTTTGTGGGTTAAGATCCTGGTCTTCGATACGATTCCATTGGTCGACTTCTCTGTTTTTATGCCAATACCACACTGTTTTCATTACTGAAGCTCTGTAGTAGAGTTTGAAGTCAGGGATGGTAATGCCTCCAGAAGTTCCTTTATTGTATAAGATTGTTTTGGCTATCCTGGGTTTTTGTTTTATCATATAAAGTTGATTATTGTCCTCTCAAGATCAGTGAAGAATTTTGATGGGATCTTGATGGGGATTGCATTGAATCTATAGATTGCCTTTGGTAGGATTGCCATTTTTACTATGTTGATCCTCCCAATCCAGGAGCAAGGGAGATCCTTCCATTTTTTGGTATCTTCATCAATTTCTTTCTTCAATGCCTTAAAGTTCTTGTCAAATAGATCTTTCACTTCTTTGGTTAGAGTTACCCCAAGATATTTTATGCTGTTTGTGGCTATCGTGAAAGGAGAAGCTTCTCTTATTTCCCTCTCTGCTTCCATATCCTTTGTGTATAGGAGGGCGACTGATTTTTTGGAGTTGATCTTGTACCCGGCCACATTACTAAAGGTGTTTATCAGCTGTAGGAGTTCTTTGGTGGAGTTTTTGGGGTCGCTTATGTACACTATCATATCATCTGCAAATAACGAAAGTTTAACTTCTTCCTTTCCAATTCGAATCCCCTTGATCCCCTTATGTTGTCTTATTGCTATTGCTAAAACTTCAAGCACTATGTTGAAGAGGTATGGAGAGAGTGGACAGCCTTGTCGTGTTCCTGATTTTAGCGGGATGGCTTTGAGATTCTCTCCGTTTAGTTTGATGTTAGCTGTCGGCTTGCTGTAAATAGTTTTTATTATATTTAGGTATGACCCTTGAATCCCTAATCTCTCCAAGACTTTTATCATAAAGGGATGTTGAATTTTGTCAAAAGCTTTTTCAGCATCTAAAGAAATGATCATATGGTTTTTTTCTTTCAGTTTATTTATATGATGGATTACATTGATAGATTTTCGTATGTTGAACCACACTTTCATCTCTGGGATGAAGCCTACTTGATCATAATGGATAATTTTTCTAATGTGTTCTTGGATACGGTTTGCCAGTATTTTGTTGAGGATTTTTGCGTCGATGTTCATGAGTGAGATTGGCCTGTAATTCTCATTCTTGGTTGAGTCTTTGTGTGGTTTTGGTATCAGAGTGACTGTAGATTCATAAAAGGAATTTGGAAATGACTCTTCTGTTTCTATATTGTGAAATACATTAAGGAGTATAGACATTAGGTCTTCTTGGAAGTTCTGGTAGAATTCCGCATTGAAGCCATCTGGTCCTGGACTTTTTTTGGTAGGGAGGTTTTTGATAACAGCTTCTAATTCTTCGTGACTCACAGGTCTATTTAAATTGTTCACCTGTTCCTGATTTAGCTTTGGTATATTGTATCTATCTAAAAGTGTGTCCATTTCTTTTACATTTTCCAGTTTTGTGGCATACAGGTTTTTGTAGTAAGATCTAATGATTCTCTGAATTTCCTCTATGTCTGTGGTTATGTCCCCCTTTTCATTTCTGATCTTACTAATTTGCATATTCTCTCTCTGCCGTTTGATTAGTTTGGATAGGGGTTTATCAATTTTGTTGATTTTCTCCAGGAACCAGCTTTTGGTTTCATTGATTCTTTGGATTGTTTTCTGTGTTTCTATTTTGTTGATTTCTGCCCTCAGTTTGACTATTTCCAGCCTTCTACTCCTCCTAGGTGAGTCTGCTTCTTTTTTTTCTAGAGCTTTCAGGTGGGCTGTTAAAAGTCTCCAATGTGTGCTTCCTCTGTTTTCTTTAAGTGGGCTCTTAGGGCTATGAACTTTCCCCTTAGGACTGCTTTCATAGTGTCCCATAAGTTTGAGTAGGTTGTTTCTTTATTTTCATTGAATTCAAGGAAGACTTTAATTTCTTTCTTTATTTCTTCTTTGATCCAGGTGTGGGTCAATAGTTGACTGTTCAGTTTCCATGAGTTTGTAGACTTTCTGGCTGTAGCATAGTTGTTGAATTCTAACTTTAGTCCATGGTGATCTGATAAGACACAGGAGGTTACGAATATTTTTTTGTAACTGTGTAAGTTTGCTTTGTTCCCTAGGATGTGGTCAATTTTCGAGAAGGTTCCATGAGCTGCAGAGAAGAAGGTATATTCTTTCCCATTTGGGTGGAATGATCTATAGATGTCTGTTAAGTCCATTTGATTCATTACCTCCATTAATTCTCTTATTTCTCTTTTAGGTTTCTGTCTGATTGACCTGTCCATTGTTGAAAGAGGAGTGTTGTAATCTCCTACTATTAGTGTGTGCGGTTTGATGGCATCCTTGAGTTTTAGTAATGTTTCTTTTATGTACGTGGGTGCTTTTATATTAGGGGCATAGATATTCAGGATTGAGACTTCATCCTGATGAATTGTTCCTGTTATGCGTATAAAATGTCCCTCTCCATCTCTTCTGATTGATTTAAGTTTGAAGTCAACTTTGTTAGAAATTAGTATGGCCACACCTGCTTGTTTCTTAGGACCATTTGCTTGATAAACCTTTTCCCATCGCTTTACTCTAAGTAGGTGCCTGTCTTTGTGGTTGAGGTGTGTTTCTTGTAAACAGCAGAATGTTGGATCCTGTTTGTGTATCCAATCTCTTAGCCTGTGCCTTTTTATAGGTGAGTTGAGTCCATTGACATTAAGGGATATTAATGACCAGTGGTTGTTAACTTTGGTCAGATTTTTAGTCATAGAGTTTGTTTGCCTTCTTTGAGTTGCACTGGTGAAGGGAGTCTAGATGTTTGAGTCATTGTGGTCATTATTGGGCTCCTTGGTTTGTGGTTTTCCTTCTAATACTTTCTGTAAGGCTGGATTTGTGGCTATATATTGTTTAAATTTGTTTTTATCCTGGAAAATTTTGTTCTCTCCATTTATAGTGAACGAAAGCTTGGCTGGGTATAGTAGTCTGGGCTTGCATCCATGTTCTCTTAGCTTCTGCAGTACATCTATCCAGGACCTTCTGGCTTTCATGGTTTCCATAGAGTAGTCAGGTGTAAGTCTGATAGGTTTGCCTTTATAAGTAACTTGGCCTTTTTCCTTTGCAGCCCTTAATATTCTTTCTTTATTGTGTATGCTTTGTGTTTTGATTATTATATGGCGAGGGGATGTTCTTTTTTTGATCCAGCCTATTTGGTGTCCTGTATGCTTCTTGAGTCTTTATAGGTATATCTTTCTTTAGGTTGGGAAAGTTTTCTTCTATAATTTCATTAAATATATTTTCTGGACCGTTGAGCTGCATTTCTCCTTCTTCGACTCCAATTATTCGTTGGTTTGGTCTTTTTATTGTGTCCCAGATTTCCTGAACGTTTTGTGATGAGAGCTTGTTGGATTTGTTGTTTTCTTTGATCAGTACGTTTATTTTCTCTATGGTATCTTCAGCGTCTGAGATTCTTTCTTCAATCTCTTGTATTCTGTTGGCAGTACTTGCCTCTGTAGTTCCCATTCGTTTACCCAGGTTTTCCATCTCCATCCTTCCCTTGGTTTGTGTTTTCTTCATTACTTCCATTTCATTCTTCAAGTCTTGAACCGCTTCTCTTACCTGTTTGATTGCCTTTTCTTGTTTCTCTTGGTTTTCTTGGGTATCTTTGAGCGATTTATTCATTTCCTCTACCTTTTTGTTTGTCATCTCTAATTGTTTATGGCAGTTTTTCACCTCCTGTTTAAGGTCTTCTATTATTTTCATATAATTCACTTTTGAGTCGATTTCTTCTAATTCTTCTGGAGTAGGGTGTACAATTCTTCTTATTTCGGGATCCCTGGATTCTGGTGATGACATGTTGCCTTTCAGGTTGTTGGGGGAATTCTTGCATTGGCGCCTTCCCATCTCTTCCTTCAAATGGAGCCTGGAGAGGCCTGGTGTCTTGGTCCAGTCTTTGCTGTGACTGACTCTCTGGGTGTATCTCTTCAATGTAGAAGCATGAACCGACCCGTCCAGATGGAACTCCTCAGCACCACAACTCGGACGCCAATCGGACGTGGGAGGCGGCACTGGGTCCAGGAGACCACTGGAGGCCCTGGGGCACCTTCTATATGTGCCCGAGCTCCCTTACAGGGAGCCTTGAGACCTGCCTGGAAGGCAGGGACTCCCGGCTAGCTCTGGATGGGTAGCCTTAGTGTAGGAGCTTAAAACCGGTTTCAGCACTCCATGGCAGCACTATTTGTAATAGCCAAAATGTGGAAACAATCTCGGTGCCCCTCAATAGAAGAATGGATAAAGAAGTTGTGGTACATATACACTTTAGAGTTCTACTCAGCAGTAAAAACAGTGACATTTTGAATTTTGCATGCAAATGGATGGAAATCAAAAACACTTTACTTATAACCAGACCCAAAAAGATGAATGTGGTATGTACTCATTCATACGTGGATTCTCGCCATAAACAAAGAACATTGAGCCTATAAATAATGATCCTAGAGAAGCTAAATAAGAAGGTGAACGCAAAGAAAAACATATTTATCCTCCTGGATATTGGAAGTTGACAAGATTGCCGAACCAAAGTTGGAAGCACGGGGGTGGGGGTGATGTGGTGGGAAGGGGAAATGGGGAGAGAGAATAGATAAGGGGAGGATTGGGGAGAGCTTGGGGGAATGGGATGGTTGAGATGGAGGAAGGGTGGATATGAAATCAGGGAAGAATTTATCTTAACCAAGGAAGCCATTTTAGGGTTGACAAGATACTTGGCCTTAGAGGTGTTCCCAGGTGTCCAAGGGGATTTCCCCAGTTAGGTCCATGGGCAGCAGAGGAGAGGGTGCCTGATCTCTCCTTCTCCCATAGACACACTAAATTTTCTACACTGTTTAGTGACTCTGTACACATAGGTCAATTCACACTGTGACAGTGCAAAATTTCAAGGTGCTGTTGATTTTTAGATTAATAGAACTTAGGTACAAGTGAAATGAACAAATAAAAAAGAAATTTATTGCATGAAAAAAACTAGATTGCAAAGTATCTTTCTTCTGTACCCACAGACTTTCAAGTATTCTAAGTACTGGGAGGAACCTTAAAAGAAGAGGAAAAATGGCTCTATCACATAACTTTTATTGCAATATAAGATAATAGAAGTTTCTCAGTCTTAAAGTTTGATTCATTTCTTCAAAAGTTTCTTTTTTAAAAATGCTTATTTTATGTATTTTTCCGTGTGTGCTCCTGATTGTATATGTTTACCATATGTGATCAAAACAGAAGACTGTGTGTATTTTAAACACCTTAATTTTCTGAAACATTGACCTTATTACTAGCATATTCTATTCTGAAAGCTATTATAATTTGGCAATTTCAATTTAGCCAGTCATTGAATTGACTCACATAATAATATACCTAAAATGTATGTTAAAAGTATCTTAAAAAGAAAGTATAATTTAAACTCTGAAAATTATTAATTCTACATTGAGTCTAGATCAGTTTCTACTGAGAGTCAGGACATAGAAGACAGACTAGACTACCCACATGATTTCTTTCTAAAATAAACTCACTAAGTTAAGGTACAAAATAAATAATTGTATATAAATTGCATTGTTTTATTATATTTCTTTGGCTCTGTCTCTAAATATATTTTCATTTTTTTCACTCCTTCTTGAGTTTGCTATTTTCATTAAAGCTTGTGTTGACTTATACCCATCTGTCTGTATTAATCCTCCCACTTCATTTTGGCGGAACCAACGTGGGACTTGTCCCCACCCCGCAACTCACAGCAGGTCGGGAAGTCCCGGTGGCTGCAGTGCACGATCCCCAAGCCGGCGGCCTGGGCTAGTGCTGAGACCGCCTGTCTGTATTAATCCTCCCACTTCATTTTGGCGAACCAACGGGGACTTGTCCCCCCCAACTCACAGCAGGTCCGGGAAGTCCCGGTGGCTGCAGTGCACATCCCCAAGCCGGCGGCCTGGGCAGTGCTGAGGCTGGCGCTCTGCTCGCTTCTGCTAGCTTCTCCCTGCGGGCTCCTTGACCTCGGCATCTGGCGCCGGCCGCGCGGTTCGCTAGAGAAGCCGCCGTCAGCACCGGCCAACCCAGCACCCTCCCCCGAGCGCGGGCTCCCGCCGCTACTGCTCTGGGGCTTTCATTGTGCTTCCGGGTGCGCTTGCCTGAGCAAACCGCCACAGCGGTGGACTTGGACTGATTCAAAATAACCTCTTCACACAAATTATAAATCCTCAGGCGGAACGATAAATTTCGGTTTTGAGTTGTTTCAGACCAGCTCTCCACGTGGACTCAAGTGGACTCTTCTGCCACCTCTGGCAGAAACCAGTCATTGCAGGTAAAATTTTTTTTCCTTATTAAAAAAAAAAAGAAGGATGGCCGAGAATGTTACTTTAGAGTATTTTAACAATCTTTTTGAGTGTGCCATGTGGGAGATCTTACAAGAGGTGTCTAGCACCCCACATCTATGCATTCTTCTGGGATTGGTAATTTTCCTTGGTACTAAATGGTTTGACAGCAAGGATATGATAAAGTCTTTAAGAGACGAATCCAGGATTCTAGCAGCAGAAGCTGCACGTCTGGAAGCTATCGAGGACGAATCCAGGATGCTTAAGACAGAGGTAGAACTACTGAAATCTATTAAACATGATTATGATATTCTCAAGTATCAGTTTGACGTTATACAGGAAGATAACAGATCCTTGTCTAACAAGACTCTGCTAACTGAGCAAAATTTAGAAAAGATTCAGGTTGATATTAAGGAAAAATTCGTTAATATGGAAGAGGAAAGAGCTGAGTTGGACCGTAAACTTCAATCCCTTTCTGTAGGAACTGAAACATTATTGGTTGATATTAAGGAAAAATTCGTTAATATGGAAGAGGAAAGAGCTGAGTTGGACCGTAAACTTCAATCCCTTTCTGTAGGAACTGAAACATTATTGGTTGATATTAAGGAAAAATTCATTAATATGGAAAAGGAAAGAGCTGAGTTGGACCATAAACTTCAATCCCTTTCTGTAGGAACTGAAACATTATTGGCTGATATTAAGGAGAAATTCGTTAATATGGAAAAGGAAAGGGCTGAGTTGGACTGTAAACTTCAATCCCTTTCTGTAGGAACTGAAACATTATTGGCTGATATTAAGGAGAAATTCATTAATATGGAAGAAGGAACAGCTGAATTAAATCGTAAATTTCAAAAGTCACTTTCTGAAGGGATTGAAACATTAACTGAGAGAATCAGAACGGTTGAATGTGACAATCGAATCTTGTCTAAAGCTTATGATAGATTGATGGAAAGATTGTCAATACAAGAAGGCACGGTTTATGCCATGAAAATTATGTCCAAAGATGAGAACTTATCTCTACTGGACAAACTTCATACTTTCGAAACCTCAATGAAGGCTTTGGAACGTAATTTTGGACAGGAGATACAGACATTGCAGAAGGCAATGGTGAATAGAATTGAAAAGATTGAGGAATTTCTGAATTCTGATGAAGAAGAACACACGGTAGAAAGGCAAATTTTAACTACACCTGTGGGTAAATCCCTCCAGGACAATTTCCACAAAGCTCTACCTACAGCTTTATCTGCCTTTCCAGTAATAACAACAGAGAAGGTGATTGGTTCCAAAAACCCTAGGGTCATCAAGGAAGATACATGGGAGCCTGTTCGTATGAATGATCTCAAAGAAATTAAACAGGCTGTCATGTCTTTTGGGATGCATTCCTCTTTTGTTAAAGAGATGCTAAAATCTTGGGCCACGTTAAACAGAGCGACCCCTACTGATTGGCTACAACTGACTGCTGCAGTCCTTGAGAGTGGGCCGGAATTACGATGGAAATGCTTATTCAGGGAAGAGGCTAGACGTTTAGAACAGCAAGAAAAGACAAAGGGAAATGACGTTTCCATAGATAAAATTCTAGGTGAAGGACTCTTTTCTGACCCTCAAGAACAGGCTAATTTGGATGAAGACACACTCTTCTTGTGCACTACAGCAGCCTTAAGAGCTTGGAATAGGGTACAAGATGCAGGACAGAAAACAGAATCATTTCTCACCATTAAACAAGGTCAGAGAGAACCCTTTAGTGATTTTTTACAAAGACTTACTGACGCTGTGCAAATAGGGATACCTGACCCGGACACAAGGTGCATAATGATTGAGATCTTGGCTTATGAAAATGCAAATGTAACATGCAAAAGGATTGTGGTGCCTTTAAAGCGCAGATCAGCGCCCTTGGAAGAATGGGTCTTACATACAATGGATGTTGATACATTTGCTTATGGCACTGAAGCATGGGTAGAAGAAGCAATTTCCAATGGTAAAAGAAGATACCAGAATACCAAATGTTTTAATTGTGGCAAAATGGGTCATATGCAGAGAAATTGTAAACAACGGACATTCAGAAATAATAATAATGCATTCTCTAGAAATAATAGAAATAGGAGGACTCAGCCTTCAGGTTTATGTAGAAGATGTGGAAAGGGCAGACACTGGACAAATGAATGCAGATCTACAAGGGATAGACAAGGCAACCTAATACAGACGGGAAAACGGGAGAGGGGGGGCCTCACAGGCCCCCATAGCACACATGGTTCAGTCATTTCCAGTTTCAGCGGAGAACGTGCTGCGTCGGGACAATTAGGAAACCCCATGCCTACGGTTACAAATAATAATGATCAGAAAGATGAGTTACGTGTGTTTTGGCAAACTTCTATAAATGATCAAAGACCTAAGCTGAGGGTATGTGTAAATGGCATTTTTATTACTGGCCTGCTGGACACAGGTGCCGATGTAAGTATCATTACTCCAGAATCTTGGCATCCGTATTGGCCCCTTCAGAATGTAAATGTTCAGCTCCTGGGAATTGGAACTCTATCTCGAGTAAGACAGAGCACGAGATGGGTTGAATGTATAGGCCCTGAAGGACAAATAGGAAAACTAAGGCCATATGTAGCCAATATTGCAATGAATTTATGGGGTCGTGACCTATTACAACAATGGAATACCCAAGTTAACATTCCTGCTACTTCTAGAGCCTATACTTCTGAAAATAATATTAAAAGATATTATAAACGGAGAAAACCGGCCATTCGGACCATACAAGAACAAGCAATCGAAGCCCCTTCAGAGATACCAACAGCCTTGCCTCTAAAATGGTTGACGGAGAAACCAATATGGACAAAACAATGGCCTCTAACTGAGGAAAAGTTACAGGCCTTAAAACAGCTGGTACAAGAGCAATTGGATGCTGGACATATAGAAGAATCTACCAGCCCTTGGAATTCTCCTGTATTTGTGGTTAAGAAAAAATCAGGTAAATGGAGAATGGTGACAGATCTCAGAGCTATCAACAAGGTTATTCAACCTATGGGCCCTCTGCAATCTGGACTCCCTTTGCCCTCCTTATTACCAAAAGGATGGCCTCTTATAGTTATTGATTTAAAGGATTGTTTTTTCACAATACCTTTACGAAAGGAAGATAGAGAAAAATTTGCCTTCACCGTGCCTACTTACAACAATTCTCAACCTTCCAAGAGGTACCACTGGGCCGTCCTCCCCAGGGTATGTTAAATAGCCCCTCCTTGTGCCAATATTTTGTGAACCAACCATTGCAAATAATACGCAAGAAATTTCCTAACTCTATAATATATCATTACATGGACGACATATTGTTATCCGATCCAAACATGGATACCTTAAACAGACTGTTTGAAGAAATAAAGATACTTTTACCTAAATGGGGATTGCAAATTGCTCCTGAAAAAAATACAGAAGGGAGATTCCGTTAATTACTTAGGTTATAAAATAGGTTTGCAAAAAATTAAGACACAAAAGGCACAAATTAGGAGAGATCGTCTACGGACTCTTAATGACTTTCAAAGACTGTTAGGAGACATTTCCAGTCTACGACCAGCTATTGGAATAACACCTGATCTAATAATTCATTTGAACAAAACCTTGGAAGGTGATAAAGATTTAAACAGTCCCAGAGAATTAACGGTTGAAGCAGAAAAGGAACTGACAATGATTGAGGAAAAATTACAACAGGCACATGTGGACAGGGTGAATCCAGAGCTCGATTGTATTCTCGTCATATTACCATCAAAAATTTCTCCTACAGGAATATTAATGCAGAGAGATGATATTATCTTGGAATGGATCTTTTTACCACATAAACCAAGTAAGAAACTCAAAACTTATGTGGAAAAAGTCTCTGAGTTAATTATAAAAGGCAAGCTGAGACTTCGTCAACTAGCAGGCATAGACCCAGCAGAAATTATAGTGCCTTTCACTGCTGATGAACTAAAGAAATTATGGGAAGATAATGAACCATGGCAAAGAGCTTGTGCTAATTTTTTGGGAGACATTAATAACAACTATCCTAAGAGCAAGAGGCTTAACTTCATAAAGAGAACTTCTTGGATCCTTCCTAGAATCGTCCGCGATGCTCCAATAACCGGAGCCCGTACGTTCTATACTGATGCCAATAAAACAGGGAAGGCAGGTTACAAGTCAGAAGACTTGGGCAAGGTGGAACAAAGTCCTTATGATTCTGTCCAGAAGGCAGAATTATATGCCATTCTTATGGTGCTAAGGGATTTTAAAGAGCCTATTAATATAGTTACTGATTCACAATATGCAGAAAGAGTTATTTTACATATTGAAACTCCTGAATTTATACCCGATGATACAGAACTAACCTCATTGTTTATCCAGGTTCAAGATTTGATCAGGAACAGGCTCTGCCCTATGTACATAACACACATCCGATCCCATACGGGTCTGCCAGGTCCTCTAGCACAAGGTAATGCAGATATTGATCAATTATTGATTGGTAGTGTGCTACAAGCCTCTGAATTTCATAAAAAACATCATGTTAATAGCAAAGGTTTGAAGAAAGAGTTTTCTATTACATGGCAACAAGCTAAGGAGATTGTAAAGAAATGCCCTACCTGCTCTTTCTATAACCAAATGCCACTGCCAGCAGGGGCTAATCCTAAGGGCACCCATAGGAATAAAATCTGGCAGATGGATGTGTTCCATTTTGCAGAGTTTGGCAAATTGAAGTATGTTCACTACACCATTGACACTTATTCAGGCTTTCAGTGGGCAACTGCTTTAAGTTCAGAAAAAGCTGATTCAGTAATCACTCATTTATTAGAAGTCAGGGCAATCATGGGTATACCTACACAGATAAAGACAGATAATGGCCCTGCTTATGTCTCTAGGAAAATGATACTGTTTTTTGACTATTACAATATCAAGCATGTTACAGGTATACCCTACAATCCCACAGGTCAAGCAGTTATAGAAAGATCAAATAGAACTATAAAGGATATGTTGAACAAACAGAAAGGGGTGGAAAACACCCCCAGAAATAGGTTACATAATGCTTTGTTAACCTTGAATTTTCTTAATGCTAATGAGAAGGGAACAACAGCTGCAGAAAGACATTGGATAATGGAAAAGTCTACTGAACTGAATCAACCAGTTTATTTCAAGGATGTGCTGACCTCACAATGGAAGCCAGGAGATGTGCTGCGTTGGGGAAGGGGTTTTGCGCTTATCTCCACAGGTGAAGAAAAATTGTGGATACCATCAAAATTAATAAAGGTTCGGTATGAAGAGGAAAAGTCTTTTGAAAAA
Source organism: Microtus agrestis (assembly GCA_902806775.1). NCBI lineage: Eukaryota > Metazoa > Chordata > Mammalia > Rodentia > Cricetidae > Microtus > Microtus agrestis. The sequence goes on from CADCXT010000752.1 coordinate 260,793, forward strand.
GATAAATAACAATTCATTCACAAGGATGGCGAGCATGCTGATGGTAAGTAAAGTAAATAGGTTGGGGGCAGGGTTCTTTTCTTATCTCCACAGGTAAATACTGATCTTCAAAGAATTTAAGGGACCCTGAATAGTTAATTGTTGATGGATGGAAAATAGCTACAACCCACTGAGGATAAGTAAGTATTGATTTTTATATATATATCTATATGTTTTATTGAACACTTCTTTATATGTATGTAGAGCTGGTTTTGGTGTTGGACTATGGCTCAGTCCTTTTTCAATTTCAAGCCTGTTGACAAGAGGTATCTCAGAGTTTCTGTCTCAGATCAGGAGCCATGAAACAGGACAGAATAAGAATAATTATATACTTGATAAACTTTCTTTGCTTTTCCTCATATCTGTGTCTTTCTTTGTATGTCAGCATGTGTCCTTGTGGTTAATGTCTAAATTTTCCATAACAAACAACAAATTTTCCTACAGTAATCTTTCAAGTTTCCAGGATGAAGATGGGGCCCCACAACATCAACTCAACCTGGTTTTTATGACGTCATGAAATTTTTTTTTTCTTCAAGCGCTGATATTAGACTTGTTTTTGGTACCAACTGCACAAGTCAATTTCAAATGGTGCACATTTTTGACAACACTCTGGCCAGACATTCTCAAAATGCACAGAGACTAGTTACAATTTTCTTAGGTCAAAGGTTAATTAGGGAATTTTACCATCATTTGCTTTCACAGGAGCCCCTAAGAAGAACGTCGCCCCCATGTCAGCTTGAAGCAATCTTAGAGAACGACGTCCCCTCTCCCAACAGAGTTTGCCCTCGGGGTTAGGGACATCTTTTAATGGTTGGTTTGGGGTTGAGGGGATGGGGAGATGTTTTATGAAATTAGGAGTATGTTCAAAAAAAAAGCGGGGGGAGGATTAACTGGTTTGATGGGATGATTGGTATTTGTGAGTTACTGTTTTTAGAAAATTGTATTTGTACTGTTTCCTGTATATTGATATATTGAATATTGAATGTGAGTGTTCCTACCTCTATTTTTGTATAAGAGTATGCTTATATTGTATTGATACATCTACTATATTACAATGTACATCTCTACCTCTGATACTATTTATGTAATATCATTGTTTACATTTGATATGTAATGACATTATTCACAGATGAAGATCATTGTCTTCATATATTGCACAACTGTTTATTCTTTTAGTCTTCAAGTTAGATAGGTATTGAGAATTATATGTTTGTCATGTTTATTTTTCGATTAATCAGGTCTTCTAGTTACCCAGAGATTATATTTAGTATAGATAGTATAATCTTCAGCCTCTTTAAAGAGCTGTAGAAAAATGGCCTTTAATCTAACCTAGAATTCTGTGCCTACGAGACACAATTACTCCTGGCAACGCCACTCTACTCCCGAGAGAACGTTGAGCACCAAAGACACTCTACTGGGAGCTTGTCTTCTTGGCAGAACTGGCCTTTGGGTTAAGAAAAGCCCAATCCTCAATTACTGACAAAGATATGAAACAGGATTGTCTTATCTTGCCAAGACAGGGTAGGATAATTCTAAGAAAGTTCCTTGCATTTGGTAATGGCATGTCAGTTATGTTAGGCCTTAGCCAAATTTGGTTGACTCAACATTGCGAACTAGAATTTGGGTGATTGCCCAGGTAGTCAGTTGTCACTGTCATTTTTGGCACATTTTGGATATTTCTCATTTGTTAAGTAACATTTACTCCCTTCTCAGATCTTTGACGGAGTTGAAGATTATATAATTGTAATTACTCTCTACATCATTTAGACTCCTTGAGATAGAGTGTCTGGTAAAACTTATGTTCTCAATATTGTTTGTTATATTTATTATTTGTTATTATTGTTCATAGTTGTAGTTAGTTTAGTTCTGTCTTATTTAGACAAAAGGGGGAGATGTAGGGAGAGCCCACCTTTGGGGGCGGGACAGACTCGGGAAAATGTTTACGGATAAATTGGGGCGCGCAGACGCGGCTGCGCTTCCTGTTTCCTGTTTCGGTGCATCGCTGGAACTTTGGTTGCGTGAGTGTGCTATTTTCATTAAAGTTGTGTTGACTTATACCCATCTGTCTGTATTAATCCTCCCACTTCAACCTATATTAATTATCTCTCTACGTCCCTAGTAGGGATATTAGAAACATCAACCCAAAGTGATAAAAAAAATTTTGGGGCTCTTTTTTTTTTTATAAAAATTAAATCTTTTTTGGAGGGGAGGGGGCTTTTAAAAAAAAAACATCCCCCCCCTTTTTCAGAATCAACAAAAAAAAAATATATATAAAAAAAACTCTCAACTTTAATAGTTTTTGCCCTTCCTTTTTTTTTTAAAAAAAAAAAAAAAATATTAAAAAAAAAAAAAAAAAAAAATTTTATATATTTTTTTTTAAAAAAAAAAAAAAAAAAATAAAAAAAAAAAAAAAAAAAAAAAAAAAAAAAAAAAAAAAAAAAAAAAAAATAAAAAAAAAAAAAAAAAAAATATAAAAAAATATAAAAAAAAAAATAAAAAAAAAAATAAAAAAAAAATACTATAATATTTTAAATATAAAAAATTATAAAAAAATTATTTTAAATTATTAAAAAAAATAATAATTAAAAAAAAAAAAATAAAAATAAAAAATCTATATTTAAATTTTAATTTTAAATTTTTTTTTTAATATAAAAAAAAAATTAAAAAAAAAAAAAAAAATAAAAAAATAAAAATAAAAAAATAAAAAAAATAAAAAAATAAAAAAAAAAAAATAAAAAAAAAAAAAAAAAAAAAAAAAAAAAAAAAAAAAAAAAAAAAAAAAAAAAAAAAAAAAAAAACGAAAACTCAACCCACAACAAAAGTTAAAAAAAAAATTTTTAACATAAAATTATAAAAAAAACTTAAATATAATAAAAAAAAAATAAAAAAAAAAAAAAAATTTTAAAAAAAATTTTTTTTTAAAAAAATTTTTTTTTTTTTAAAAATTAATTTTATATAAAATTTAAAAAAAAAAAAACAAAAAAAAAAAAAAAAAAAAAAAAAAAAAAATTAAAAAAAAAAATAAATTAAAAAAAAAAAAAAATAATTAAATTAAAATTTTAATTTTTAATATAATTTTAAAAAAAAAAAAAATAAAAATAAAAAAAAAAAAAAAAAATTAAAAAAAAAAAAAAAAAAAAAAAAAAAAAAAAAAAAAAAAAAATAATAAAAAAAAAAAAAAAAAAAAAATAAAAATAAATATAAAAAAAAAATAAAAATATAAATAAAAAAAAAAAAAAAATTATAATAAAATTAAGTGACTACCTATTAAGCTTTATTTTCATATTATCGTAAACAGTTTGTAGTAGTAACTTCCAAGAATTAGAAATGTGCAATACATTGTTAATTGATGTGTATAGGTACAATATCTTGAATATTAGTAGAGCTGTATGTACAGTATGTATGACAAAATTAATCTCAAATTTGTATCGATATACAAGATTTTTATACAATATACAAAAGTCCAATCCAATGCAAAATATTTAGAATTAACAGGGTTTTTTTGCAAAAGTAAATTAAATAATTTAGCTATTTATCTTATATTTATATCCTTCTCTTTTTCAGAGAAGATTTGATAATCTACTCTTTATAATATCATATCTATTTTCCCTTATTTAAAAACAAGAATGATGGATCTATACTCATTTGTTTTACTTTTTACTGATCATTTTAAATAAATGATTGTGACCAATCCCCCTAAACAATGAAAAATACCCATAACTCATTGAATGACGAAAAACAACCCATCCCACCTCTTGGGAATATGGGGGCATAATGTTTTCCAAGTGAATTCCTTTGATGTTATTTTTATGGGACCCTGAAAAGAAATTTTGGGTTAATTTTCAAGTCCTGGGAAAGGTAGCTGTATTTTTGTCCAGTTTTTGCATAATGGGAAAGTTCAGGGCTTGTCTTAAGTCCTAGCTTGTGTAGTATGTGAGACTAGATCATCTCAACTAGCCACCTCAAAATTTTCTGAGCAGTTTGTAGTATAAAGTTGATCTTTAGGTGTAGTATAAAGTTGATCTATAGCTTAATGGTGTTATCATAATCCTGGAGGAATCATCATTGTGAGCTCCTGTTCTCCTTTTGATGATGGTCATGGTTAGGCATTGTCATGGTTTAGCACAGAAAACTCCCAAAATTATGTACATAAAGGTAGATGGAACTTTCTTTTTTTTTGTTTTTTTTTTAGAATTAGTAGTCTATATGACCATTTGTTGGGTAAAAGGGCCAACTATCAAGTACAGAAAAAAAAATAACAGTCCCAGGACATGAAACCAATCGATCTCTGAGCATCCTGACTCTAAACCCAGAACCACTGAAAGAAATACACCCCGGATCTGAGAACTAAGGCAAGGAAAGAGACATCTTCAGCCCTGAACCCAGAACCAAAGAAACATACCCTGATTTTGAAACCAGTTCCAAAGAAACATACCCATAACCAGAGGCAGATATCTGCTTCTGGTTATGGATACACACACACACACACACACACACACACACACACACACACACACACATATATATATATGCCCTGGTCTGAAATTTAGAGCCAAAGAGCTAAAAATGACCAATGAAAGAAATACAGTTTGGCTCTGAAATCAGACCCATCTCTTCCCCTGACCAACTAAGCTAACCAATTCCTGAGTATGGAAAACTAATCAAGTGCTTCTCTCCCTGGAAGACCTATATACGTTCCTCTGCCTGTTTAGTTGGGAGCTGTCCTTTATCATTCTGGCAGAGACATCCGCTCTCCTGAACTTCTCCTTCCTAAACCTCCTTCTCAAAAGAGTCTTGGGTAATGATTCCATTTTCTGGTGCAGAATGGAAGAACCTGGCTGAGACATTTCTTAGGGGACTAAGTTGAAAAACCCTGCTGAAATTCTCTGTTAGGGGGCTGAGTAGAAACAGTAACAAATTTTCACTGGGGCCTGAGGAGATTGCTACAGTTTTTTTAAGTGCTTTCTGTTTAGCAGAGTGTTAGCAAAAGAAGTATCATCTTTGGCCAAAGAAGATAGCTCTGCTAAGAGTTTCCCTTAGGGGAACAGAGCAGAACTCAGCTGCAGTGGTTCTTCAGAAATGAATGGGATTGCTATTTCTTGCAGGGAGACCATCCCCAACCTCAGCCCAACTTCAGGGATCCTGGCTTTCTGAGAAGTGAGGACACTTTTTCCATCCAGGGCTGAGCTGTTGTATTGTGTCTCTAGTCTTCAGAGCACCCTATTGTGGTTCTTCCCCTTTAGAACTGTCTGATTGTAGCTCTAGGTAGCCTGGTGTCTGGACAAATAAGCACACCTTTCCCCCCAGAGCTGAACTGACCTATTGTGGCTCCAGCCTCTAGAGCTCTCCTATTGTGGCTCTATCCCTACAGGGCTGATCTAGTAAGCTCTACAACTCCAGAGATGTCCTATTGTGGCTCTACCCATCCAGAGCTGTACTATTGTGTTTCTATATTTCCAGAGCTGTGCTGTCCTATTAAGGCTCTAATTGTAACTAGGCTTCTTGTTAGGTCAGGATATCATTGCAGGTCAAGAGTTGTGACACACACAATCCCCTACATCATTAATATCATTACACACACACACACATATATATATATATATATATATATATATATATATATATATATATACATATATACATATATATCCCTAGGTATGTAATATGCATAAATCTTACAAATTTTATGATAATATTTAAAGATTAAGGAAAACTTTAAAGAGTCAATAGTAAACCAAAATATTATGAGATTAGTGGCAATAAAATAGTCCTCAATTTTTTTTTCCCTGTCATTTATCTGGTGGCTCTTAAAACATGAGATAGAGATTTTGGATTTTATCTTTATGAACATGTTTGGGTTTAAAGAAGGCAAGAGCCACACTACAATTCCAAAGAAAGCTTTAATTTTTAATTGGAGTAGGACTACCAAAAGACAATTTGCATTATATATTTTTAGAGAAAAGCAGAAGCAAACATTTGGGAGCGTTTATGTGATGTTATACTGTTAGAAATGTGATATGTCAATACTCTAGTTTACTCTTTTTCTTGAGACATTATTTCTGGTGACTCCTACTTTTTCTTCAGATGTCCCCTATTCCAGTAGTCTTCATATTCCTTAGCTGAATGCTTTAATTCTCCTGAAAAGACAGAATCAAAACCCTTCCAAAACCCTAATTTTGGGGAGGTTCCCTTTTGGCAAGTTATATCTCATCAAATGAAAATCATTTGTTAGTTTTATAGGTTATTTTGGATTATATGACCATGCTGCTTGATGAACTATCATCTCTTCTAATTAAGAGTTGTCTCTTGTTCAAATCAAATCCTTTTCAATTTTGATGACATGCATAGATTTTTATCCTCCTTTGGAAAAAAAAAAACCCTTTCTCAATGTAACAGATGTCCTTGTTTCCATTCTGAGGTCAATGCATCTTTAAAGTATACCATCTGATTTAATTCAGTAGTTTTTTTTCTAAATTCCAGTGTCTCTCTAAGGTGTTATTCATTTCTCATTAGCATTTATAAAATTCAAAGTTATTAAATCATTATACAGTTTATTTTGGTGGTTTTTATTACCAATTTTTGTTTATTTAGCATATCCTTTAGAGTTCAATTTGATCTTTCTATAACTATTTGCCCTGAAGTATTGTGTGGTTTAACTAATTTGCTTTATATTGTAATAAGCAAAGAATTGTTTTATTTTTCTTAGAGAAATATGCTGTGACATTGTTCATCTTAGTTTGTACAGGTATACTATACCCATGATGGCTTAACTTCTAGCAATTGTGTGATTATTGGATAAGTTTTTTCCAAACTCAAAAGAGTTGTTCATTGAAAACCTGAAAAGTTATCAATTTTTTCTGTATATATTTTAATTTTCCAAAGTCTACAAAATAAACTATGTCCATCTTCCAGATTTCATTACTTATATTACACGTTGGTAAATCATGATTAATAAAACCTCAGAGACAGGTATTGGATTTAAAACTGAAGACTAAAATAGCAAAGCAGCCAGCCACTGGCTCTTACATTAAAGTCAGTTTGAAAATGGTGATCCTGCCTCCAGGAGACCTCAGAATGAGACTGAGAGTAAGACTTTTCTCCTCCCATTTTATAATCCTCTCTAGTTCTGGGATTAAGAACATGCACCACTATTGCCAGGTTTCTATGGCAAGTTAGCATTGCTACTGGGATTAAAGGTATGTGTCATTGTGGCTACTGGGATTAAAGTGTGTATCATTGCTCTCTGGTGTGTAAGATTGCCTAGTGTGGCTGTTTACTTTTCTGATCCTCAGGTAAGAATTATTTATTAAAATACAAAAGAAATGCTATCTCGTTTTGGGTTACTTCCTGCAGGTAGTTGTATTTGGTTGTAAAAGAATAAGTAGGACATTTCCTTAAAATTTCCTTCTCTTGTTGCTTTGTGTAGAAAAAGTTTTCTTTTACAATTGCTATTAAAATGATTTTTTTGTATAAATTTTGAGGCCTCCACCACATTTTCAGTTGAGTTTATACATTTCTCCATTGCCTTGTGCTAGAGGATCTGACAGACCTATTTTCTGTCTGATGTGTGTTATGTATATGGGATGATTCTTATTCCTGATTATTTCTTGTAACGGAATAAATAGTAAAGTCAGTTCTGTATTGTTAATATTTAGGCATCTGTACTTGCATGACCTTGTATATCCTCAGCTGTAGGCACTAAGCACACCTCCTGTGCACATTCACTACATTACCTGTTAAAAGGGACTTGCTTAATTCCTATCTATCATTCTTATGTTTCAGTCTGTCTGTATGTCTTTTCTGTTTTGTACTCTGCAACTCCTGTCCCCAGAGGCCAGTCTTCCTTCTCTCCTCCACCTTTTCCCATTCACTTTTCCCATATAAAACTCCTCCACTAGAGTTCTGTAGTATGACATCTTTCTCTTTCACATCACTTTTTCTAAATTACAGAATGTATCATCTTATATAAATTCAGCAAAATCAATATGCAAAACAACTCTTTCTGCATATTGCGAATCAATAACTATGTTGATAGGTTCCTTAAAATCCATTAGTATCATGAAAATAGCATATCATTTTGACTTTTTGACAGAATCATAAGGACTTAAATTCACTTAACTTAGATTTTCTTATTTTCATCCTGCCTTTTCTTATTTATTTTAATCAGTATAGAATGTAGTGGATCCACATATTGGGTTTTCCAGTACTATGCAAGAAATGATCCAGTTAGGTCTCTTTTTAAGTTGTATTCTGAAGGCGTAGGTCACGAACAATGCTACACCAGTTTGGAGTTATGATTAATAGGGTGTTATTTATTTAAAAAGGAAAAAACTTACAGACCACCATCCCGGACAACAGCCATCTGTGCAACGAGGAAGGGAGTCTAGTCTCCAGCGGAGCAGGAAGTGAAGAGAGAGCAGAACGAAATAGCCGCTTCATTTAAAGGGAGAGAAACCACGCCCCAATGGGCTGGTATCTCAGCAGCTATTGGTTGGAGGGGCGGAAGGACCTCCCGCAACACCTCCCCCTTTTGTTTAAGTAAGAAAGTTCTAAACCTACTACAAAATTATATACAATAAGTACAAATATCCTATTCTAACTAGCTTAGGTCTTGTATAATAAATAACTTGGTCAAGTCATGAGAGAAAAGTAACTACATTTATATAGTCTTCAACCCCATCGAAGATCTGAGAAGGGAAATAATGTTACCAGAGTAATTAGGAAGTTCAGTAAAACTTCCAAAACATGCAACAAATCACAGAGACAACTAGCTACCTGGGCAATCACCCAAAGTCATGTTTGCAGCGTCGAAGCAACCAACTTTGGCTAAGGCCTAACATAACTGACATACCATTTTCAAAGGCAAGCAACTTTTCAAAACTATCTTACCCTGTCTTGGCAGGATATGACAGTCCTGTTTTATCCATTGATGCACGCTCTGTATCTCTGTCAGTGGTTGAGTTATGGGCATTTCTTTGCCCCAAGGCCAGTTCTGCCAAAAAGAAAGGCTCCAGGTGGAGTGTCGTTGGTGCTCAACATTCTCTCGGGAATAGAGCGGTGTTGCCAGGAGCAATTGTGTCTCACTACCACAAAACTCTGAGTTAGATTAAAGGCCATTTTCTACAGCTCTTTGAAGAGGTTGAAGACCGTCTGTCTATACTGAGTATAATCTCTATATATCTAAAGAACCTGATTAGTCTAATTATAAATGACAAACTTAGATGACTATAATCTATATAATTCTCAATATCTATCTAACTTAAAGACTAAGACAATAAACGAATGTGAAACAAATAAGGACAATGAACTCCAAATATAAACAATGTACAAATATACATTGCAATATGGTAAATATATATCAATATACAAACAATATATGAGTATCTTAATCAGAGGTAGAGATGTACACTGCAATATGGTAAATATATACAATATATATATATATATATATATATATATATATATATATCTCAATACAATATATGTCAATACATAAAAAATGTTTTAAACAGAGGTAGAAACATACATGCATACAATAGTCAATATAATTTAACTTTGTATCAATATACAAAAATCGATATCAATATATTTGTCTAAAAACAGTAACTCACAATTATAAATCTATTATTCCATCAATCCCTCTTTTTTTTTCAAAATGATCCCTGAGCTTATAAAATTCCTCCCCCAACCTCCCAACCCCTAAATGATATCCCTAAACCCAGGGGAAAACTTTACTGGGAGAGGGGAGGTCGTCCTCTAGAATTACTTCCAGCTGTCATGGGGGTGACGTTCTTTCTGGGGGATCCTGTGAAAGTAAAATGATGGTTAAATTTCAAGATCAATGTCTTTTAAAATTGCAAATAATCTCTGAGTATTTTGTGGAGGTCTGGCCAGAATGTTGTACAAGATGTGCACCATTTCAGCTGACCAAGTTGGGATCGTCTTGTGCAGTTGGTACCCAAAACAGGTCTTGTAGTAGCGCTATCAGTATCATGACGTCATATCAACCAGGTAGAGTTGTTGGTGTGGGGCCCCATCTTCTTCCTGGAAACTTCAAACGTCACTTCAGGAAAGATTCATTGTTCGTTGTGAAAAACTTATGCATTAATCATATAGACATATATATATATTCAATGAAAGGCATGATAGATATATTCAATGAAAAGTATGATAGACATGAAGAAAAGCAAAGATGTTTTCTAAACTCATATTTCTTTCTGTCCCATATAATGGTTCTTGACATGAGTCAGAAACTCCAGAAACTCTGGGTTTTTCTCTTACCAATAGGCTTGGAATTGGAGAGGAACTGAGCCAGAGTCCAACTTCAAAACCAGCTCTATAAATTTAGAAATATGGTTTAATATATTTTACTTACACAACCCATTCAGTTTTCTTGATATTTCCTATTGTGCAGGTATTTTTCCATCTGTCAGTATCCAAACATCCAGGGTCCTTTGAATTTTTCAAAGATGAGTGTTTTCCTATGGAGATAAGAACAGAACCCTGCCCCCATTCTATATGTTTTTCTTACCACCTGTATGAATATCATCATTGTGGATGGGTTGTCATTTCTCCTTTCCAAGAGGTTTCTCCTCTTCAAATCGAAACTTTATTAATTTTGATGGTATCCACAATTTTTCTTCTCCTGTGGAAACAAGAGCAAAACCCCTTCCCCAACGTAGCACATTTCCTGGCTTCCATTGAGAGGTCAGCACATCTTTGAAATAAATCGGTTGATTTAGTTCAGCAGACTTTTCCATTATCCAATGTCTTTCTGCTGCTGTCGTTCCTTTCTCATTAGCATTAAGAAAATTCAAGGTTAATAGAGCATTATGTAATCTATTTCTGGGGGTATTTTCAGTCCTTTTCTGTTTGTTCAGCATATCCTTTATAGTACGATTTGATCTTTCTATAACTGCCTGACCTGTAGGATTATTTGGTATACCTGTAATGTGTTTTATATTATAATAGTCAAAAAAGCGTTTCATTTTCTTAGATACATATGCTGGACCATTATCTGTCTTTATTTGTGCAGGTATACCCATGATGGCCATAACTTCCAATAAATGTGTGATTACTGAATCAGCCTTTTCTGAACTCAGGGCAGTAGCCCATTGAAACCTGAATACGTGTCTATGGTGTGGTGTACATATTTTAATTTACCAAATTCCATAAAGTGGAACACATCCATCTGCCAGATTTCATTTCTCTTAGTACCCTTTGGGTTACTCCCTGCAGGCAACGGTGTTTGATTATAGAAAGAACAAGTAGGACATCTCTTTATAATGTCTTTAGCTTGTTGCCAAGTAATGGAAAATTCTTTCTTTAGGCCTTTACTATTGACATGATGCTTTTTATGAAATTCTGAGGCCTGCAACACACTTCCAATGAATAATTGATCAATCTCAGCGTTGCCTTGGGCTAGAGGACCATTCAGACCTGTATGGGACCGGATGTGTGTTATGTACATCGGACAAAGCCTGTTCCTGATTATGTCTTGTACCTGGATAAACAATGAAGTCAACTCTGTGTCATCTGGTATAAATTCAGCGGTTTCAATATGCAAGATAACTCTTTCTGCATATTGAGAATCTGTAACTATATTAAGAGGTTCTTTAAAATCCCTTAGCACCATAAGAATGGCATATAATTCTGCCTTCTGGACAGAATTATAAGGGCTTTGTTCCACCTTACTCAATTCATCTGACTTGTAACCTGCTTTCCCTGATTTATTCGCATCAGTATAGAACGTACGGGCTCCAGTTATTGGAGCATCACGTACAATTTTAGGAAGAATCCAAGAAGTTCTCTTTATGAGGTTAAGTCTACCACTTTTGGGATAGTTGCTATTAATTTCTCCCAAAAAATTAGCACAAGCTCTTTGCCACGGTTCATTGTCTTCCCACAACTTTTTTATTTCTTCAGTAGTAAAAGGCACTATAATTTCTGCTGGGTCTATACCTGCTAGTTGACGAAGTCTCAGCTTACCTTTTATAATTAATTCAGAGACTTTTTCCACATAAGTTTTTTATTTTTTACTTGGTTTATTAGGTATAAATATCCACTCTAAAATAATATCTTCCCTCTGCATTAGAATCCCAGTAGGAGAAATTCTGGAAGGCAATATGACTAGGATGCAGCTAAGATTTGGGTTCACCCTATCCACATGTACCTCGTGTAATTTTTCCTCAATCATTGTCAGTTCCTTTTCTGCTTCAGCTGTCAGTTTTCTTGGACTATTCAAATCTTTATCACCATATAAGGTTTTGTTTAAATGAACTATTATGTATATGATTCAACCCTTTTTCCTGGATCTTGTATCGTGTTCCAAGCATTTAAAGCTGCTTGGTGACATAGACACAGTACTTCATCGTCATAAAGAGCTTGGACCTGTGGATCAGCATATTCTTCTGCACCAAGAATTTGATCTTGGGAAACCTCAATACCTTTTGCTCTTCCTTGTTGTTCCATATGTTTGGATTCTTCTCTGAAATAAATTCCAAACATCAAGGAAGGTCCCTTATCTAAAACTGCAGACACTAACTGATGGAAATCATAGGGGGTAGCTCTAGCATTAGAAGCCCAAGTCCTTATCATTTCCTTTACATATGCATTTTGCAAGCCAAAATTAATTATAGCCTGCTTAGTTTCTTTTAGATCATTCATTGCTATTGGTGTCCATCTAGCTTCTCTGACTCCCTTTGAGCCTTTAGAAGTTGACGCTTTTTCAGAATTAAGTATAGGGTATGCCGCTAAAACCTTAGGTAAGCCAGTTCTAATAGCTGGTGTTGGCATTGGATCCTGTCCTTGTGCCTTATTACTCTGTTCACCAGCTCCAATAATTTCTTCAATCATTTCAAGTCTTTTTATTATTGCCTCTTTTGAATCCTGAATCTCCTGACCTATGGTTCTTAGGAGTACCATATTCTTCCTAAATGATAGAATATTCAAAAGAATACTAAAACCTAGTAGCCAGTAAGTTAAGTTATCCTCATAGTCATATAAACCTTGCATGATAAGACCCATTGTATTGGTATCCCAAACAGTTAAATTCATGTTGGAAACGAAAACTGCCATATTACCTATTATCCAGCTGGCCTCAAACTCACCGAAATCCACCTGTCTCTGCTTCCCGAGTGCTGGGATTAAAGGCGTGCACCACCACCACCTGGCCGGCCTCGAACTCACAGAGATCTGTCTGCTTCTGCCTCCCGAGTGCTGGGATTAAAGGCATATGCCACCACCGCCCAGCCAGCCTCAGAGATCGTCCTGCCTCTCTGGATATTATTGGCCTGAAGGCCGAATGTATCTCGGACTCGGCACTGGGGCCTAAGTCACGAACTAAACAAAAAACGGTATACACGGAACCATAAACCCAGAATCCAGTGGTAGAGAATAGTAACTCGGAAGCCGTGTATGCCTCCACGTGACAGAGTCACCCTGAGGGGTTGCAGCTTCTGCAACCGGCAACTGCGTGCTCTGGTTCGCACCACTCAAGAGCTGTACTTGCAAGGGAGATTTAAAAACAACTCAGAAAAGAGTAAACCACGCAGGCAGAGATTATGCGGGCCTGTGAGTTTAAATCCACGTGGGGAGGCAGAATAGGGTGCGTGGGGACTTGAAGTCAATCTGAGGTGTCTAAAAAAACATAAAGAACTGCAGCAAGAAAAGCCAGTGTGTGATAATTTATATTAAACTGCTGGCTCCATGCACAAGGCACAGGTCACACAGCCGCTGCAAGGCACAGGCCGCGGCTGAGGAAGGGAGGGCTTGCGCCCAGCCGAACTCGCGGCCAGCAGCCGAGCGGGGAAGGAGAGGTCCTAAAAGCCAAACATTCGGGCGCCAAAATGAAGGCGTAAGTCACAAACAATGCTACACCAGTTTGGAGTTATGATTAATAGGGTGTTATTTATTTAAAAAGGAAAAATACTTACAGACCACCATCCGGGACAACAGCCATCTGTGCAACGAGGAAGGGAGTCTAGTCTCCAGCGGAGCAGGAAGTGAAGAGAGAGCGGAAGGAAATAGCTGCTTCTTTTAAAGGGAGAGAAACCACGCTCCAATGGGCTGGTATCTCAGCAGCTATTGGTTGGAGGGGCGGAAGGACCTCCCGCAACAGTATTCTCTTGCTTTTTTGACACGTTTTGCTAATATCTCCCAAAAATTTACAGTAAACTCATTTCCAGGGTTCACTTTCTGCCCACAATTTGTAAATTTCATCATTATTAATATGTACTACAATTACTGCTTGGTGTATTCCTGCTAATTGACTAAGTATCAATTTTCCTTTTAAAATCAACTTAGAAAACTTTTAAAAATAAATTTTAATTTTTTTACTCAGATTATGTGTTAAAATCTCCATTATGAGCTAATATCTTCCCCCTGTATTACATTTTCTGGACAAAAATGCTTAGATGGTGATATACCCAGAATGAAGTTGATATTCAGATCCACATATATATTCTGTAATTTCTCTTCTATCAAAGCCATTTTTCTCTCTCAGATTCAGCTGATAATTTCATGTTATTATTCCAGTCCCTGTCACCCCCTAAGGTTTGAACAAAGTGATCAGTTCATCAGGAATTAACCCAATATTGGGCCATAGATAGGAAATGCTTCTAGCAATCTTTGAATATCATTTAGAGTATACAACCAATCTCTCCTAATTTGTAACCTTTGTGATCTACATATTTTGTATATGTATTTTCCAGCCTAAACAATTAAGAGATTCCCCTTTTTGTATTTTTTCAGGATCAATTTGTAATCCCCCAAAAGGAATACTTTTCTTTACTTCTTCAAACATTCTTCTAAAATATACACATTTGAATGAAATAGTAAAATATCATCTGTGTATTGATAAAATGTAGATTGAACAAATTGTTTCCATATCATTTTCAACAGTGGGGCTAAGTTATCATTTCCTGTGGGAGAATATTCCAGCAGACTGAGAATTATTAAAAGCATGCACGATGAAGACCAAATTTTCTCTATCTTTTTCTTTTAAAGGTATAGTCAAGAAACAATCCTTATAATTAATAATTTTAAAAGCTCATAATTTAGGCAATAAAAAGGCAAAGGGATTTCAGATTGTACAGAGCCCAATGGCTGAATCATCTTTATAACAGTTCATAGATCTTTTACCATTATTTATTTTCCAAATTTCAATTTTATTAACAAATAGAGGAAAATTCCTAAGTCTGATTGATTCTTTAATATGCTGAGCATTTAACTGCTCCTGTACCAGCTGCTCTAAGATTTGCAGTTTCTCTATTGTCAAAAGTCCTTGTGTAGTCAAATGCAGGTGTGTTTCTCAACAATTTTAAAGGTAAAGTTGTAACGGCGTAAATGAATTCAGACAGATTGTAATAATATATACCGCTTTAATGGGGAAATAGACTTACGGGACTACAGGTTCCCACGTCAAACAGAAAAGCAGAGCGAACACGGGCTCCCACTCACCCGATTTATAAGTAAACATTCGCCCGAGGTGAACACGACCCCTAAGGTGCTGGGCTTATCCCCACATCTCCCCCTTTTGTCTAAATAAGACAGAACTAAACCAAATACAACTATATACTACAATAACAAATAATAAATATAACAAACAATATTGAGAACAAAAGTTTTGCTAAACATTCTATCTCAATGAGTCTAAATAATGTAGAGAGTAACTACAAATATATAATCTTCAACTCTGTCAAAGATCTGAGAAGGGAATAAATATTACTTAACAAACGAGAGATATCCAAAATGTGCAGCAAATGACAGAGACAACTGACTACCTGGGCAATCACCCAAATCTCGTTTGCAATGTTGAGTCAACCAAATTTGGCTAAGGCCTAACATAACTGGCCTAACAAGGAACTTTCTAAAAATTATCCTACCCTGTCTTGGCAAGATAAGACAATCCTGATTTATATCTTTGTCAGTAGTTGAGGTATGGGCTTTTCTTAACCCAAAGGCCAGTTCTGCCAAGAAGACAAGCTTCCAGTGGAGTGTCTTTGGTGCTCAACTTTCTCTCAGGCGTAGAGTGGCATTGCCAGGAGTAATTGTGTCTCGTTGGCACAGAGTTCTACATTAGATTAAAGGCCATTTTCTACATCTCTTCGAAGAGCCTGAAGATTATACTATCTGTGCTAAATATAATTTCTATGTATCTAAAAGACCTGATTAACCTAAAAATAAATATGACAAACATATAATTCTCAATACCTATCTAACTTGAAGACTAAGAGAATAAACAACTGTGCAATATATGAAGACAATGATCTTTACCTGTAAACATTATCATTGCATATCAAATGTAAACAATGTTATTACATAAATAGTATCAGAGGTAGAAATGTACATTGTGATATGGTAGATGTATCAATACAATATAAACATACTCTTATACAAAAATAGAGGTAGGAACACTCACCTTCAATATTCAATATATCAATATACAAGAAATAGTACCAATACAATTTTCTAAAAACAGTAAATCACAAATACCAATCCTCCCATCAAACCAGTTAATCCCCCCCCTTTTTTTGAAAATACCCCTCATTCCATAAAATATATCCCCAATCCTTCAACCCTAAACCAAACACTAAATGAAGTCCCTATCCCTGAGGGCAAACTCTGTTGGGAGAGGGGACGTCATCCTCTAAGATTGCTTCTAGCTGACATGGGGGCAACGTTCTTCGTAGGGGCTCCTGTGAAAGCAAATGATGGTAAAATTCCCAAATTAACCTTTGACCTAAGAAAATTGTAACTAGTCTCTGAGCATTTTGAGAAGGTCCGGCAACAGTGTTGTCAAAAATGTGCACCATTCATAATTGTCTCGTGCAGTTGGTACCAAAAAACAGGTCTAATAATTAATTAAAATGAATTAAAAATTAATGAATTAAAAAAATTCATGACGTCATAAAAAACAGATTGAGTTGATGTTGTGGGGCCCCATTTTCATCCTGGGAACTTCAAAGATTACCATAAGAAAATTTGTTGCTTGTTATGGGAAATTCAAACATTAACAACAAGGACATATGAAGAAAGACACAGAAATGAAGAAAAGCAAAGAAAGTTTATCAAGTACATAATTATTCTTATTCTGTCCCATTTCATGGCTCCTGATTTGAGACAGAAACTCTGAGATATCTCTTATAAACAGGCTTGGAATTGAAGAGGGAATGAGCCATAGTCCAACTCCAAAACCAGCTCTACATAAAAAAAATGTTTAATAAAACATATAAAAAATAATACTTACAGAATGTATAGAATTTTATTATTGATCCTTAGTGGGTTGTAACTACTTTCCATCCATCAGTAATTAAATATTCAGGGTCCCTTAAATTCTTTGAAGATGAGTATTTTCCTGTGGATATAAAAAAGAAGAACACTGCCCCAACCTATCTGTATTCCTTACCATCAGTATGCTCACCATCCTTGTGAATGAATTGTTATTTATCATTTCCAAGTGGCTTCTCTTCTTCAAACTGAACATTTATTAATTTGGATGGTATCCACAATTTTTCCTCACCTGTGGAGACAAGAGCAAAACCCCTTCCCCAACGCAGCACATCTCCTGGCTTCCATTGTGAGGTCAGCACATCCTTGAAATAAACCAGTTGATTTAGTTCAGTAGACTTTTCCATTATCCAATGTCTTTCTGCAGTCGTTGTTCCCTTCTCATTAGCATTGAGAAAATTCAAGGTTAACAAAGCATTATGTAACCTATTTAGGGGGTGTTTTCCACGCCTTTCTGTCTGTTCAACATATCCTTTATAGTTCCATTTGATCTTTCTATGAGTGCTTGACCTGTAGGATTGTATGGTATACCTGTAACATGCTTGATATTGTAATAATCAAAAAACCGTTTCATTTTCCTAGAGATATAAGCAGGACCATTATCTGTCTTTATTTGTGTAGGTATACCCATGATAGCCATGACTTCTAATAAATGAGTGATTACTGAATCAGCTTTTTCTGAACTTAAAGCAGTTGCCCACTGAAAGCCTGAATAAGTGTCAATGGTGTGATGAACATATTTTAATTTGCCAAATTCTGCAAAGTGGAACACATCCATTTCCAGATTTCATTCCGTTGGGTGCCCTTTGGATTAGCCCATGCAGGCAGTGGCATTTGGTTATAGAAAATGCAAGTAGGGCATTTCTTTACAATCACCTTATCTTGTTGCCATGTAATAGAAAACACTTTCTTCAAACCTTTGCTATTAACATGATGCTTTTTATGAAATTCAGAGACTTGTAGCGCACTACCAATCAATAATTGATCAATTTCTACATTACTTTGTGCTAGAGGACCTGGCAGACCCGTATGGGATTGGATGCGTGTTATGTAAATAGGGCAAATCCTGTTCCTGATCAAATCTTGTACCTGGATAAACAATGAGGTTAGTTCTGTATCATCAGGTATAAATTTAGCAGTTTCAATATGTAAAATAACTCTTTCTGTGTATTGTGAATCAGTAACTATATTAATAGGTTCTTTAAAATCCCTTAGCACCATAAGAATGGCATATAATTCTGCCTTCTGGACAGAATCATAAGGACTTTGTTCCACCTTAACCAAGTCTTCTGATTTGTAACCTGCCTTCCCTGACTTATTGCCATCAGTATAGAATGTACGGTCTCCAGTTATTTGTTGTGGGAGGTCCTTCTACTCCTCCAGCCTATAGCCGCTGAGATACCAGCCTATTGGGGCGTGGTCTCTCTCCCTTTATAAAAGCGGCCACTTCCCTCTCCTCTCCCCTTTCACTTCCTACTCCACAGGTGACTAGACTCCTTCCTAATTGCACAAAGGGCTGTTGTCTAGGACGGTTATCTGTAATTTTTTCCCCTTTAAATAAATATCACCCTATTAAACATAATTCCAAATTGGTGTGGCATTGTTTGCAACATATGCCTAAAGCTATTGGAGAATCATGGACGATTCCAGGAAGAATCCAAGAAGTTCTCTTTATGAAGTTAAGCCTCTTACTTTTTGGATAGTTGTTATTAATGTCTCCCCAAAAAATTAACACAAGCTCTTTGCCATGGTGCATTATCTTCCCACAATTTCTTTAGTTCATCAGCAGTGAAAGGCACTATAATTTCTGCTGGGTCTATGCCTGCTAGGTGACGAAGTCTCAACTTGCCTTTTATAATTAACTCAGAAACTTTGTCCACATAAGTTTTCAGTTTCTTACTTGGGTTATGTGTTAAAAAGATCCATTCCAAGATAATATCATCTCCCTGCATTAAAATTCCTGTAGCAGAAATTTTTGATGGTAGTATCACGAGAATACAATCGAGCTCTGTATTCACCCTGTTCATGTGTGCCTGTTGTAATTTTTTCTCAATCATTGTCAGTTCCTTTTCTGCTTTAGCTGTTAGTTCTCTGGGACTGTTTAAATCTTTATCACCATCCAAGGTTTTGATCAAATGAATTATTTGATCAGGTGTTATCATAATAGCTCGTCCTAACAGTCTTTGAAAGTCATTAAGAGTCCGTAGGCGATCTCTCCTAATTTGTGCCTTTTGTGTCTTAATTTTTTGCAAACTCATTTTATAACCTAAATAATTAACAGAATTATTTTCCTCAGCTAAAGGCCATTGCTTTGTCCATCTTGGTTTCTCAGTCAACCATTTTAGAGGCAAGGCTGTTGGTATCTCTGAAGGGACATCAATTGCTTGTTCTTGTACAGCCCGAATGGCCGGTTTTCTCCATTTGTAATATCTTTTAATATTATTCTCAGAAATATACCCTCTAGAAGTAGCAGGAATGTTAATTTGTATACTCCATTGTTGTAATAGGTCACAACTCCATAAATTCATTGCAATATTGGCTACATATGGCCTTAATTTTCCTATTTGTCCCTCTGGCCCTATACATTTAACCCATCTTGTGCTCTGCCTTACTCGAGATAGGGTTCCAATTCCCAGGAGCTGAACATTTACATTCTGAAGAGGCCAGTATGGATGCCAAGATTCTGGGGTAATGATACTTACATCTGCACCTGTGTCCAGCAGGCCAGTAATAAAATTGCCATTTACACACACTCTCAGCTTAGGTCTTTGATCAATTATAGAAGTTTGTCAAAACACGCGTAACTCATGTTTCTGATCATTATGGCTTGTAACAGTAGGCATGGGGTTTCCTTATTGTCCTGATGAGGCACGTTCTCTGCAGAAAATGAAAATGACTGAACAATGTTTGCCATGGGGGCCTGTGAGCCCCCATCAAGTTTCCTGTCTCTATCAGGTTGCCTGGTCTATCTCTTGTAGACCTGCATTCATTCGTCCAGTTTCTGCCTTTCCCATATCTTCTACATAAACCGGATGGCTGAGTCCTCCTATTTCTCTTATTTCTAGAAGATGCATTATTATTATTTCTGAAAATCCATTGTCTACAATTTCTTTTCTTATGACCCATTTTGCCACTATTAAAACATTTGGTATTCTGGTGTCTCCTTTTACCATTGGAAATTGCTTCTTCTACCCGTGCTTCAGTGCAATAGTCAAATGTATCAACATTCAGTGTATGCAAGACCCATTCTTCCAAGGGCGCTGATATGAGCTTTAAAGGCCCCAAAATCTGAGAATGATATTAAAATCCTTTTGATTTCCACATTTGCATTTTCATAAGCCAAAGACTCAATCATTATACGTCTTGCATCTGGGTCAGATATCCCTATTTGTACAGCTTTAGTTAGTCTTTGTAAAAAGTCACTAAAGGGTTCTCTCTGACCCTGTTTAACTTTGACAAATGATTCCTTTCTCTGTCCTGGATCTTGTACCCTGTCCCAAGCCCTTAAGGCTGCTGTAGTACACATGGAGAGTCTATTTTCATCCAAATTAGCTCGTTCCTGAGGGTCAGAAAAGAGCCCTTCACCTAGAATTTTATCTAGGGAAATGTCAATTCCCTTTGCTCTTTCCTGCTGTTCTAAAAGTCTAGCCTCTTGCCTGAATAAGCATTTCCATTTCAATTGTGTTCTACTCTCAAGTACAGCATAGCTCAGCTGAAGCCAGTCCAAGGGGATTGCTCTGCTTGTTGTGGCCCAAGATTTTAGCATCTCTTTAACAAAAGAGGCATGCATCCCAAAAGTCATGATAGCCTGTTTAATTTCTTTGAGACAGGCTCCCATGTATCTTCCTTGATGACCCTAGTGTTTCTGGAACCAATCACCTTCTCTGTTGTTATTACTGGAAAGGCAGGTACAGCTGTAGGTAGAGCTTTGTGGAAATTGTCCCGGAGGGATTTACTCACAGATGTAGTTAAAATTTGCCTTTCTACCCTTTGCTCTTCTTCATCAGAATTTAGAAATTCCTCAAACTTTTCAATTCTATTCACCATTGCCTTCTGCAATGTATGAATCTCCTGTCCAGAATTATGTTCCAAAGCCTTCATTTAGGATTCTAAAGTATGAAGTTTGTCCATTAGAGATAACATCTCATCTTTGGACATAATATTCATGGCATAAACCGTGCCTTCTTGTATTGACAATCTTTCTGCCAATCTGTCATAAGCTTTAGACAAAATCTCTACCTACAAAATCCGATTTTCACATTCAGCAGTTTTGATTCTCTCAGTTGATGATTCAGCTCCTACAGAAAGGGACTGAAGGTTACAATCCAAATAAGCTGTTCCCTCTTCCATAGAAATGAATTTCTCTTTAAAATCAGCCTGTACCTTTTCTAAATTTTTCTCAGTTGATCGCGTCATGTTAAACAAAGATCTGTTCTCTTCCTGGAGAACTTCAAACTGATTCTTGAGAAGATTTTTGTCATTCTCAATTGTTTTTAAGCGTTCAACCTCTGCCTTAAGAATCCTGGACTTGTCTCATAAAGACATTATCATATTTCTATTATCAAACCATATAGTACCAAGGAAAACTACAAATCCCAGAAAGATCCATAGATGTGGGGTGCCAGACACCTCTTGTAAAATCTCCCACATGGTACAATCAAAAAAGCTGTTAAAGTCTTGAATAGTAACATTTTCAGACATTTTCAATCAAATCAGTATTTATTTTTATTTATAAAAGAAAATTATTTACCTGTAATGACGTTTTCCTGCCAGTGGTGGCAAAAGGAATGCACCTGAGTTCACGTGACCTAAGCCAGAGCTGGTCTGAAACAGTTAACTCAAATACGAAAATTTAAATAGCAGTTGGGGGGCTGGGGCAGAAATCCTGGCAGAACCAAGGCCAGATTGAATTATATGTGGATTGTTCCACCTGCGAAGTTAGAGTGGTCACGGAAATGGTCCCTGTGTATCAGATCAAATCTGCTGCTGTGGTGGCTGTGGAAGACAGGGAGGGGTTAACTTGCTCTGGCCCAAGTAAGTCTGGAGGATGGCCTGGGCCCGCAGGCTAGGTGTACAAGCAGGAGCCCATGCTCTAGGCATATGGGGCCCAGCAGGGGTCGCTGCTCTGTTCCTGGAGTGGGGGAAGGGTAAGCGAGCTGGCAGCGTGCTGTGAAAGTTAGCAGGCTAAGCTCACTGGAGCCCAATCACGCTTCCTGAGCTCCGGTAACTAACTTGCTTGCAAAAGCAGGGAAAGATCCAGCTTGTACCCCCTGTGCCTGGATGGGGGCAAAATAGCCCAACATTGGAGCTCCAAAATGTAATGGCGTAAATGAATTCAGACAGATTGAAATAATATATACAGCTTTAATGGGGAAAGACTGACAGGACCACAGGTTCCCGGGACGAATAGGGAAGAAGAGCGTGCATAGGCTCCCGCTCGCCCGATTTATAAGTAAACATTCACCCGAGGCTTGGCTCATCCCTACATAAAGTTGCTGCTGCCTTTGCAAGATCAGCAAATATTAGGCTCCATTCTTGTACAGCCTGAATATTCAGTGACTATTCTTTATTATACCTCGTAATATTATTCCCAAAATATATGTTGATGTATGTTTTCCCGTGATTAGAGAAATTTTAATATGAGTATTCCATTGCTGTAATGAATCATGTCCCTACATATTTGCTGCTATTGTAGCCACATATGGCTTATTTTTTCTGTAGATCTGACCCTGTGTATTCAACCCATATCATACTTTGTTTTACCTTAGATAGAATTTCAATTCCTAAAAACAAAATATTTATGTACTAAAAAAGCCAATTTGCACTTATGTCTACCAGACCTTCTGAGACAGTGTCATTTATTTGTATTTCTAACTTTGGTCTTTGCTCATTTATAGAATTTTGCAACAATATTTTTCTGAATCTTTTGTTATCTTGAAGGCGATAGTGTAAGTCAAAAACAATCCCACACCAGTTTAGAATTATGATTAATAGAATGGTTATTTATTTAAAGGGGAAAAAAATTTACAGATCTCCTTCCCGGACAATAGCCCTCTGTGCAATCAGGAAGGGCGTCTAGTCGCCAGATGCAGAGAAGGAAGTAAGAGAGCATGAGAAGGGAAGTGACCACTTTTTTAAAGGGAGAGAGACCACGCCCCAGTGGACTGGTATCTTAGTGGCTATTGGCTGGAGGAGCGGAAGGACCTCCTGCAACACCTCCCCCTTTTGTTTAAGTAAGAGAGTTCTAAACCTACTTTGAAATTATATAAAATAAGTACAAATATCTTATTCTAACTAGCTTAGGTATTGTATAAAATATATCTTGGCCAAGTTATGAGTGGAAAGTAACTACATTTATATGGTCTTCAAGCCCATAGAAGATCTGAGAAGGGAAATAATGTTACCTGAGTAATTAGAAAGTACAATCAAAGAACTTCCAAAACTTGCAAAAAATCACAGAGACAACTAGCTACCTGGGCAATCACCCAAAGTCACGCTTGCAGCATTGAAGCAACAAACTTTGGCTAAGGCCTAACATAACTGACATATCATTTTCAAAGGCAAACAAGTTTTCAAAACTATCTTACCATGTCTTGGCAGAATATGACAGTCCTGTTTTATTCATTGATGCATGCTCTGTATCTCTGTCAGTGGTTGAGGTATGGGCATTTCTTTGCCAAAAGGCCAGTTCTGCCAAAAAGAAAGGCTCCAGGTGGAGTGACTTTGGTGCTCAACATTCTCTCCAGAATAGAGCGGTGTTGCCAAGAGCAATTGTGTCTCACTACCACAAAACTCTGAGTTAGATTAAAGGCCATTTTCTACAGCTCTTTGAAGAGGTTGAAGATTTTCTATCTATACTGAATATCATCTAAAGAACTTGATTAGTCTAATTATAAATGACAAACTTAGAATACTATTGATCTATATAATTCTCAATACCTATCTAACTTAAAGACTAAGAAAATAAAAGACTGTGAAACAAATGAGGACAATGACCTCCAAATATAAACAATGTACAAATATACTTTGCAGTATGGTAAATATGTATCAATACACAAACAATATATAATTATCTTAATCAGAGATAGAAAAGTACACTGCAATTTGGTAAATATATATATATCAATACATAAAAAATGTTTTAAACAGAGGTAGAGACATGCATGTATACAATAGTCAATATAATTTAACTTTATATCAATATATAAGAATCGATACCAATATATTTGTCTAAAAAGAGTAACTCACAATTACAAATCTATTATCCCATCATCCCTCTTTATTTTTTCCAAAATGATCCATGAGCTTATAAAATTCCTCCCCCAACCCTCAACCATATACTAATTATACTCAACCCCTAAATGATGTCCCTAAAGCCAAGGGCAAACTTTACTGGGAGAGGGGGCGTCATCCTCTAAAATTACTTCCAGCTGTCATGGCGGCAACATTCTTTCTGTGGGATCCTGTGGAAGTGAAATGATGGTTAAATTTCAAGATCAATGTCTTTTAAAATTGCAAATAGTCTCTGAGTATTTTGTGCAGTTCTGGCCAAAACGTTGTATAAGATGTGCGTCATTTCAGCTAACCAAGTTGAAACTGTCTTGTGCAGCTGGTACCTAAAACAGGTCTTGTGGTAGCGCTATCAGTATCATGACATCATATAAACCAGGTGGAGTTGTTGGTATGGGGCCCCATCTTCTTCCTGGAAACTTCAAATGTCACTTCAGGAAAAACGCATTGTTCATTGTGAAAAACTTAAACATTAATCATATAGACATATATGTACATAGATATTCAATGAAAGGAATGATAGATATATTCAATGAAAAGTATGATAGATATGAAGAAAAGCAAAGATATTTTCTAAATTCATATTTCTTTTAGTCCCATATCATGGCTCTTGACATGAGACAGTAACACCAGAAACACTGGGTTTTTCTCTTACTAACAGGCTTGGAATTGGAGAGGATCTGAGCCAGAGTCCAAATTCAAAACCAGCTCTATAAATTTAGAAATATGGTTTAATATATATTTACTTACACAACCTATTCCGTTTTCTTGATATTTCCTATTGGGCAGGTATTTTTCCATCTGTCGGTATCCAAACATACAGGGTCCCTTGAATTTTTCAAAGATGAGTGTTTTCATGTAGAGATAAGAAGAGAACCCTACCCCCATTCTGTATGTTTTTCTTACCACCTGTATGAATAACATCATTGTGAATGAGTTGTCATTTCTCCTTTCCAAGAGGTTTCTCCTCTTCAAATCGAAGCTTTATTAATTTTGATGATATCCACAATTTTTCTTCTCCTGTGGAAACAAGAGCAAAACCCCTTCCCCAACGTAGCACATCTCCTGGCTTCCATTGAGAGGTCAGCACATCTTTGAAATAAATCGGTTGATTTAGTTCAGCAGACTTTTCCATTATCCAATGTCTTTCTGCTGCTGTCATTCCTTTCTCATTAGCATTAAGAAAATTCAAGGTTAATAAAGCATTATGTAATCTATTTCTGGGGGTATTTTCGTTCCCTTTCCATTTGTCCAGCATATCGTTTATAGTATGATTTGATCTTTCTATAACTGCCAGACCTGTAGGATTAGTTGTTATATCTGTAATGTGTTTTATATTGTAATAATCAAAAAAACGTTACATTTTCTTAATACATATGCTGGACCATTATCTGTCTTTATTTGTGCAGGTATACTCATGACGACCATAACTTCCAATAAATGTGTGATTACTAAATCAGCCTTTTCTGAGCTCTGGGCAGTAGCCCATTGAAAACCTGAGTACGTGTCTATGGTGTGGTGTACATATTTTAATTTACCAAATTCCATAAAGTGGAACACATCCATCTGCCAGATTCCGTTTCTCTTAGTACCTTTTGGGTTACTCCCTGGAGGTAACGGTGTTTGGTTATAGAAAGAACAAGTAGGACATCACTTTATAATGTCCTTAGCTTGTTGCCAAGTAATGGAAAATACTTTCTTTAGGCCTTTACTATTGATATGATGCTTTTTATGAAATTCTGAGGCCTGCAACACACTTCCAATGAATAATTGATCAATCTCAGTGTTGCCTTGTGCTAGAGGACCAGGCAGACCTGTATGGGACTGAATGTGTGTTACGTTCATCAGACAAAGCCTGTTCCTGATTAGGTCTTCAACCTGTATAAACAATGAAGTCAACTCTGTGTCATCTGATATAAATTCAGCAGTTTCAATATGCAAGATAACTCTTTCAGCATATTGTCAATCTGTAACTATATTAAGAGGTTCTTTAAAATCCCTTAGCACCATAAGAATGACATCTAATTCTGCCTTCTGGACAGAATTATAAGGGCTTTGTTTCACCTTACTTAATTCATCTGACTTGTAACCTGCTTTCCCTGATTTATTTGCATGAGTATAAAACATACGGCTCCAGTTCTTGGAGCATCATGTACAATTCTAGGAAGAATCCAAGAAGTTCTCTTTATGAGTTTAAGTCTACCACTTTTGGGATAGTTGCTATTAATTTCTCCCAATAAATTACCACAAGCTCTTTGCCACGGTTCATTTTCTTCCCATAACTTTGTTTATTTCTTCAGTAGTAAAAGGCACTATAATTTCTGTTGGGTCTATGCCTGGTAGTTGATGAAGTCTCAGCTTACCTTTTATAATTAATTCAGAGACTTTTTCCACATTAGTTTTTATTTTTATTTGGTTTATTAGGTATAAATATCCACTCTAAAATAATATCTTCCTTCTGCATTAGAATCCTTGTAGGAGAAATTCTGGAAGGCGATATGACTGGGATTCTGCTAAGATTTGGGTTCACTCTATGCCCATGTGCCTCCTGTAATTTTTCCTCAATCATTGTCAGTTCCTTTTCTGTTTCAGCTGTCAGTTTTCCTGTACTATTCAAATCTTTATCACCATCTAAGGTTTTGTTTAAATGAACTATTAGATCAGGTGTTATCCCAACAGCTGGTTGTAGACTGGAAATGTCTCCTAACAATCTTTGGAAGTCATTAAGAGTCTTTAACTGGTCTCTCCTAATTTGTTCCTTTTGCGTTTTTATTTTTTCTAACCCTATTCTGTAACCTAGGTAATTAATAGAGTTTCCTCTTTGAATCTTATCAGGGGAAGTTTGTAATCCCCACCAAGGCAAGACTTTCTTTACTTTTTCAAACATCTTTTCTAAAGTATCTTTGTTTGAATCAGATAACAAGATTTCATCCATGGAATGATAAATTATGGACCTGGGGAATTGTTTAAGAATTATTTTCAATTGTTTACTTACAAAATATTGGCATAATGTAGGACTATTGAGCATGTCCTGTTGGAGGATAGTCCATTGATATCTCCTATTAGGCTGAGAATTATTATAAGTGGGCACTGTGAAGGCAAATTTTTCTATATCCTTTTCTTGTAACGGTATAGTGAAAAAACAATCTTTCAAAAACAATAACTAAAAGAGGCCATCCTTTTGGTAACAGAGAAGGCAAAGGAATTCCAGATTGTAGTGGTCCCATAAGTTGAATTACCTTGTTGACAGCTCTTAAATCTGTCACCATTCTCAATTTCCCAGATTTCTTTTTTACAACAAACACAGGAGAATTCCAAGGGCTGGTTGATTCTTCAATATGGTGAGCATCTAGTTGTTCTTGCACCAGCTGTTCCAATGCCTGCAATATATCTTCAGCTAGAGGCCACTGTTTGATCCATATTCCCTTCTCAGTTAGCCATTTTAGAGGTAGGGCTGTTGGTACCTCTAAAGATTTGTTATTTTCTGTATGTTCTTGTACAGCCTGAATGGCTGGTGACCTTTTTCCATAATACCTCATCATATTTTTCCCAGAATTATGAGTTCCTGGAACTACAGCAATGTTAATCTGGGTATTCCATTGTGGTAGCAGGCCATGGCCCCATAAATTTTTTGCAATATTGGCTATATATGGCCGTAGTCTTCCTATCTGCCCTTCAGGCCCTATGCATTCAACCCATCTTGTGCTTGGTTTTACACGAGATAGGGTTCCAATTCCCTGGAAGAGAACATCTACCTCTTGAAGAGGCCAATTGGGATGCCAAGATTCTGGAATATGATACTTACACCTGAACCTGTGTCTAATAAGCCTTCAATAAAAGTGCCATTTATATGGACTCTTAGCTTTGGTCTTTGATCGTTAATAGAAGTCTGACAAAATATACGTTTACTCTGTCCTACTGGGTTTTTGGACTCATCCTCCACGTATAATTCATCATTTAGACCAGCATTACTTTTTACAGCAGAAATTGGAGCTTTTAATTTTCTTGGTGAGGCACGTTCTTCACTGTGACTGGGAATGACTGGGCCACTCTTGGCTTGGGGGCCTGCGAGAGGCCCCTCAAGGAGTTTCCTGATGTTATCCGGTTGCCTTGTCTGTCTGTTGTTGACCTGCATTCGTTGGACCAGTGTCGGCCTTTACCACATCTCCTACATACACCTGAAGGCTGAGATCTCCTATTTTTGTCATTCCCAGAAGAGATATTATTCTTAAAAATTCTTTGCCTGCAGTCCCTTTTCAGATCTCCTAACTTATCACAATTAAAACACCCTGCAGTTTGATGTTTCCTCATTGCTTTGGAATTCGCTTCTCCTACCCAAGATTCATCATTTTAGCTAAACATCTCAAAATTCATCTTATTCTGAATCCATTCATCCATAGGTGCTGATCTAGACTTTAAAGGCCCAATTATCTTTTTGCATTCTATGTTTGCATTCCCAAAAGCTAGAGATTCAAGAAGTATTTGTCTAGCTTCTGGGTCTGTTACCCCTATGTCCAGAGCCTTAAATAATCTTTGCAAAAAGTCAATAAAGGGTTCTCTCTGTCACTGCCTAATTCTGGTATATGATTCAATCATTTTTGCTTTATCTTGTATCATATTCCAAGTATTTAAAGCTGCTTGGTGACATAGACACAGTACCTCATTGCCATAAAGAGCTTGGGCCTGTGGATAAGCATATTCTCCTGCACCACGAATTTGATCTTGGGAAACCTCCACAACTTTTGCTCTTTCTTGCTTTTCCATATGCTTGGATTCTTCTCTGAAATAGATTCCAAACATCAAGGAAGGTCCCTTATCTAAAACTGCAGACACTAACTGATTGAAATCATGTGGGGTAGCTCCAACATTAGAAGCCAAAGTCCTTATCTTTTCCTTAACATGTGCAGAGTGCAAGCCAATGTTAACAATAGCTTGCTTAATTTCTTTTAGATCATTCATTGCTATTGGCTTCCATCTAGCTTCTCTGACTCCCTTAGAGCCTTTAGAAGTTGACGCTTTGTCAGAATTAAGTATAGTGTATCGCTAAATCCCTGGGACAGACAGTTCTAATAGCTGGTTTATGCATTGTATCCTGTCCTTGTTCCTTCTTACTCTGTTCACCAGCTCCAATAATTTCTTCAATCATTTCAAGTCTTTTTATTATTGTCTCTTTCGAATCCTGAATCTCCTGAACTGCATGAGTAAAGATTTTATGGTTCTTAGGAGTGCCATATTCTTCCTAAATGATAGAATATTCAAAAGAATACTGAAACCTAGTAACCAGTAAATTAAGTTATCCCCATAGTCATATAATCCTTGCATGATATAACCCATTGATGTGGGAAGGTCATATTTCTATCTGTTGCTTTCATTGGTCAATTAAAGAAAACTGCTTGGACCTGATAGGTAGAAAATTAGGTATGCGGAGTAAGCAGAACAGAATGCTGGGAGGAAGACAAAGTGAGCTCAGAAGCTATGCTCCCCTCTCCCTGGCAGACATCACTCAGATCCTCTCAGTGCGAGACGCAATGAAGCAAGCTGCCAGGTCAGACATGCTGAATCTTTCCCGGTAAGACCGGTGCTACACAGTTTATTAGATATGGGATGATCGGGGTATCAGAATAGCCAGTAAGGGCTAGAGCTAATGGGTCAAGCAGTGTTTAAAAGAATACAGTTTGTGTGTTGTTATTTCGGGTAAAGCTAGCTGGTGGTGGGTCCTAAATGATAGAATATTCAAAAGAATCCTGAAACCTAGTAACCAGTAAATTAAGTTATCCCCATAGTCATATAAACCTTGCATGATATAACCCATTTTATTAGTAAACAAAACAGTAAAATTTGTGTTGGAAATGAAAACTGCCATATTACCTATTATCCAGCATGTGGCACTGTTGCCAAGTCATGATGAAAACAGGGTCCTCTTTCAGTGTCCTCCTAGTATTTGTTAAAAACTGAGAAATGCAAGTTGCTCAACAAAGTAAATGTAATTAAGTCAATTCCATACACAGAACCATAAACCCAGAATCCAGGAGTAGAGAAGAGTAACCTGGAAGCTGTGTATGCTTCCACATGACAGCTTCGCCCCGAGGGGTTGCAGCTTTTGGTACCTGGCAACCAGGTGCTCTGTTTCGCGCAGCTTAAAAGCTGCGCTTACAAGGGAGATTTGAAAACAAATCAGAAAAGAGCAAACCATGTGGGCAGAGACTACACGGGCCTGTGGATTTTAAATCCACATGGGGATGCAAACGATAGTGTACGTGGGGACTTGGTGTCAATCTGAGGTGTCTAAAGGGAAAATATAAAGAACTGCAGAAAGAAAAGCCACTGCGTGATAATTTATATTAAACTGCTGGCTCCACACACAAGGCAAAGGCCGCAAGGCACAGGCCATGGCTGAGGGAGGGAGGGCTCGCACCAAGCCAAACTAGCAGCAGGTAGCCAAGCATGGGAAGGAGGGGTCCTAAAACCAAACGTTGGGTGACAAATGAAGGCGAAGGTGTAAGTAAAAACAATCCCACACCAGTTTAGAATTATGATTAATAGAATGGTTATTTATTTAAAGGGGAAAAATCGTACAGATCGCCATCCCAAACAACAGCCCTCTGTGCAATCAGGAAGGGAGTCTAGTTGCCGGAAGCAGAGCAGGAATTAAGAGAGAACGAGAAGGGAAGTGGCCGTTTCTTTAAAGGGAGAGAGACCACGCCCCAGTGAGCTGGTATCTCAGTGGCTATTGGCTGGAGGAACGGAAGGACCTCCTGCAACATTATCTCTTGTATAGTTATTCTGTTATCTAAAGCATTATGGGTCATTACAATAGGCATTAGGTTTTAGTTGCTCTGGGTAGGAGATTTCTCCATGATTATTACAGGAAACAATTGATCCAGATTTGATAGAGGGCCTGAAATATGTTCCTCAAGAAGTTTTCTGACAGAAAACCGTTTACTTTCTTTGTTTTTTAAAAAAAGAAACCAAACTTTTTAATTATACATACCAATCCAATTTTCCATTCTCTCTCTTCCTCCTTTTTCCTCCACTTAAGCCCCATCCCACCCACCATTAACTCCTCAGAGAAAGTAAGGCACATTGATTTAGGGTATGTACCAGGTCCTCCTTATTATATCAAGGCTGAGCAAGTTATCCAGCCAGACAGAATAGGTTCCCAAAGTGCCAGTTCATGCAGTAGGGATAGAGGAGAGTGGCCCCAAATTTGCTATGCCTTGTAGTCAGAATGATGGATATCTTAAACAGCAAACTGCTATCTTGTGTGCTCCTTGTTGATCTAGATTAGTTAGTCCAAAGCTTGCCTTTGCTATATCTTCTGCAAAATCCAGAGAGGGACATTCTGAAAGGATCATACTTAGAAAAGACATTGTTTCTAGCAATGTCCTGTTTTCATTCATTTTTAGGTTGACCTTGTTTGCTCAACTTAGCCACTTGAGATTTTGGTTTTTCCTCAAACTGTAGGAAATCACAACTCCTATCGAAATTATCATGATCATGAGATTCAATATTGATTGTACATCATATCTATTCCTCCAAGAATGCTGATCCTTAGCTTTAAAGTTCTAATTAACATTTTTGCATTGAGAATTAGCATTTTCAAAACCAGAAATTCAAATTTTTTAACCTTCTAAATTTGCTTTCATTCTATTTACTACTAATGTTAATCTTTGTAAGAAATGAGTGAAGGTTCTTTCAGACCTTGTATGACTTTAGTAAATGAGTCAGTCTTCTTTCCTACTTCTTTAATTTTGTGCCAAACATTCAAATCTGTTATACAGCATAAATCCCTTGATGTGACTATCATATAGGGATTGCCTTTTTATATTAGCATAATCTCCTTCTCCAAGAAGATCATCTTGCAAAATTGTCATATGTAGAGAGGTCTACTCCATTGTTCAATGGTCTTAGCTTCTTCTTTAAAGAGGTACTCCATTGAACTGTGGACAAATTTCCAAGACTGCTGTAACCATGTCTTCCCAGTCTTAAGGTATAAATCTATTGCAAATTGACCACATGTTTAACATTCCCTTCACAAAATATGAATGCATGGTATATGAGACTATTGATGCCTTGCATCTTCTTAAATCTAACATTGCCACAGGCATCCATCCAGCTCTTAAAGAGTCTTGTGGATAGATAGGAATAATTCGGCAATTAATATAAGGTTACTTGATATAATAAGGTACCTTGTTTGAAAAGCTTAGGCTCTTTCCTTTTATCCATATAATGCCATATTGCAATTGGTTCTTCTTTACATTTCTCTCTTCAGATTTGAATATCTTTATGATTTGTTTTATTAAGTTTTTCTAAGGCCTGCATATTGACACTCTTATCAAACAACCTTTTAAGAAATAAACCAAGAATTATCAAATTGACTACAAAAATATCAAAATAATAAGTAGCAGTATATCAGTACTGGTTATATTGATTATCCATTCATTTAAATGTTTTATTTTAAAATCATACATTACAAAATAATACAGAGACCTAACTTTATCATAATAGTGTCTCCAAATTTTCACTCTTATTTATTTTATTGTTTTTATTGAGCTATACATTTCTCTCCACTCCCCTCTTTTCCTCCCCTTGTCCCTTCTATCTTCTCCTGTGACTGTCATGCTCCCATTTTATTCAGGAGATCTTATCTTTTTACCTTCCTATGTGGATCCACATATGTTGTGTCTTCTTTGTTGTCAAGTTTCTCTAGTGTTGTGGTCTTTAGTCTGATTTATTTTTGCTTTATGTCTAAAAGCCACTTCTACATGAACATATATTATATTTGTTTTTCTGTGTCTGGGTTACCTCACTGAATATGTCTTTTGCTAGATTTATCCATTTGACTGTAAATTTCAAGGTGTCATTTTTTTTGCCAATATAGGACTCTATTGTGCAAATATACCACATTTTAATTCATTCTTTTGTTAAGGGGCATCTAGGCTCTCTTCGGGTTCTGGATATTACAAATAATGCTGTTATAAACATAGTTGAGTATATGTCCTTGTGGTACATTTGAGCATCTTTTAGATATATACTCATCACCGGTATGTACTAAATTTCTGAGAAACTGTCATACTGATTTCCAAAACAGCTGTTCAAGTTCATACTCCAACCAGCAATGGAGGAGCATTCCTACACTCCATATCCTCTCAGCATAAGTTGTCATCAGTGATTTTGTTCTTGGCCTTTCTGACGGGTGTTTTGATTTGCATTTCTCAGATGGCTAAGGATGTTCAGCATTTTCTTAAGTGTCTCTGAGACCTTCAAAATTCATCTATTGGGAGTTCTCTGTTTAGGTTTGTCCTTAAATTTTTAATTGGGTTAATTGTTCTTTTGATATCAAAGATTTCGGTGACTCCTCTTTTAAATGTAGTAAAAATTCTCTCTTTTAAGTATTTTCTCTCTTTAAGAATTCTTTTCTTTCTACTCTGGCCCCATGCTCCCAATTTTGTCAGGTGATCTTGTCTATTTCCAATTTCCAGGTGGGTCTATATATGTTTTTCATTGGGCTCTCCCTATTACTTAGCTTCTCTAGGATCATGAAGAATATGCTCATTGTCCTTTGTTTATAGCTAGTATCCAATTATGAGTGAGTACATACATATTCAGTTTTGGGGGTTCTGGGTTACCTCACTCAGGATAGTGTTTTCTAATTCCATCCACTTGCATGTAAAATTCAAGATGTCATTGTTTTTTTACTGCTGCGTAGAACTCTAATGTGTAAATTGCCACACTTTCTTTATCCATTCTTCAGCCATGGGGCATCTAGGTTATTTCCAGGTTCAGGCTATTACAAATAGTGCTGCTATACATATAGTTGAACAAATGCCTTTGTATTATGATAAAACATTTTTGGGGTATATTCCCAAGAGTGGTAATGTTGGATCCTGAGGTAGGTTGATTCCCTATTTTCTGAGAAACTAACATACTTATGTCCAAAGAAGATAAGAGGGGGAAGAGGAGGGAAGAAGGGGAGGGTTGCGGAGAACTTGAAGAAAAGAGATAGTTGAGATAGATTAAGAAAAAATATGAGAGCAAGGAAAGAGATATCTTGATTGAGGAACCCTTTATGGCATTAGCAAGAAACCTGGCTCTAGTAAAATTTTCAGGAATTCACAAGGATTACCCCAAGCTAATACCCTAAGCAGTAGAGGAAAGGGTGCCTGAACTGGCCTTGCCCTGTGGCAAAACTGATGATTATCTTAAATATCACCATAGAAAAAAAAATATCACCATAGAACATTCATCTGAAAACAGAGGCAGAGACCCACATTGGAGCACTGGACTGAACTACCAAGTTCCAGCTGAATAGTAGAAGGAGTGAGAATATGAATAAAGAGGTTAAGACCATGAAGGGTTAATCCACTGAAACAGTTTACCTGAGTTAATGGGAGCTTACCAAGTCCAGTTGGACTGGAAAGAAATAAGCTTAGGACCAAATTAATCCGGCTGAATATGGTTGACAGTTGTATAGCCTGGGAAGACTGAGAGCTAATGGAGTGACACTGGGATTTATCTCTACTGCATGTAATGGAGTTTTTGAATCCTATTCTCTTTGAATGTACCTTGCTAAGCCTAGATGTAGTGAGGATAGCCTTGGCACAAAGCAAAGTGCCTTATCCTCTGTTAGGATTAGAGGGGGTGGGGTGGTAGGGGTTGCGAAGTGAATGGGAGGAGGGGAGGGAGTGGGAATTTGGATTGATATTTTTTTTTAAAAATTCTAATAAATAAGAAAAGAAAAAAGAATTCTCAAATTTCTCACTTTACATGTCACCAATGATGATGAAGGGAGGTTGATTACTGCTGTGTAGAACACTAAAACTCTCACTGGATTTCAAGGTAGTTACCTAGTTCAGCAGCAACCAGAGAATTCTGTCCAGGGAATTCTACATACAGAGAGAAAATGAAAACCTATCTAGTTGGGCTGTGGTATGTAGTTCCATCTTTGCTGGTGGCTGCACAGTTGGAGTTAAGTGGCTTTTTCATGAATTTTTACCCCAAAAGTTGGAGACCAGATGTAGCATGAAATATTTGTTCTTAATAAAATCCCTGAGTCAGATGTTAGGAGGTATTAGCTTAAGGATCAAAAAAGCATATCATCCAGCATCTAGAGAGACATTTTCAAGTTTCCAATGCTCAGATCAAAGGGGCAATACTGTTCTCAGACTTATTCATTGTATCCTCAGACTCTGTCTCCACCAGATGTCAGACTGCACTTAGATTCTGATTTCTCCCCTGTTAAATTTTCTCCCCGACTAACCATATCACCTTTCTAACTCCCTAGTGCTGCTACTAAAGGCAGTGGATCCCAAGTGTTGGAATCACCTTTGTATGAGGTCTGTATCTCTTTTACATATATTCAATATTGTGCAGCACATGGTAGCCTTAAACTAACAGAGATCCCTCTGCCTCTGTCTCACATATCCTGGGATTAAAGGTGTGTTACATCACTCCTTGACCTCTAGTGTCTTAGTTCTGTACTCTGATTTTCAGAAAAACTTTGTTAGTTAAACATAAGTATTATCATTCACCCTTGCTATGATAAGATTCTATTTATAGTTGCCCCAAGAAATAATCTTTTATCAAGCTTGTCTCTAGACTACTATATATTTGTGAGATAAAATGTATTTTGCAGAATAGTGTGTATACTCAGAATATGTTTAATCTCTATGAATAAGCATAGTTCTTGAACTATATTTTCAGATTAGTGTTTTGGTTATCTATGACTTGACAACTTTTTCTTTGTAATATTTGGTGGTGAAATAGCAGCTGTCTATTTGAAGCATTTATTCTAACTATATTTATCTGTATTCTTTCTTTTTTCTCCCTTAAGGAGACCAATGACAAAACAATGAAGAGAGAGAGTGAAAAAATGCAAGAGAAAGAATGTATCCTAGTGTTCCTTTAATCCCTTCCAATTCTCTGTATCTTTTTTTATATATTTTTAATAGAAAAATTTCTGCCCCCTCCCCGCCTCCCATTTCCTCCACCTCCACCCACTCCCCTCCACCTCTCTTCTCCCCCTCTCCCTCTCTTTTTCCCCTCTTCCCACTCCCCCTTCTCATCTTACCCTCTCCCCTCTCTTCTCCCCATCCCTCTCCAGTCACAAGAACCATCAGGGTTCCCTGCCCTGTAGGAAGTCAAAAGTCCTCCTTTCCATCCACGCCAAGGAAGGTGAGCAGCAAAACTGGCTAGGCTCCCACAAAGCCAGTACATGGAGTAGGATCAAAACCCGGTGATATTGTCCTTGGCTTCCAATCAGCCTTCATTATCCGACATGTTCAGAGAGTCCGGTTTTATCCCAAGCTTTTCCATTCCCAGTCCAGTTGGCCTTTGTGAGCTCTCATTAGATCAGCTCCACTGTCTCAGTGGGCAGGTACACCCCTCGGGTTCTTGACTTCCTTGCTCATGTTCTCCCTCCTTCTGCTTCTCATTTGGACCTTGGGAGCTCAGTCCAGTGCTCCAATGTGCGTCTCTGTCTCTATCTCTATCCATCGCCAGATGAAGGTTTTATGGTGATATGCAAGATATTCATTAGTATGGCTATAGATTCGGGCCATTTCAGGCTCACTCTCCTCAGCTGCCCAAGGACCTAGTTGGTGACATCTCTCTGGATCCCTGGGAACCTCTATAAAGTCAAGGCTCTTGCCAACCCTAAAATGGCTCCATTAATTATGATATATACTATCCTGCTCTCATATCTACCCTAACTTTATCCCAACCATCCCATTCCTTCACGCTCTCCCCTTCTTCCCCTTCTCACTTTTCTCTTCCCATTTCCTCCTACCCCCAATCACACCCCACCCCCAAGTTCCCAATTTTTGCCCGACAATCTTGTCTACTTCCAATATCCAGGACAATACCTATATGTTTTTCTTTGGGTTCACCTTCTTATTTAGCATTTCTAGGACCACAAATTATAGGCCCAATGTCCTTTATTTATAGCTAGAAACCAATTATGAGTGAGTACATCCCATGTTCATTTTTTTGGGGTCTGGGTTAGCTCACTCAGGATAGTGTTTTCTATTTCCACCCATTGGCATGCAATATTCAAGATGTCATTGTTTTTTTACCGCTGAGTAGTACTCTAATATGTATATATTCCACACGTTCTTCATCCATTCTTCCATTGAAGGGCATCTAGGTTGTTTCCAGGTTCTGGCTATCACAAATAATGCTGCTATGAACATAGTTGAACAAATGCTATTGTAATATGAAAGGGCAACTCTTAGGTATATTCCCAAGAGTAGTATTGCTGTGTCCTGGGGTAGGTTGATCCCAAATTTCCTGAGAAACTACCACACTGATTTCCAAAGTGGTTGCACAAGTTTGCATTCCCACCATCAATGGATGAGTGTACCCACTACTCCACAACCTCTCCAGCAAAGTCTATCATTGGTGTTTTTGATTTTAGCCATTCTGATAGGTGTAAGATGGTATCTCAAAGTTGTTTTGATTTGCATTTCCCTGATTGCTAAGGAGGTTGAGCATGACTTTAAGTGTCTTTTGGCCATTTGAAATTCTTCTGCTGAGAATTCTCTGTTCAGATCAGTGCCCCAATTTTAATTGGGTTAATTAGCATTTTAAAGTCTAGTTTGTTGGGTTCTTTATATATTTTGCAAATGAGACCTTTTTCTGTTGCGGGGTTGGTGAAGATCTTCTCCCAGTCAGTAGGTTGCCTTTTTGTCTTAGTGACAGTGTCCTTTGCTTTAAAGAAGCTTCTCAGTTTCAGGAGGTCCCATTTATTCAATGATGTCCTTAATGTCTGTGCTAGTGGGGTTATACGTAGGAAGCTATCTCCTGTGCCCAAATGTTGTAGAGTACTTCCCAATTTCTCTCCTATCACGTTCACTGTGTTCAGATTGATATTGAGGTCTTTGATCCATTTGGACTTGAGTTGTGCATGGTGATAGATATAGATCTATTTTCATTCTTCTATAGTTTGACATCCAGTTATGCCAGCACCATTTGTTGAAGATGCTTTCTTTCTTCCATTGTATACCTTTAGCTCCTTTATCGAAAATCAGGTGTTCATAGGTTTGTGGGTTAAAATCCGGATCTTCTATTTGATTCCATTGGCTGACTTCTTGGTTTTTTTTTTTTTTTGGCCAGTACCAAGCTGTTTTCAATACTGTAGCTCTGTAATAGAGTTTGAAGTCAGGGATGGTAATGCCTTCAGAAGTACCTTTATTGTATAATATTTTTTGGCTATCCTGGGTTTTTTGTTTTTCAATATAAAGTTGATTATTGTCCTCTCGAGGTCTGTGAAGAATTTTGATGAGACCTTGATGGGGATTGCATTGAATCTCTATATTGCCTTTCGTAGAATTGTTATTTTTACTATGTTGATCCCCCCAATCCAAGAGCAAGGGAGACCCTTCCATTTTCTGGTATCCTCTTCAATTTCTTTCTTCAAAGACTTAAAGTTCTTTTCAAATAAATCTTTTACTCTCTTGGTTAGAGTTACCACAAGATATTTAAAACTGTTTGTGGCTATTCTTAAAGTTAATGCTTCTATGATTTCCCTCTCAGCTTCCTTATCCTTTGTGTATAGGAGGGCAACTGAATTTTTGGAGTTGATCTTGTATCCTGTCACGTTACTAAAGGTGTTTATTAGCTGTAGGAGTTCTTTGGTAGGGTTTTTGTGGTCGCTTATGTACACTATCATATCATCTGCAAATAACAAAAATTTAACTTCTTCCTTTCTAATTCGTATCCCTTTGATCACTTTATGTTGTTTTATTGCTATTGCTAGACCTTCAAGCACTATATTTAAGAGGCATGGAGAGAGTGTACAGCCTTGTCGTGTTCCTGATTTTAGCGGGATGGCTTTGATATTCTCTCTGTTTAATTTGATGATAGCTGTCGACTTGTTGTAAATAGTTTTTATTATATTTAGGTATGACCCTTGTATCCCTAATCTCTCCAAGACCTTTATCATAAAGGGATGTTGAATTTTCTAAAGCATTTTTTCTGCATCTAATGAAATGATCGTATGTTTTTTTTTCTTTCAGTTTATTTATATGATGGGTGACCTTGATAGTTTTTCGTATGTTGATCCAGCCCTGCATCTCTGGAATGAAGCCTGCTTGATCATAATGGATAATTTTTCTAATGTGTTCTTGGATACGATTTGCCAGTATTTTATTGAGAATTTTTGTGTCAATGTTCATGAGTGAGATTAGCCTGTAATTCTCCTTCTTGGTTGAGTCTTTGTGTGGTTTTGTTATCAGTATAACTGTAGCTTCATAAAAGGAATTTGGCAATGACTCTTCTGTTTCTAAATTGTGAAATCCATTAAGGAGTATAGGCAATAGGTCTTCTTTGAAGTTCTGGTAGAATTCTGCATTGAAACCATCTGCTCCGGGGCTTTTTTTTTTTTTTTGGTAGGAATATTTTTGATAACAACTTCTAATTCTTCACAACTATCGGGTCTATTTAGATTGTTCACCTGGTACTGATTTAACTTTGGTATACGGTACTTATCTAAAAAGTGTACATTTCTTTTACATTTTCCAATTTTGTGGCATATAGGCTTTTGTAGTAAGATCTAACAATTCTCAGAATTTCCTCTGTGCCTGTGGTTATGTCCCACTTTTCATTTCTGATCTTATTAATTTGCACATTATCTCTCTGCCATTTGATTAGTTTGGATAGGGATTTATCAGTCTTGATGACTTTCTCCAAGAACCAGCTTTTTGTTTCATTGATTCTTTGGATTATTTTCTGTGTTTCTATTTTTTTTTATTTCTGCTCTCGGTTTGACTTTTTTCAGTCTTCTACTCCTCCTAGGTGAGTCTGAATCTTTTTTTTTTCTAGAGCTTTCGGGTAGGCTGTGAAATCTCCAATGTGTGCTTTCTGCATTTTCTTTATGTGGGATTTTAGTGCCATGAACTTTCTTCTTAGCACTGCTTTCATCGTGTCCCATAGGTTTGAGTATGTTGTATCTTTATTTTCATTAAATTTAAGGAAGACATTACTTTCTGTTTTTATTTCTTCCTTTACCCAGTGGTGGTTCAGTAGTTGACTGTTCAGTTTCCATGAGTTTGTAGGCTTTTTGGAGGTAGCCTTGTTGGTTTTTTTTTTTGTATCTGTGGAAGTTGGCTTTGTTACTGAGTATGTGATCAATATTTGAGGTTTCATGAGCTTCAGAGAAGAAGGTATATTCTTTCCTATTTGGGAGGAATGTCCTATAGATGTCTGTTAAGTCCATTTGATTCATTATCTCCACTAATTCTCTAATTTCTCTGTTAGGTTTCTGTCTGATTGACCTGTCCATTGGTGAGAGAGGGGTGTTGAAGTCTCCTACTATTAGTGTGTGTGGTTTTATGACTGCCTTAAGTTCTAGTAATGTTTCTTTTACATAAGTGGGTGCTTTTATATTAGGGGCATAGATATTCAGGATTGAGACTTCATCCTGATGAATTGCTCCTGTTATGAGTATAAAATGTCTATCTCCATCTTTTCTAATTGATTTTAGTTTGAAGTCAATTTTGTTAGAAATTAGAATGGCCCCACTTGCTTGTTTCTTAGGTCCATTTGCATGATAAACCTTTTCCCAATCCTTTACTCTGAGTAGATGTCTGTCTTTGTGGATGAGGTGTGTTTCTTTTAAACAGCAGAATTATGGATCCTGTTTTCATATCCAATCTCTTAGCCTGTACCTTTGAATTGAGTCCATTAATATTAAGTAATATTAATGTCCAGTGGTTGTTAACTCCAGTCATTTTTTTTTGGTTGTAACGTTTGTGTTACCCTTCTTCGCGTTGGGCTGGTGAAGGTTCACTAGATTTCTGAGTTATTATGGGCATTGTTGGACTCCTTGTTTTGTGATTTTACTTCTATTACTTTCTTTTTTTCTTTTTCTTTTTTTTTTCTAGACAGGGTTTCTCTGTGGCTTTGGAGCCTGTCCTGGAACTAGCTCTGAAGACCAGGCTGGTCTCGAACTCACAGAGATCCGCCTGCCTCTGCCTCCCGAGTGCTGGGATTAAAGGCGTGCGCCACCATCACCTGGCATTTCTATTACTTTCAGTAAGGCTGAATTTGTGGCTACGTATTGTTCATATTTCTTTTTATCCTGGAATATTTTGTTTTCTCCATTGACAGTGAACAAAAGCTTGACAAAAGCTTGGTTGGGTGGGTATAGTAGTCTGGGCTTGCATCCATGGTCTCTTAGTTTTTGCAGTACATCTATTCAGGACCTTCTTCCTTTCACGGTTTCCATAGAGAAGTCAGGTGTAAGTCTGATAGGTTTACCTTCATAAGTTACTTGACATTTTCCCTTAAAATTCTTTCTTTATTCTGTATGTTTTGTCTTTTGATTATTATATGGCGAGGGAATTTTTTTTTATCCAGTCTATTCGGTGTTCTGTATGCTTCTTGGACCATCATAGGAATATCTTTCTTTATATTGGGAAAGTTTTCTTCTATAATTTTATTAAATATAT
The DNA here is from genome assembly GCA_902806775.1 of Microtus agrestis. Classification (NCBI taxonomy): domain Eukaryota; kingdom Metazoa; phylum Chordata; class Mammalia; order Rodentia; family Cricetidae; genus Microtus; species Microtus agrestis. The sequence goes on from CADCXT010000752.1 coordinate 302,858, forward strand.
TTTCTGGACCATTGAGCTGTACTTCTTCTCCTTCTTCAACCCCTATTAATTTTAGGTTTGGTCTTTTTATTGTGTCCCAGATTTCCTGAATGTTTTGTGATGAGAATTTGTTGTTTTCTTTGATCAGTGCTTTAATTTTCTGTATGGTATCTTCAGAATCTAAGATTCTTTCTTCTATCTCTTGTATTCTGTTGGTTATGCTTGTTTCTCTAATCTCTATTCATTTACCTAGATTTTCCATATCCAGCTGGCCCTCAGTTTGTGTTTTCTCATTGCCTCCATTTCAGTTTTTACATCTTGAACTGTTTCCATTATCTGTTTGATTGTTTTTCCTTGATTTCCTAGGCTATCATATGTGGATTTACTCAATTCTTCAAACTTTTTGTTATTCTTCCATCCATTTCTTTAAGGGAGTTTTCACCTACTGTTTAAGGGCCTCTATTACTTTCATAAAGTCATTTTTTTCTACTTCTTCTTGTTTAAGGTGTTCAAGTCCTCCTGTTGTAAGTTTGCTGTGTTCTGATGATTTCATGTTGTTTTACAGATTGTTGTAGGAATTCTTGCATTGGTGCCTGCCCTTTTCTTCTTCTGAATGCTCCCTATGGATCTTCTTTTACAGGATCAGGTCTCCTTGCTCACTGATGGATCTTCTGGTACCAAGATCAGGTCTCTTTGCTGGCCAGGTAGCTCGCAAACAAAAGTCCTACCTTGCTTGCTGCAGGCAGGCTATTGAAACAAAGGGACACCTGCCAGCCTGGTTGCACTCACCACCTGGTCCCAGCACCCAAAAAGGCTGAGCTGGGGGATGTTCTGAGCCCGAAGAGGGGTGGCCGAAGGGAGGGGTTTTCTGGAGTCAAGCTGGGTGGGGTAGGAAGAGAGAGGCAGTAGTGGGGGATAATGGCCCCTGCAGGAAGACTAGTAAGTATAGGGAGTGAGGAATGTCCGTACTCTCTCTCCCAGGCTGCTGCCACGGGTCGGAAACTCACTCACCCCACTGATGGGTCTTCTGATACCAAGATCGGGTCTTCTTGCTGACCAGGTAGCTTGCAAACAGAAGGCCTACCTTGCTTGTTGTAGGCAGGCTATTGAAACAAAGGACTCCCACCCACCCGGTTGCACACACAACTTGGTCCCAACACCCAAACAAGCTGAGCTGAGGGATGTTCTGTGCCTGACTCTCTGTATGTATCTTAATCAGTAGTTTGGCAGCCAGTAACGGAGAAGGTTTGTAAAGAGAGGCTTTAAATATTAACAAAACAAACATATCTGACTGCAGATATAAGTAGCATCATATCATTTCTTTTAAATTCACTTTTTCATTTTATATATAGGTTCGTACAAATATTTCTATTTCTTTTTGCCCTACTGAAATCACATTAATAATAATAATAATTTAATCACATGAATAATATTTGGTATATTTTATTACTCATTGAAAAATTATCTTATATCATTAGTTCCTGTCACAATATAAACTCTTTGCTTTAGTGTATAGTTTTTGTAAAATTAAATTAATATTTTAAAGCATAAAATGTATTATTGTTCTCAAATAAAATTATGGTTTAAGATTTCTAAGAAAGAATTAACAGCTAGATGCAGAAAGTTATATAACTAACTGATGTTATGATGCAAAAGTATTTACTGAAAAATGGCTTTACATAAATTAAAAATATTCCTCAGAACATGAGGAAAATGTCAAGTACTTATCTACTTACCCCTCAGTATTTGCTCAAAAAGATGGAGATTAAAATATAACTATATTAAGGAAAGTTAGAAATTTCTGAAAAATGCTCTTTCAAATTACTACATCCTCTAAATCCTACAACAGGTTTCACCAGTCTAATTTAGTGTTAGATGAACTGCAAAGAAGCAATTCTGATGAAGGTGGCCTAAGGCAGATAAAAAATCATGAGCTCATTTTACATAAAATATTATAGTACAAGGAATTTAAGTAACAGACTACAGGAAATTGATCTAAGTCTATACATTTTAAAGAAATTACTTCTGCTCAATATATACTCTGAAATGAGACAATGAAATGTAGGATAAAAATGCATCTGATGATTTAGTGTTTCAAGAAAAAATACTGAATCAGAAGGTTCAAACTTTCTTTAAAAAAACTATATAATATGAAAAATCTGGATTATTTTGGTACTAGACTAACAGAATACATTAACAAGCTGAAAATAATGTGGTATATATTAAAGGGAAAAAGAGAATTACAAATCAATCCTCAGGGTGTTATTATAAAAATGTAATATGAGAAAATATAGCATTGAAAATGAAATCCAGCATATGTAAATAAGAGATATTCCTGGAAGCTACCCAACCAGCAAGGAGTGCTGATCTCGGCACTAGAAGAACCTTCTCGAGGTGAGTGAGTCTCTGACCCGCGGCCACAGCCCGGGTCAAGGAACTATTTCCTTCAGGCCCTATACTCCTGCATACCGCCTCTCTCTTCATACCTAACCCAGCGTGTACCCAGAAACCTCCCTCACTTCTCTCTCCCTGCCATCTCTGGGCAAATAACATCACCCAGCTCAGCCTGTCTGGACGCTGGGGCAGTATCCGGAGGGCAGCCGGGCGGCGCGAATTCCTTTGTCCTCAGTAGCCTGCCTGCACCGCGCAGGTAGGCGCCTTGTTTACAAGCTTCCCAACCAGCAAGGAGAGCTGATCTTGGCTCCAGGAGATCCATCACTGGGGCACCTAGAGAGCCATCACGGGAGAGTCCCATCACTGGGAAGTAACATCAGTGGGCAAGGAGACCTGATCCTGTAAAAGAAGATCCTTAGGGGAGCATTCGGAGGAAGAGATGGGCAGGCGCCAATGCAGGAATTCACCCAACAATCTGAAAAACAACATGAAACCACCTGAACCCAGTGACCCCACATCAGGAGGACATGAACACCTTAATCAAGAAGAAGGAGAAAAAATGGAATCTTTGAAAGTGATTGACATCCTTAAACAGCATGTAAAAAACGCCCTCATGGAAATGGATGAGAAGTATAACAGAATGTTTGAAGAATTTAATAAATCAGTGAAAGATACCCTCATAGAAATAGATGAGAAGTATAACAGAAAGTTTGAAGAATTGAATAAATCAGTGAATGATACCCTAGGAAACCAAGGAAAAACAATCAAACAGATAATGGACACAGTTCAACACCTGAAAACTGAAATGGAGACAAGGAAGAAAACACAAACAGAGGACCGTCTGGACATAGAGAATCTAGGTAAACGAATAGAAACTACAGAAACGAGTATAACCAACAGAATACAAGAGATTGAAGAAAGAATCTCAGACGCTGAAGATACCATAGAGAAAATAAACGCATTGATCAAAGAAAACAGCAAGTCCAACAAGCTCTCATCACAAAACATTCAGGAAATCTGGGACACAATAAAAAGACCAAACCTAAGAATAATTGAAGTTGGAGAAGGAGAAGAAGTGCAGCTCAACGGTCCAGAAAATATATTTAATAAAATTATAGAAGAAAACTTTCCCAACCTAAAGAAAGATATACCTATGAAGATCCAAGAAGCATACAGAACACCAAATAGGCTGGATCAAAAAAGAACATCCCCTCGCCATATAATAATCAAAACACGAAGCATACAGAATAAAGAAAGAATATTAAGAGCTGCAAAGGAAAAAGGCCAAGTTACTTATAAAGGCAAACCCATCAGACTTACACCTGACTTCTCTTGGGAAACCATGAAAGCCAGAAGGTCCTGGATAGATGTACTGCAGAAACTAAGAGACCATGGATGCAAGCCCAGACTACTATACCCAGCCAAACTTTCGTTCACTATAAATGGAGAAAACAAAATTTTTCAAGATAAAAACAAATTTAAACAGTATGTAGCCACAAATCCAGCCTTACAGAAAGTAATAGAAGGAAAATCACAAACCAAGGAGTCCACCAAGGCCCACAATATCTCAGATATCTAGAGTCTCTTCACCAACACATCTCAAAGAAGGGAAACACACAAACTCTACTACTAGAAAAACGACCGGAATGAACAACCACTGGACATTAATATCACTTAATGTCAATGGACTCAAATCATCTATAAAAAGGCACAGGCTAAGAGATTGGATACGAAAACAGGATCCAACACTCTGCTGTCTACAAGAAACACACCTCAAACACAAAGACAGGCAACTACTCAGAGTAAAGGTCTGGGAAAAGGCTTATCAAGCGAATGGACCTAAGAAACAAGCAGGGGTGGCCATACTAATTTCTAACAAAGTTGATTTCAAACTTAAATCAATCAGAAGAGATGGAGAGGGACATTTTATACTCATAACAGGAACAATTCATCAGGAGGAAGTCTCAATCCTGAATATCTATGCCCCTAATGTAAAAGCACCCACGTACGTAAAAGAAACATTACTAAAACTCAAGGCTGCCATCAAACTGCACACACTAATAGTAGGAGACTTCAACACTCCTCTCTCACCAATGGACAGGTCAATCAGACTGAAACCTAACAGAGAAATAAGAGAATTAATGGAGGTAATGAATAAAATGGACTTAACAGACATCTATAGAACATTCCACCCAACAAGAAAAGAATATACCTTCTTCTCTGCAGCTCATGGAACCTTCTCGAAAATTGACCACATACTCGGTAACAAAGCAAACTTCCACAGGTACAAAAAAATATGTATAACCTCTTGCGTCTTATGAGATCACCATGGATTAAAGTTAGAATTCAACAACAAAGCTACACCCAGAAAGCCTACAAACTCATGGAAACTGAACAGTCAACTACTGAACCACACATGGATCAAGGAAGAAATAAAGAAAGAAATTAAAGTCTTCCTTGAATTCAATGAAAATAAAGAAACAACCTACTCAAACTTATGGGACACTATGAAAGCAGTCCTGAAAGGAAAATTCATAGCAATAAGTGCCCACTTAAAGAAAACAGAGAAAGCACACATTGGAGACTTAACAACCCACCTGAAAGCTCTAGAAAAAAAAGAAGCAGACTCTCCTAAGAGGAGTAGAAGACTGGAAATAATCAAACTGAGGTCAGAAATCAATAAAATAGAAACACAGAAAACTATCCAAAGAATCAATGAAACAAAAAGCTGGTTCCTGGAGAAAATCAACAAGATTGATAAACCCCTATCCAAACTAATCAAACGGCAGAGAAAGAATATGCAAATTAATAAGATCAGAATTGAAAAGGGTGACATAACAACAGACACAGAGGAAATTCAGAGAATATTGAGATCTTACTAGAAAAGCCTGTATGCCACAAAACTGGAAAATGTGGAAGAAATGGACACTTTTTTAGATAAATACCATATACCAAAGCTAAACCAAGACCAGGTGAACGATCTAAATAGACCTGTTAGTCGCGAAGAATTAGAAACTGTTATCAAAAACCTCCCTACAAAAAAAAGCCCAGGTCCAGATGGTTTCAATGCGGAATTCTACCAGAACTTCCAAGAAGACCTAATACCTATACTCCTTAATGTATTTCACAATATAGAAACAGAAGAGTCGTTGCCAAATTCCTTTTATGAAGCTATAGTTACTCTGATACCAAAACCACACAAAGACTCAACCAAGAAGGAGAATTACAGGCCAATCTCGCTCATGAACATCGACGCAAAAATCCTCAACAAAATAGTGGCAAACCGAATCCAAGAACACATTAGAAAAATTATCCATTATGACCAAGTAGGCTTCATCCCAGAGATGCAGGGCTGGTTCAACATACGAAAATCTATCAATGTAATCCATCATATGAATAAACAGAAAGAAAAAAACCATATGATCATTTCATTAGATGCAGAAAAAGCATTTGACAAAATTCAACATCCCTTTATGATAAAAGTCTTGGAGAGATTAGGGATACAAGGGACGTACATAAATATAATAAAAGCTATTTACACCAAGCTGACAGCTAACATCAAATTAAATGGAGAGAAACTCAAAGCCATCCCACTGAAATCTGGAACAAGACAAGGCTGTCCACTCTCTCCATACCTCTTCAATATAGTGCTTGAAGTGTTAGCCATAACAATAAGAAAACACAAGGGGATCAAGGGGATTCGAATTGGCAAGGAAGAAGTTAAACTTTCGTTATTTGCAGATGATATGATAGTGTACATAAGCGACCCCAAAAACTCCACCAAAGAACTCCTACAGCTGATAAACACGTTTAGTAATGTGGCTGGGTACAAGATCAACTCCAAAAAATCAGTTGCCCTCCTTTACACAAAGGATATGGAAACAGAGGGAAATCAAAGACGCATCACCTCTCACGATAGCCACAAACAGCATAAAATATCTTGGGGTAACGCTAACCAAGGAAGTGAAAGATTTATTTGACAAGAAGTTTAAGGCATTGAAAAAAGAAATTGAAGAGGATATCAGAAAATGGAAGGACCTCCCTTGCTCTTGGATTGTGAGGATCAACATAGTAAAAATGGCAATTCTACCAAAAGCAATTTATAGATTCAATGCAATCCCCATCAAAATCTCATCAAAATTCTTCACAGATCTTGAGAGGACAATAATCAACTTTATATGGAAAAACAAAAAAGCCAGGATAGCCAAAACAATCTTATACAATAAAGGAACTTCTGGAGGCATTACCATCCCTGACTTCAAACTCTGTTACAGAGCTACAGTAATGAAAACAGTGTGGTACTGGACTAAAACCAGAGAACTCGATCAATGGAATCGTACAGAAGACCCGGATTTTAACCCACAAACCTATAAACACCTCATTTTTGATAAAGGAGCTAAAAACATACATTGGAAGAAAGAATGCATCTTCAACAAATGGTGCTGGCACAATTGGATTTCAACCTGTAGAAAAATGAAAATAGACCCATATCTATCACCATGCACAAAACTCAAGTCCAAATGGATCAAAGACCTCAATATCAATCTTAACACACTGAACCTGATAGAAGAGAAAGTGGGAAGTACCCTACAACAGTTGGGCACAGGAGATCGCTCCTATGTTTAACCCCAGAAGCACAGACATTAAGGGAAACATTGAATATATGGGACCTCCTGAAACTGAGAAGCTTCTGTAAAGCAAAGGACACTGTCACTAAGACAAAAAGGCAACCTACTGACTGGGAGAAGATCTTCACCAACCCAGCAACAGACAAAGGCCTGATCTCCAAAATATATAAAGAACTCAAGAAACTAAACTTTAAAACGCTAAATAACCCAATTAAAAATTGGGGCACTGAGCTGAACAGAGAATTCTCAACAGAAGAATTCCAAATGGCCAAAAGACACTTAAGGTCATGTTCAGCCTCCTTAGCGATCAGGGAAATGCAAATCAAAACAACATTGAGATATCATCTTACGCCTGTCAGAATGGCTAAAATTAAAAACACCAATGATAGTCTTTGCTGGAGAGGTTGTGGAGGAAGGGGTACCCTCATCCATTGTTGGTGGGAATGCTATCTTGTGCAACCACTTTGGAAATCAGTGTGGCGGTTTCTCAGGAAAGTCGGGATCAACCTACCTCTGGACCTAGCAATACCACTCTTGGGAATATACCCAAGAGATACCCTATCACATGACAAAAACATTTGTTCAACTATGTTCATTGCAGCATTGTTTGTTATAGCCAGAACCTGGAAACAACCTAGATGTCCCTCAGTGGAAGAATGGATGAAGAAAGTGTGGAATATTTACATATTAGAGTACTACTCAGCAGTAAAAAACAATGACTTCTCGAATTTTGCATGCAAATGGATGGAAATAGAAAACACTATCCTGAGTGAGGTATCCCAGACCCAAAAAGAGGAACATGGGATGTACTCACTCATAATTGGTTTCTAGTCACAAATTGTGGTCATTGAGTCTATATTCTGTGATAATAAAGAAGCTAAATAAGAAGGTGAACCCAATGAGGGCTGCTGAGAAGCCAAGGACAATGGCACAGGATTTTGATCCTACTTCATGTTCTGGCTTGGTGGAAGCCTAGTCAGTTCGGATGTTCACCTTCCTAGACCAGGATTGAGGTGGGAGGACTTTGTACTTCCCACAGGGCAGGGAACCCTGACTGCACTTCGGTCTGGATAAGGAGGGGGCGGGGAGGAGTGGGAGGAGGGGAAGGGAAATGGGAGGCGGGGAGGAGGCAGAAATTTCTTTTTTTCCAATATAAAAAAAAACTAAAAAAAAAAAAGGATAGCTTACAAACTTTTGGTTGGATATCCAATGGTTAAAGCTCTAGTGATAATATTCTTATGGGAGAACTTGAGCTGCTAGGTAAAATTCTTACAAAAAACAGTTTCCAATAGAGAGCTTAAAACAGCTGCCTAACAGGTACTCAAGCAGGTAAAGTATAAATCAACAGATAAAGTATACAATAATCAACAAATACAGTATATTAATTATAATTCAGCTATGGCAAGTGTGTATATTAAATGTAAAACTTATTCTACAACAGTTTTATAAAAAATGAGGCTTATGGCTAAATCTTATCAGTTTTGCTAGTTAAGATATTAAGCTCTTAATTTAAACCTGTAGCCTGTCTGATATAAAAGGACAGGATAGCATCTGGAAAATGGTTTAACAAAATTTTGACTATGATCAAGGTTTCTTATACTAAACAGTAGACTCATTGATAATTTTAAGATTGATTCCTGGATATTTGCCTTTGCTAAATTCAAAGGCCAAAAACAATGGTCTTTTCCTAGATCATTTCTACAATTTATGCAACTGTATTTTGCTAAAGTTATAGCAAAAAAATCCCTTAAAGGATTTTATGCTAAATTTTACAATTGGCTCTTCCAATGGAGGAACTGCATATATGGCTAATTATAATAAAAATTATGGAGCATAACAAGGCTCCTTCAAAGCAACTCATAAAAGTTGCCAGCAGATCCTGATGCAAACGGATCTGGCTTGTTGACACCAAGCTGACCTTTGCTAAGACAAGGTGAAAAAGCCCTCGCAATGCATCATGAAAAAACACGACCTATATATATTTGGGGTCGAGGATGTGTTTGTGCTTTTTTCACAGAAAGAAAATGAAATCTGAACGTGATGTCGAGGCTGCGGACACAGAGGAGTTCCAGACTTCCAGAGGTGATTGAGGAGAGGTCCTTGGTCCGGTCTTCCCTACCCCCAAGGAAAGGAGTGCCTGCTGACAAAACCAGCTACACCACTCTGAATGGTGTCATCCAGCCCCCAGAGTCCAGGGAGACCCGGCTGACATAAGGGCCAGGATGTGCTTCATGTACCTGAATCCAGCTCGCCTCACCCTGGCTACCCCACCTGTCCTGGAGCACAAATGCTAAACTGCTTCTGCAGCTTGAACTCTGGTCTGCTTTGGAGCTGAGTTGCAGACTAAACATCAGACTGCTTTAAACTTTGGGACACAGAACTCATTTTAATTAAAATATTAACCTCTCTTCACTTAAGAAGGGGGAAAATTGGGGGTTCCTGTGACTGTTGCCCAGAGGCTGGAACTGGTGGTATTTGATAACAACAATGTATGTCATTGTACTCCCACTGAATTTGAGCTAATGATATTTGTAACTGCTTATAGATAATGGGTAAAGTTTGACACATGATGTAAAGTGTTTGGTTTTAATGCATATGTTAAAAATTTTGGATTTTGATCCCGTTTACACTGCCCTAATTTTTTGGCAGGCAGCACACGTAACTTTATATGGAGTAGGCACTTAGGAATGTGGTCATACCATAGGCCAGACTAAAAGTTGAATAATGGGTTGGGAAAAAGCCCTTTCTTCTTATCTGGAGATGTAGTTATTGGTGCCAAAATTATATCATTATAACTTTTGTTTGAGGAGCTCCTCACAGTCTTTTCATTAATGACAGACGCAGGGGCCCAATGACGGGAGTTAGTGTGGATCCTCGCCTGAAGAGCACACCATACAGAGGTTGTAGAAACCAGCTCAACATGGCATGGTTCAGGTATGAGGGCGCTCTCCACATGGCCTAAGACAGGGTGCCCTGTGATCTGCTTACTTTAATCCTGCTAGATGCCTTTTATTTGAGGAGCTCCAAGGACTGGCGACTTATGGCAGGATAATCCCCCAACCTAAGGCAGGGCCCTGGGAACCCTAGGAAGGGTAAGGGGGAAAAAAAAGGCCTGGTCCCCACTCGACCTAGGAGTCATCGGGCACCCCTCTGTTCCCAGGAGAGAGGGATTGCTTCACCACTCGAGAGGAGGGTCTCTCCTTGTCTCAGTCCCTTCTCCTTTGCTCTGACACCATGGTTGACTCTGACTGGTGCTCTCCACTTGATAGCTGCCTGCCTTTGTATGGGAGGTGGGGGGATCTGTTGGGAGCTGTTTCCCCCTAGAGATCATTGCAGGAACCATCGCCCTGGGGAGACTGTGGGGAACCCCACACCCATGGTTGTACTGGGATTGGTTCTGTTGCCTCACACCCAGTTGAAGCTGTTAATGGAGAAAAATAAAATAAATAAAAAAAAAGAGATATTCCTGTCAGGAAAAGAAACTTAAAGGACAAACAAATTATATAGCAATAAATAAAAGACTAAGCAAACATATTAAATCCAAATTTTTATTACAAATTTATTACTCATAAAACAATTGTTGAAGAAATTTTGGAAAATAGCTCAATTAGTAATGCACCTGCGGTCAAAGTGTGTGAATCTGACTTTGAATCCTCAGGATAAATATAAAGCCAGTGTGGAGGTACTCTGCTCTAATCCTAACATTTTTACATCAAGATGGAAGACAATTACCAAGGAAGTTTGGAATCTTATGGTACATACTCAGTGACAAATTATATTAGGTCTTACTTCAGCTCATCAGCTCCAAAATAATGACACAGAAACTTCTCATTAAGCTTGGACTTACCTGAGGCTTGTTAATAATTAAGTTTTAAAACTTAAATTAACCTATTTATATTAATCTTCATTCTGCTACATGTCTCATTGCCTCTCCTCAGTACCAAAAACTTGACTTATCTATTTTTAGCTGGATAATACCTCTTCTGTTTCTTCTCAGAATTCTTCTCTCTACACAGAAGACATATTTATCAACACATGACAAGCTGTTGGCCATTTGGCTCTTTATCACCAGTCAAGAGCTGCCTTAAGCAGGTAAGGAAGGACATATGCACATGTTCACATAGTGTTGTAAATTATTCTGCCATAGCAAATATTAAGAAACAATTTTACAAACAATTTGGAAGGCCATAACTCATATATAAGAATGTGCTCTGACCTCCATGTGTGTAGACACAATTAAAAACACACATCATTCATAGAAACATTTTACTTTCTCAAAACCAATATCAAAAATGAATGCTTAAATTCAATAAAATAAAGTTCAGTTTTAGCTGAAAATAAGGAAAATAAAATATAAGGCCTGGCGATGGTGGTGCACGCCTTTAATCCCAGCACTCGGGATGCAGAGGCAGGTGGATCTCTGGGAGTTCGAGGCCAGCCTGGTCTACAAAACCTAGTTCCAGGACAGGCAGAAAAATCAGAAATTTAAGTGTGTTTTATACAACTTATTGAAATTTTGTTTTAAAATTTAAAGTAACAAGAGTGATGATATAATAGTTCAATGTTAGAACACTTGCCTATAATGGTTGGATCTGTAAATTCCAAACTTAAATATGTATACCCACAAAAAGATAGTTTTAGGAAACTAAAAGTGTGTAGAGATACTGGCTGTGATATTTCTATTTTTTGTAAATTGAAAATTATTTCAAATAAAAACATTAAAAGTAAAAATATAGTTCAAAATTGGAAACAATTAATAACATATATTATTAAAAGTAAACACTCTAGAATGATAACTATCCACATGAGAGACAAATTATTCTAAAAAAATAATAAAAGACATATATAGATATCTGTGAGTATAAGAAATTCAAATGTCTAATAACTGATGAGAAATATCTTCAACTATATGACTGATACAGAACTATTTACAAAATGTATGTTTTTACTATTCATAAAATAAAACAAATTTAACAATAATCCATATCATTGAGTTTTAAAGTCAATATTATTTTTCCTAGGTATTTATTTGGCAACAATAAATAAAATGTCATCCTCATTGTAGTGTGATTTAGCAAGTTCAATCCCCATTTAAATGTTTAACGATTAACCTAGCTTATTGGAAGGAGATATTTTCTGAAGGGCAGTAGGAATTGCTATGCCATCCTGCAGCATTTGCTCTATAGAGTTCTGGTGGTCTCTCCCGCCTTGGTTGACACAATCATTCTCATTGCATATCGACCCTGTTCCAGCATGGAACACACAGAAATACAGAAATGAATAAAATAAACCCACAGCAAAGCTCTGCCTTCATGGGGTCCGAGTACACATCAGCATAAAATTATCTTAGTGTCTAAAGTGATGTTCTTCATGTCCTCTACTGCCATGTATTTAAGATTGTGACTATATATATATATATATATATATATATATATATATATATATCAACATAAATTAAATATTATATTCTTTTACTAAGGTATTGAGATAATTTGCCAAATATATATATATATATATATATATATATATATATACACCCTGGGGGATTATGGAACCATTATTCACCATTAACATGTACCTGTTTTAATTTACAATACTCAATCTTGGATACATCCTTAATTTTTCCTACTAGTTAGTTTAGAGCACTGCATCCTAATTTTTGAGGATAAAGACACATTACCAATTTTACTACAATGCTCTGATTACCTTTATTGTTATCAATATTTGTAGTTCGTTAGGTGTGGCAATATAAGTATAAGAGTTTTATTATTTGACAGGCAATGATATATATTTCACAAACCAAGATAAATTAAATATTACATTCTTTTACTAAGGTAATGAGATAATTTGCTAACTGCTTTGTTTTTAACTCATATTTGTCTCTCTTACTAGATTTCTTCCATTTTCAGGTATTTTTTCTGCACCATGTATTGAAACAGACAAAAAAATGGTGTCCTTTAAAAAAACTTTCATATTTGATGAAATTCTTAAATTTAAAGAGATATTGAACTTCCATAAATATAGTGCACTTGTAATGAAATTCTTTTGATTTATATATAGTAAAAAAATAGGTACAGTTTTTCAGATTTCTTATTTCTTTGTGAATACTGTAAGTCTTAAAGTTTGAATGATTAACATTATTGAAATTTGAAACCATAAATAAAATTGTGTAAATTCACAACAATGAACTAGCCTTTTAGATATTCCTTCCATGCCTCTTTTATTTACATTGAATATGTGTGATTTATTCCGATTGGTACTGAGGTATTCATTTTTTAATTATTTAATAACTAATAAATTAAGTTTCTTTGTTGCTGTAGACATATGAGAACCAAGGACATTATTCTCAGCTCATCCTAAAGTGTAAAAATTGTTTGACTCTTTCATATATATATCTATAGACACACATATACACACAAACACACACATACATAGTGGGTATGTGGATATACTTAACAACACAGATTTTTTTATTTTTAAATTGAAATAGCTCTATATCTCTTTTTCCCTTTCCTTCCTCATTCCCCTACCTGTTAATCTCCCTTGAATCCCAATATGACTCTTTCAATCTTAAATTGACATCCTATTTTTCTCATAATAAATTTCTTACATACACATATATTTATATTTATGCATATGGGTGTGTGTTTGAAATCTACTGAGTTCATTTATTTTATAGTTTTTTATGTATTCTATTTCAAGCCTGACTACTCAGTACTGGATACCAATAAGGAAGGTCATCCACAGGAGTCCTAATTCTTCTTCTTCCAGCAATCATTATTTGCTTAAACTCCCTCTTCAAGTTGTTGGACCCAATGAAATTAACCCCTCCCATGTTAGCATGTCTGTTGGTATTATCAGTTATGAATCTTGTTTGTGCCATCAAAATAAATTTTACTCAATAATAATCCAAATAATTAAACTGCAATAGTATTAAAATATATGTATATATCAAAATTTTAAAATACTTTTTCAAAAAAAATTGACAAATACAAAGCTTTCTTCATATCAAGTCTTCATAATATCCACCAGTATCTGATTCATATTTTTCCACAGAAAAATAGAGTAGTCTTATGCATGCTTATTCTTAAGCATTTTAATGAAGGATAAATACATGAACATCACTTGGAAAAAAGTATTTTATTTTCCTCTCAAATAAAAACAATACTTTATGTCCTCTGCTTTAACCTTTTTTAAATAGTTCTCATGTTTGGAAAATTTAAGTAGATCATCAACTAGTTCAAACAGTTGATAAAAGAAAATGTAGCTAGTTGTCACATTGAATGAATTTCCTATTTTTCTGTAAATTTTGTTGTTTACTATTTTATGACTTGCAATTTTTATAATGAATACTCTATATTTTAGAAGATTTTATTTATCTTAGGTGGCAGTAAGAATACCTACATCACTCTTCCTTTAATATCAGTCTTCAGAGACAAAGAAGAGCAAGAGTCATTTACTAAGCCGGGCCATGGTGGCACATGCCTTTAATCCCAGCACTCGGGAGGCAGAGGCAGGCGGATCTCTGTGAGTTCGAGACCAGCCTGGTCTATAGAGCTAGTTCCAGGACAGGCTCCAAAACCACAGAGAAACCCTGTCTCTAAAAACCAAAAAAAAGAAAAAAAAAAGAGTCACTCACTAGTGCAATCGTATCAGTAGCAATTCTGTCTTGGAGCTCTGTTACAGTCATAGTACAATGAGTCACAGAACAGTATAGAAAAAAGATTTTCTGTAAGAATATCTGAATGGAGCCTTTATGGCACATCTACTATCAGTTAGTGGCATGTTCTCTGGTCAGACAAACTTTTAATCTACAATAAAAACAGCTTCTGTGTGGTAATAATGGAGAACAAAACACTTTTTTGAGACTGTTTAGGTCCAGAACACATATATGTATCCCATATTAGTACTAGTTTACTTGAGAAAGAGGGGGTCTCTAGCTCTCAGCCCCAAATCTTTGGAATCGTAGTTCTCTATAGATGAATGTTGAAATATGTTGTCTCAGAGGTTGCCTTGACACCAGTCAAAGATATGTGCTCCAGTGAAAAAGGATTATATATTCCCAGATTCAATACCAGAAGAAAAATATATTGTAGTGAGTCCTTGAGACTGTTCAGGGCCAGGAAATCCAGATTAGGTGTACACCAAACTGTAGATGGGAGCTAAAGCTCAGATATGGTGCTAGAGAAGGAGCTGAGAGTTCTACGTTAGGGTCAGCAGAGAGCAGGAAAAGGATGCTGCACTGGACATTTCTTGAGCATCTGAGACTATATATAAAGTCACTCCATTAACCCACCTTCTCTAAGAATACCATACCTATTCCAACAAGACCACACTCTTTCAATAGTTCCAGTGCCTAGGAGCCTATGTGGCAATTTTCACTGAAAGTAAAATAATTTGATTGGCCTTTGGTGTAATGAAAAAAAAAGTATAAAATTAGCGTTCTTGTTTGGATTTAGGACGCAGTACATTCTTTATTTGGGTCATATACTCAATGACTTGAAAAGCTACTCTTTTTAACTGTAGCCTAGTATAAGAAAGGTACTATAACTTACCCCAGCTGCCATGCTGACTTTTGTACTACTTGCATTATATGATCTGGCATATCTGATGGTACTTGAGTGTCTCTAGAAGATTGGGATGTTCTTTGCAGAATTGATAGGCAGTCACAGATAAATCTTAGTATATGCCTCCAGAATTAGAAGAGTGGTATAACAATCATCTATGCATAATTACTTGCCTATGGAGAGATAGCTCTTTTGTTTTCCATTGGGCCTTAGTGTAGTAAACACTTTAAAATTAGCCATAAAGTTACCATGGGATTAACTGATGTTTCCTTTATGAGCTGAGTGCTATGAGACCTAACAACTCATAACAATGTACTATATAGCAGAAACACATTACTAAGAGGAAATATTAAATACATGATCAATCTAAAGCATGATTGGAATTCATAATAAAATACAGGACTAGTGGATCGAATGCCTAAACTTTCTACTCCAAGATTCAATGTCTTCTCTCCTTAGGGAACATCTTTATAACTGAACAAAACCAAATTTGGTGTCTAGATATTCTAAATGCCAAGTGGCTGTCTGCTTCATTAAAACCCCATTTCTGGGACATTCTAGAAAGAGGTTGGCAATAGCAAGTATCCATAGTAGGCAGAACTCTGGACAAGATATATGACCATACTTTATTCTAGGAAGAAAAAAATGTGGTCAGATGTGTGATAATACAATAATGTGTAGGCTAAAGTAATTGACTAATATGGAAAGTTTGTAGGAAAGATTCTTTGGAGAAATCTGCAAAGGATGTGTAGATATTTCTGTTCCATTAATGGCCACCCAAAAGTGACTTCAGTTGAAGAACACTTCAATAATGAAATAGGTAAGTAGACATATGCCTTAGAAATGATAATTAAGGCTTTGATCACCGCTCCATCTAAGAACCAAGATATAATGAGTTTCTTACTGAGTTTGAATGAATATTAAATGCGTAATAGAAAAATAAATACAGTTATAAAAAGCAGCTGTGTCCACATAAACAGTTATAAAAACAAATTATTTAGATGTCACGAATGTTCCCTATTTTCAAAAATTATAATTGTGTGCATATATGAATATATTTATACATGTATGGTATATATTCTATTTTACTTTAAGTTTCTTAATCATATAACAGATTAATATCAGTGCTTAAATATTGTTTAATAAATATTATCAGGTTTATGTCATAGACTATTAGAAGGAAGCATTTCTCAAGAGTCCTTGTAGTCTATTCTTGGTGAGGTTTTAACATTTTAAGTTATGCGTGGGACAGATATATAAGGATAGGAGGAATGATGATCTTGTTAGTGTCTTTGGCAATTAACTATGATATATGCTGTAATTTTGTGTCAACTCAAAAAAGGGTTATATTTGTAATAACAGATAATGATTGTAAGTCTGACAGTATTTGTAATCACAAGACAGAAAAAAAACCCTCTAGGTTCAACTGTAAGGGATTTCCAAAGAGGCTTAACAAACAGAGGGAGATGTTTCTTCAAGATAAGTAGCCTTTTCTTTGAGGTAGCACACTTATAAAGCAATCCAAAGAAAAAAAGAACAATCTGTCTGACTGCCTTTTCTTCTTAGTTCAGACCTACTGTATTTTACACCCCTGCCACTATCCTCCACTGACATCAGATCTAGTCTTATCAGCTTTGTAATAAGAAAGGCATATTACCTTTTCTTCAGTGATCAGGTACTTCAACCTTATTAGGTACCAGAGTCATGTTGATAGAGAATACTATTTATAGGCGCTATTCTGTTTTTTTTTTTATTTTTCCTCTATAACAAACAATATTAAGTTTGAGAGGAATATGGACCTAAATTTATAATCGATACTAATACAGTGACAAAACAGATACCAGGCTCCTAGAAAATCAATATGTGACTATTTTACATTGCTTGCAAAAAGGGTCAGAGAAAATAAACAGGATGTCTATAATTTCTGGTAGGAGACATTGACAAATATCTCCTAGCAGCTGGGATTAAATATTTAGGTCAGAATAAATAAGGAAAGTTACAGCAATTTGTGATAATAAAAACCGCCTGTGAACAACAATAGATCAGAAAAGAAGAAAGAAACTATCCTGGAAGACATCTCCATGAAAAGAAGTTTTAAAAACTAAAATGCATGACTCATGGAATAGTTTAGCAAGAAAAAGAGTTTACCAAACAAGCTTGATGATTTGAGTTTAATTATCCAGTTCATATCTAAAGGTGGAAGGACAGAACTAACTCCAAAATGTTAATTTGTATCAATCTTAGAGGGATTGTACACAATCAATTCTTCTAACCTAAACATGGATGTCTTCTCTTGAATGAGTACACACACACACACACACACACACACACACACACACACACACACACACACACATGTCATACATGTATACATACCATAAGTTAAAAAAAGAAAGAACCTGAAACATAACTTCTGATTTGGGTTCCATTCCAAGGCCATTATACAGTGATGCTTTAAAACTTGGGGGAGTCAAGACGATTGTAGTAGTATTATATTCTTAGGATATATTGACAAAATGAACATTGGTGCTTGATATTTCTGGCAACAAGTTTTGCTCTAATGATTATAACTTCTTAGAGACAAAGACTGTCTTTGTGTTTGAATTGTGTAGATAGTAATTTAAAGTGGTATTACTTGAGAGGGATACTTGCAGGACAGGCACCAAAGATACAGAGAAACTATGTCTGGAAAACCATCCTCACAAAAAAGAGAGGGATCATCAGATAGCTTTAAATTGGGTTTCACACATATTGAAGGATTCCTCTATGTTATATTGATTATAAAAAGCATTCCTTTTTCATAAAGATAAGAAATTCCAATTAATGGCATACATATTAAAATATATCAATATTGGAAATAAGTGATATACTTAACTTCTTTTAATCTTAGTTCCTGCAGAAAGTAATGGGAATAATTATAATTATCAGTTTCTAAAACAGACTATACCCTTTAAAGGGAAATATTGTCACAATATGATTTATCTTTGCTTTGCTTATAAGATCATGAGAAATACTGTTTTCTCAATAAAAAAATCCTTTTAAACCTCAAGAGTACAGGCTTTAATTTTAAATATAAATGTTCTCCTTGTGAGGTCTATATATTTTTAAAGAAAATCTCCTGCAAAAAAATGTTAAAAATTTAAAAAGCATAGCAGTAAATTGAGCATAAATAATTTTATACAACATTCATTTGAAAAGTTGTCATATTTCAAGCTTCAAACCACAATACATCCTAGGAAATGCTAATTTGAAAGAATAAGATTTCCAGACCAACTTTCAAGTTCCAATTAGGTTTTGCAAAACATGAGTTTGGAATGACTACACTTTTAATAACTCTTGTAGATATAAAAGTAGGACAAATGTGAAACCTCAATTGGGACTGCTTGCATTGCATAAACTTTCATTTAGTTATAATAACATATAGAGGAAATTCATCTGAGATACAATATGAACAAATCTCATTAAAGAAAATAGAACTGTGAATACATATCTGAGAACAGTTTTCAGTGAGCTTTCACTGAGTCTCCAAGAGTAAATAGAAAAATTTGTAAAAGGAATGGGTTAAAGCAATTTTAAAATAACAAATATTCTAATGAAAAAATGTAAAAAAAATGTTACGATGCATCTTATTAATGACTGTTTAATGATTTGAGCCATTCAATTTAAACTTTTATCAAAGCTCTTAATTAGAAAATTTAATAAATGAATCATCCATTTCACTCACCTGTTTCTAGCTTAGTATTTCCTTTTTCTTCTTATTTGGGAGTAGGAGGACTACATGTGTTTGCTATTCTGGTAATCATGGAGACATAATGATTACTATATTTTTGTCTGAGTCTATAGCTATAAAATACTGTGCATGTGTGATCTTGTTTTCAAAAAGCATTTACATTTTAAATGTCTTAGATTAAATGTCTTAGATTCAGGTATTCTGGGTAGTTATTTTTTATAATAACTGAAAGTTACCAAAAAAAGTTTTGATCTTGCTATATTCAAAAGCATGTACACAATCTCCAGTTGAAAAATTCCCCAATGTATTAATAAAAGTTTTAGATGAGCAAATATATCCAAAAATGTGAGAAGCTACATCCTTGTTCTGCAATATGACTTAGACATCTGAAGTTATGTTAATGGTGATATGTTTTGTATGGCTACCCTTTTTTTCCCTTGTTGAGTCAGACTCTGCTTTTTTTGTGTTCCAGCTGAGTGGAGCTTTCTTTTCAATCTTGGAGCAATTCTGTGTCATATGTAAATAGGATGTCAAATTGTACAAAACCCAGCTAAGGAAAGGGTATTCTGAGTCTACAGACAGGGATTTAATTGTTACTATGTCAAACATGATTGATTTTTTGCTATATATATTTCTATCTATTACCCTTATAAAATTATATATATATATGTGTGTGTGTGTGTGTGTGTGTGTGTGTGTGTGTTTGTGTATGTGTGTGTGTTTGTGTGTATGTGACATTATTCAGAATTCACAGTTTTTATTTATGGATTTAGGAATATATGTAAATAAACAGATACACATACATGTATTTGTGTGCATGTGTGTGTATTGCAAAAAAATAAAATATTTCATGAATTTGAAAGAAGCAAGTAGCCATATATGGGAGGTATTTGAGAAATGAAAGGGAAGGAGGAAATGATGCAATTTTCTTATTTAATCAAAAAATAAAAGGCATAATTAAAATATATATTTTATTAGTCAGTATTCACTAGATTAACAGAATTTGTTTGTTCAAGACCTCTGAAATTACTTATTTCTGGGCAATCAGGAAACATTGCTTGGTTTTCCATCATTGGCTAGATATTATCAGGACCTTTGGCAGCACTACACAGACTCCAGGTTTGCTCCTTCTGGCCTGTTAGGCTTTAACTTCCTACATAGTCACACTTTTTTATTTATTACATGACCACTCAGCAGGAGCCAGAGTTCTTGCTCAGGCCTTGTTTACCTTGCCTCAGGAGGGTTCAACAATTCAACAGTGCCTGTCTTAGGTTTGCCTGCCCAACACGATCTTACATGTCATTGACTATGGCCCTAAAAGAGCATTCATTCCTGGAGAGCTGCCAGGGATGGGTAAAAGGCAATAGACTTGAATAACAAATAACTAGGTATAGATAACCTCCTATGGAGAACTGCAAGAAGGATAGCTGAGTCATTAGTACCTGGACTTGCCTTAGTTGCTCTCCATTGATGTCAGAGCTGCTGCAGGAAACATTTAAAGAGAATAAGGATTAACAATACCACCCCATCAATTAACGCATATATGAACATCAAGGAGGGATCCAATACCATTTTATCTTATGCCAAACTTTTTTCAAAAATGGAGGAGGCAAAGGCAATAAACTCACCCTTAATAAATAAATCTGTTTATGTGGAATTGATAACATAAAAGGGGAGTATATAGATTATCAATTCTGGGTTATTCCTTGATGGTAGCAGTTTGATCCATGTCTTGGCATACATCTCTTACTGGGACTGATATTGGCATTGTGAGTATCTGAGGAAAACCACAGGAATACCTTCTACTATTGGTTAATAGTTGCCTGGCAGATTCCATTGGAGGGAAACAGTCTCTCTCCATCTCACTACAGGTAGGCGTGTGTTTGTTAGCAGAGATGTCCAGTGCTTATAAACTAGGTTGATACCCTGGTTATCAAAACTGTGAAAGTTCATCTGTTAAGGGCAGATGAGGATCCCTCCTAGCCTCCGGTGAGACAGTTCTGGACAACAGCTCCTTAAGAGCTCTGTAGGTCTTCTCCATATATATATATATATATATATATATATATATATATATATATATATATATATATGATTTATTAGAGTGACTTACAGGTTGAAGTCAAGGTGAGCCAACAATGGCTAGCTGTGATGAGAAAGTCCAAGATTCTAGTGGTTGCTTAATACTGAAAGGCTGGCTTTCTTACCTGGTACCTTATATATGTAAGAATTCTGAAGTAACAGGCTTCAATGCTAATAAAGAATGGATGTACTAGCAAGGCAGGGGCAAGCAGGCAAAGAGCAAAAGCATCCTTCTATACCCTTACATAGACTTCTAGCAGATAATATGGCCCATATTCAATTTATGTCTTCTCACCTCATGATTTTAATGAATATTAGCAAATCTTACTGAATTTGGTTGTTTTCAATCTTTACTCTTTTGGCTATTCATGCTTTCATCTTCTGGTATTCCTCTACCCAGCTTCCAAATAGATACACATAGAGACACATTATTACTTATAAATGCCCAGCTTTAGTTTTAATTGTTTCTAGCCAGCTTTTCTTAAATTATCCAATATTTTGCCTCTGGGATTTTTATATTTCTCTATTTCTGCATACATTTTAATGTAGAAGGAGCAGCGGGCTGCGTTCCTGCCCAGCTCCTGCACGACTAGCTTTACACCCAAAATAATTACACAGAAACTGTATTCTATTAAACACTGCTTGGCCTGTTAGCTCTAGCCTCTTACTGGCTAACTCTCACATTTGATTAACCCATTTCTATTAATCTGTGTAGCACCACGAGAAGAGAGGTATAGCATCTGCTCATTTCCTTCTTCCCAGCATGCTGTTCTGTCTTCCCTGCCTACCTTGTTCCGACCTATCAGGCCAAGCAGTTTTCTTTATTAACGAACCAATGAATCAACAGATAGACAGATGATCCTCCTCCATCATTTTAACTTCTGACTCCATTGCTGGCTGTGTAGCTGGGTGTTTCTACCCTTATACCCTTTATCCCTTTTCTTGTTTCATGAATCTATCCTCCAAGAATTCATATTCTAATTATTCTCTCTGCCTGCCAGTCCTGCCTAACTTTTCTCTGCCTAGGTACTGAACATTCAGCTCTTTATTAGATCAGTCAGGCCTTTTAGATAGGCAAAGCTATACAGTTTCACAGAGGTAAACAAATATAACATAAAAGAACACAACATGAATGGAATCTGGTGATATTTTACTTGTTAAATACTTCCTCAGCTCCAGTGCTAGATTTCTGTTACAGGATATACAGTGTGCTCTATCTTAACTATATTGTCTTTCTATGTATTTTGTCAAATTCCTTACAAATTTGTAAAAACCCTGTAATGTCTTTGAAGCTTTCATAGAACCTATGAGAGAACTTCCCTACCAGGTGACCTTGAACTGATG
The DNA here is from genome assembly GCA_902806775.1 of Microtus agrestis. Lineage (NCBI taxonomy): Eukaryota > Metazoa > Chordata > Mammalia > Rodentia > Cricetidae > Microtus > Microtus agrestis. Next base: position 325,582 of record CADCXT010000752.1, read on the forward strand.
TGGACAGGATATTGTAGCTAGTTGATGGAAGTCTTCTTCAGTGAAGAAAATAATAGTATATATGTGATAGTTGTTTTTGGAGATATTGTTCCAATAAAATTACTACAAGCTCTTTGCCAGGGTTAACTTTCTTCCCATATTTTTTTTAATTTTATCATTAGTAGAAGGTACTATAATTTCTGCTGGATCTATGCCTGCTAATTGATAAAGTCTCTACTTTCCCTTTAGAAATAATACAGAGACCTTTTCCATATATGTTTTTATTTTTTTACTCAGTTTATGAAGTAAAAAGGTAATATCTTCCCTCTGCATTAAAATTTCTGTATGGTAATTTTTAGAGGATATTATGAAAAGAATACATTAAAGATTCAGATACACATGATATACATGTGTCCTCTGTAATTTCTCTTCAATCAAATTTAATTCTCTCTCAGGTTCAGCTGATAATTCCCTGGATAGGCAGACCCATCTGCCTCTGTCTCTCAGGTACTTAGTTTAAAGGAGTGTGCCTCCAATGGCTAACCTCTAGTGCCTTTGCTTTAGCTTTCTGATATTTAGGTGAGCATTATTTGTTAAATCATTAATAAATTATCACTATAATCAAATACACAAGAACTTTTAAATACATAATCATTTTATTAAGTACACACACACACATATATACATATTATGTGATATATATATATATACAATTATATGTAAAAAATATAGAATTAGGTGAACAATTATTTACATGAACTCACATTTTGTTTTAGGTAAATACCATGCTATAAAGGATCTTAAACTGGAATAATATTATTGATTGACTTTTCTTAGGGAAAAACAGACAAAGACCACTTGATCTCAACAAGGCCACCATAGAAATAATAAAGATCTCATATATCAAAGTTGAAAAATAGGCTTCTTGGAATTGCTTGCAGGACAATGGCTTATGGGTTCCTTACTGAAATAAAGATGCAAATATGATTTAAATGTCTTTGTTTCACCAAAGTGCCCTCCTCAGAATTAGTGAGGACTTATGAAAGCTGAATTTCTCTAGACTGGCTGTCAGGTGTGGGGAATAAGAAAAGTGTGCTCTCTTAGGTAGGTTTACTATTTACATAACTCAATTATCTAGGAGGATAACTTTGGGTCCACTTTCTTATTTAGCTTCTCTAGGATCACAAATTATAGGATCAATGTCCTTTAATTATGGATAGAATCCACTTATGAGTGAGTACATACCATATTCATTTTTTGGGTCTGGGTTACCTCACTCAGAATAGTGTTTTCTATTTCCATCCATTTGCAGGCAAAATTCAAGATGTCATTGTTTTTTACCACTGAGTAGTACTCTAATGTGTACATATTCCACATTTTCTTTATCCGTTCTTCCATTGAAGGGCATATAGGTTGTTTCCAGGGTCTGGCTATTACAAATAATGCTACTATGAACATAGTTGAACAAATGCTTTTGTAATATGATAGGGAATCTCTTGGGTATATTCCCAAGAGTGGTATAGCTGGATCCTGGTTTAGGTTGATCCTGAATTTTCTGAGAAACCTCCACATTGATTTCCAAAGTGATTGCACAAGTTTGCATTCCCATCAGCAATGGATGAGTGTTCCCCTTACTCCACATCCTCTCCAGCAAAAGCTATCATTGGTGTTTTTGATTTTAGCCATTCTGACATGTGTAAGATGGTATCTCAAAGTTAATTTGGTTTGCATTTCCCTGATGGCTATGGAGGTTGAGCATGACCTTAAGTGTCTTTGGGCCATTTGAACTTCTTCTATTGAGAATTCTTTGTTCAGTTCAGTGCCCCATTTTTTTTAATTGGGTTAATTAGCATTTTAAAGTCTAGTTTCTTGAGTTCTTTATATATTTTGAAGATCAGACCTTTGTCTTTTGTTGGTGAAGATCTTCTCCCAGTCAGGAGGTTGCATTTTTTCTTAATGACGGTGTCCTTTGCTTTACAGAAGCTTCTCAGTTTCAGGAGGTCCCATTTATTCAATGTTGCCCTTCTTGTCTGAGCTACTGGGGTTATACATCGGAAGTGGTCTCCTGTGGCCATGTGCTGTAGAGTACTTCCCACTTTCTCACCTATCAGGTTCAGTGTGTTTAGATTGATATTGAGGTCTTTGATCCATTTGGACTTGAGTTTTGTGCATGGTGATAGATTTGGATCTATTTTTATTCTTCTTCATGTTGACATCCAGTTATGCCAGCACCATTTGTCCATTGTATACTTTCAGCTCCTTTATTTAAAATCAGGTGTTCATAGGTTTGTGGGTTAATATCCGGGTCTTCTATTAGATTCCATTGGTCAACACCTCTGGTTTTATGCCAATATCAAGCTGTCTTCAAATCTGTAACTCTGTAATAGAGTTTGAAGTCACGGATGGTAATGCCTCCAGACGTGACTTTATTGTATAAGATTGTTTTGGCTATCCTGGGTTTTTTGTTTTTCCATATAAAGTTGAATATTGTTCTCTCAAGGTCTGTGAAGATTTTGTTGGGATTTTGATGGGAATTGCATTGAATCTATCGATTGCTTTTGGTAGAATTGTCATTTTTACTATGTTGATCCTTCCAATCCACGAGCAATGGAGATCCTTCCATTTTCTGGTATACTCTTCAATTTCTTTCCTCAAAGACTTAAAGTTCTTGTCAAATAATTTTTTTCACTTCCTTGGTAAGAGTTACCCCAAGACATTTTATGCTATTTGTGGCTATCGTGAAAGGTGATGCTTCTCTGTTTTCCCTCTCTGCTTCTTTAACCTTTGTGTATAGGAGGGCAACTGATCTTTGGAGTTGATCTTGTATCCTGCCACATTACTAAAGGTGTTTATCAGCTATAGGAGTTCTTTGGTAGAGTTTTTGGGGTCGCTTATATAAACTATCATATCATATGGAAATAACAAAAGTTTAACTTCTTTCTTTCCAATTCAAATCCCCTTGATCCCCTTATGTTTTCTTATTAGCTATTGCTAAAAATTCAAGCACTATATTGAAGAGGTATGGAGAGAGTGGACAGCCTTGTTGTGTTCCTGATTTTAGTGGAATGGCTTTGAGTTTCTTTCCATTTAATTTGATGTTAGCTGTCGGCTTGCTGTGAATAGCTTCAATTATATTTAGGAATGAACCTTGTATCCCTAATCTCTCCAAACCTTTATCATAAAGGGATGTTGAATTTTCTCAAACACTTTTTCTGCATCAAATGAAATGATCACATTTTTTTCTTTCAGTTTATTTAAATGATGGGTGACCTTGATAGTTTTTCATATGTTGAACCAGCCCTGCATCTCTGGGATGAAGCCTTCTTGATCATAATGGATAATTTTTTAATGTGTTCTTGGATTCAGTTTGCAAGTATTTTATTGAGAATTTTTGGGTCGATGTTCATGAGTGAGATTGGCCTGTAATTCTCTTTCTTGGTTGAGTCTTTGTGTGGTTTTGGTATCAGTGTAACTGTAGCTTAATAAAAGGAAATTGGTAATGACTGTTCTGTTTTTATATTGTGAAATACTTAAGGAGTATAGGTATTAGGTCTTCTTGGAAGTTCTGGTAGAATTCTGCATTGAAACCATCTGGTCCTGGGCTTTTTTTAGGGAGATTTTTGATAACAGCTTTTAATTCTTCATGACTTACAGGTCTATTTAGATTGTTTACCTGGTCTTGGTTTAACTTTGGTACATGGTACTTATCTAAAAAATATGTCCGTTTCTTTAACACTTTCCAATTTTGTGGCATATAGGCTTTTATAGTCAGATCTAATGATTCTCTGAATTTCCTCTGTGGTTATGTCTTCCTTTTCATTTCTGATCTTATTAATGTGTGTGTTCTCTCTCTGCTGTTTGATTAGTTTGGCTAGGGGTTTGTCAATCTCGTTGATTTTCTCCAAGAACCAGCTTTTTGTTTTATTGATTCTTTGGATTGTTTTCTGTGTTTCTATTTTGTTGATTTCAGTTCTCAGTTTGATTATTTCCAGTATTCTACTCCTCCTGTGTGAGTTTGCTTCTTTTTTTCTATAGTTTTCAGTTGTGCTTTTAAGTCTCCAATGTGTGCTTTCTTCATTTTCTTTATGTGTTCACTTAGAGCTATGAACTTTCCTCTTAGCACTGCTTTCATAGTGTCCCATAGGTTTGAGTATGTTGTGTCTTTATATTCAATGAATTCAAGGAAGACTTTAATTTCTTTCTTTATTTCTTCCTTGACCCAGGGGTGATTCAGTAGTTGACTGTTCAGTTTCCATGAGTTTGTCGGCTTTCTGGGGGTAGCATTGTTGTTGAGTTCTTACTTTATTCCTTGGTGATCCAATAGTACACATGTGGTTACTACAATTTCTTTGTATCCATGGATGTTTGCTTTGTTACTAATTATGTGATCAATTCTTGAGAAGATTCCATGAGATGCTGAGAAGAAGATATATTCTTTTCTGTTTGCGTGGAAAGTTCTATAGATGTCTGTTAAGTCCATTTGTTTCATTACATCTCTCAGATCTCTTATTTCCCTGTTAAGTTTCTGTCTAGTTGACCTGTCCATTGGTGAGAGCAGACTGTTGAAATCTCCTACTATTGGAGTGTTGCATTTGATGTATGCTTTGAGTTCTATTAATATTTCTTTTACATATGTAGGTGCTTTTATATTAGGGGCATAGATATTCAGGATTGAGGTTTCCTCTTGATGAATTGTTCCTGTTATGAGAGTAAGGTGTCCATCTCCATCTCTTCTGATTGATTTTAGTTTGACGTCAATTTTGTTAGATATTAGTATAGTCACCCCCACTTGTTTCTTTGGACCGTTTGATTGAAAAGCCTTTTTCCAACCTGTTTGAGGTAGTATCTGTCTTTGAGCTTGAGGCATGTTATTTGTAAACAGCTGATTGTTGGATCCTGTTTTCATATCCATTTTCTTAAGCTGTGCCTTTTTATAAGTGAATTGATTCCATTGATAGTAAGTGATATTTATGACAAGTGGTTGCTAACTCCAGTTATTTTTCCTGGTGGTAGTGTTTGTGTGTTTCCCTTCTTTAAGTTGTGCTAGTGGAGGGTTGTTAGATGCTTGTGTTTTTCTGGGTGATGTTGACTTCCTTGGTATTTTTCTTCTAGTATTTTCTGTAAGGCTGTGTTTGTGGCTACGTATTGTTTAAATCTGTTTTTTGTAGAAGGAGCAGTGGGCTGCTTCCTGCTACCCAGCTTCCGGCTGCCTGGCTAGCTTATGTCCTGAAATAACAACACACAAACTGTATTCATATAAACACTGCTTGGCCCATTAGTTTTAGTCTCTTACTTGCTAACTCTCATATCTTGCTTTAACCCATATCTAGTAATGTGTGTAGCACCATGAAGTGCTATCTTTCTGGGAAAGATTCAACATGTCTGACCTGGTGGCTAGGTCCATTGTGTCTGCCCTGGAGAGGAGAGGCATGGCATCTGGCTCACTTCCCTTCTTCCCAGCATTCTATTTTGTCTACTCCACCTACCTAATTTTCTGAACTATCAGGCCAAACAGTTTTCTTTATTGATTAACCAATGAAACAACAGATTGACAAATGACCTTCCCACATCAGTTTTTGTCTTGGAATAGCTTGTTTTCTCCATTGATGTTGAATGCGAGCTTTGCTGAATATAGTAGTCTGGGCTTGCATCCATGGTCTCTTAGTGTCTGCAGCACATCTATCCAAGACCTTCTGGCTTTCATGTTTTCCATTAAATGTCGGATGTTATTCTGATAGGTTTCCCTTTATATGTTACTTGAACATTTTCCCTTGCATCTCTTAATATTAGCTCTTTATTCTGTATGTTTTGTGTATTGATTATTATATGGCAAGGGGATAGTTTTTTTTTTTTTTTGATCCAGTCTATTTGGTGTTCTGTATGCTTCTTGTACCTTCATAGGAATATCCTTCTTTATGTTGGAAAAGTTTTCTTCTATAATTTTGTTGAATATATTTTCTGCCCTTTTAGCTGTAATTCTTCTTCTTCTATCCCTATTATTCTTAGGTTTCGTCTTTTCACGGTACCCCAGATTTCCTGGATGTTTTGTGTTAAGAATTTGTTGGATTTGTTATTTTCTTTAATCAATGAGTTTATTTCCTCTATAATATCTTTGGTGTCTGAGATTCTTTCTTTTATCTCTTGTATTCTGTTGGTTATGCTTTTCTCTGTAGTTCCTGATCAATTACCCAGATTTTCCATATCTAGCCTTCCCTCGGTTTGTGTTTTCTTTATTACCTCCATTTTATTTTTCAAGTCTTGAACTGTTTGTATTACCTGTTTGATTGCTCTATTGTGGTTTTCTTGGGTATCTTTGAGAGATTTATTCATTTCTTCTATCTTTTTGTTTGTCTTCTCTACTTCTTTTCAGCAGTTTTTCACATCCTGTTTAAGGTCCTCTATCATTTTCATAATGTTAGGATTAATATCAATTTCTTCTCCTTCTTCTGGAATAGGGTGTTCAAGTCTTCTTGTTGCGTGATCCCTGGAATCTGGTGTTGTCATGTTGCCTTTCAGGTTGTTAGAGAAATTCTTGCATTGACCCCTGCCCATCTCTTCCTTCAAATTCATCCAGGAGATTCTTGGTGTCTTGGTCCAATCTGTGCTGTGACTGACTCTCGTTGGATCTCCTCAGTGCAGGAGCAGGAACTGTTCCTCTTTGGGTGGATAGCCTCAGTGTAGGAGTAGGCTGTTCCTGGGCCAAGGACCGCTCTGGGTGGGTAGTCTCGGTACAGGAGCAGGAACTGTTCCTGGGCCAAGGACCTCACAGACAATAGGGCAGGCGGTCTAAAAGGTTGTCCTCAGCACTGGGACAGGACTCCTGGAGGTTGAAGGATCCCACAGACAAAAGGACAAACTTTGGGGGGAAGAAGGGGTTGTGTGGAGCCAAGAAGCCCCTTCAACAGGAGCTGGATGTGCCCTGCACTCCCCTTTGCCAGGCAGGTACACACACACCCCTCTGGGTGGGTAGTATCAGTGCAGTAGCATGAACTGTTCTTGGGCCAAGGATCTCGCAGACAATAGGGCAGGCTCGGGGGGTCAGGGATGTGAGGATCAAAGAAGCCCTGCAACAGGGGCTGAAGGTGCTCAGTGCTCCTTTCCCCAGATGTTCCACCCCGTTCTGCGATGTCGCCCACTCACCAGTCTGAAAGGTTGTTCTCAGCACAGGGACAAGACTCTTGGAGGTCGAAGTACCTTGCAGACAAAAGGCCCCCTGGCATTTCTTTGCAAACAGAATATACTTAGTATACTTGAAATCTTCCATTTGGATTCTTATCAGAATATCAGATACATTCATGAAGAAATCATTACATATTCAAATGTATAATCTCTTGTATCTACAAGACTTAAATGTGTCAACCTTGTGATTGAAGATCAATGGCAAAATTCATTTAAAATACAAGTTGATAATAATATTACTAAATTAATTTATCTATACATCTTTTTTATATTGATAGCTCTTATGAGTAATATGATTTAATAATATAAACTAGAATAAGGTATACTAAAAAGAATAAGGTACTTAAGTGAAGTCATTTTTTCATTTTGCATATCTGAGATCTGAATGGCATGAGATTTAAGTTATATGACTCTAGAAAAGTTGTTCTAATATTCTGAGATTTAACTTTACATTATAAAAGATTTATTGTTTGTATTAAACCATTTGAATAATTCATCATGACTATTACATGAGTTCATATCTAAAAGTGATGTATAATCCAGTGGTGTTGGTGCACATCTTTAATCCCAGCACTTTGGAGGCAGAGGAGTTTGATCTCTGTGAGTGCCAGGCAAGTCTGGCCTACAGGAACTAGTTCCAAGGCAGCTAGTACAGTCAAAAAGAGAATCCCTGTCTAAAACAAAACAAAACAATAACAAAAAGATACATATGCATTATATGTGTTTATCTTATTTGATTTCTAATAATAATAGTTAATATACTCATTGTTTGCTAGAAACAACAATTAGATTAATCAATATATGAGACAAATAGAAGTTCAAAAGGCAAAGAGTAAAACAGAAACTGTTTGAAATTATTTTATCTGCCACTTCAGATGACACAAAAAAGTAATGGAGACATTCACGATATTTAACAGCCCTCTGAGATTAATATAAAAAAATATACGGAGTCAAATGACTGGTGCTTCATAGATGTTAGAGTATCTACCTTTCAAAATTTAGCTAGCACTAACTTTTGTACACACTAAAGACTCAAGAGCCTGCTAGCTCTTGATTATTAAATTCTTTATGTCACAACTGGGGAAACTGAGAAATAAATAAATTTTTGGGAATATGATTTTATAGACTTGTTGCAGTACTGTTCGGACATTGTGAAAACTATACATAAATTCTTACAGAATGTCATGATTATGATCTTTCTGAGTAAGAGTAATTGAAAAATAAATATTATCAGTTACACATAAGAAAATTTCATTGAGTTTCTTGTTGCTTTAAATCACCCAAACATACATAAAATAAAATTAAGCGTGAAATCGAAAGATCTAAACCTAAACTTTGAAACACACAGACAGACAGACAGACACACACACACTTTTCTGAAAATCTTTGAAATCTTATAGTGTATACATAATAAAGTACAAAGTCCTTAAATCATTCAAAGTGTTTCTGAATTGGAATAATCAACAAGAGAAAGTAGCTTTCTGCTTCCATGTGTTGATATTTTGTTATTTTTCACCTATGCACAATTTTGAAATTGTAGCCTTATCATCTATAGATGTATTTAACATTGCAAAGGAGCTTTCTAATATTCACTCATGGCTTAATCTTCAGTGATATTAAGCATTTCTTAAGTTGAATAAATATTCCAATTTTCTCAACTGATGATTTCAAAAATGGATCTTCTTTCTGTTTTTCCCAATTCTTCCAATCTATGTACACGAACAAATTTATACCTTCATGGGTGTTAAGATTTATATATTGCTTTATAGCTAGATGATATAAATTATTTCCCCTTATTTTATCATTAAAGATGAAAGCTATAACCTAGCCTTTGGTTTAGTCTCTATGGGACCCCATTATTATCTCATTTTCTGTACTTGATTTTTGAGAACAAACACATGCAAGCATACAGATTTCTTCTTAAAAAACTTAAGTTCAAGTCAGTAAAATAAATAAATATGCAAACATAATTTTCAAAGAGTACATTCTATAGTTTTTCTGAAAAATATTTGTTTCCACTTGTAATGAGATACTCAAACAGTTTGCAGTGATACAAAACACATCCCTCTACTATCACAATTTCTACCTCCTGAAAAATGGAATCATGCTGCCTATTGACTAAAATCTCAATAACTGTTTACTTTCCCTTAAGTAACATTTGTTTTTTCTCTTGGTTCTATGTCTATTAAGTAAGATGACAAACAATTTGGTTGGCTGTTAGCTGGCCAATGGATCTCCTATACCATGACAGAGAACACAATTTCAAAATAATATTTATTAAATTAACTGCTTTAAATTTTAGAACAGATGAAGTTCTAAAGTCAGTAAGTATACGTTGTAGAGAACTCTCTTACTCCAGTATATTTCTTCCACTGTTGAAATCCATCTTAAGGTTAGTTTGTGAAAATTGATACTATGTAAGATATCATTTAAAATGAAAATGAGGACAGGTAAAAATTATCATCTATTGTTGGTTCAAAATTATCTCAGGACCTGTACCTCAAGGCATGTAGGACAGAGTAAAGCCTGATATAAATTTGAAGGATAATCTCAAAACTACCGAGATTGAGACAGCAAAATCTAGGAAGACACCCCTCCAGTGAGAGGGAGGGCTTGGCTATCTCTCATTGGCTGGAGGTACCAACAAATCACAAGATGTCACTTTAACCTATATAAGGTGATGCTCACAGTAATAAACTGAATTCCTACTTTGACGTGATTCCCTATCACGTCTGATTGTCCTGCATTGTTGGGCTGCAGATGTGATTGCCCTGCTTTGTGGGGCTGCACAATGGGCACATAGTGCACTCATATTTTCCTGAGGAATAAAGCTAAGGAAGTGTGGCCACTGGAGCCCAACATTAAGCAACTGGTCCCAGGGCAAAATAATCAGTCAAGGTGAGTGGGACCTCATGATGGGTAATGCAACTTCACACAAAAATGATCCAATGCTTAAGGCACTGAAATATATGCTACTCTCCGGAGGCCTGGAATTGAGAGACCACAATGCCATCCAGGCATGGGAGTATATAATTACCCTGGCCCATTGGGTACCTACTGGGAATCTTTTCTCATGGAGCATGTGGAACCAGGTGAACACTCTGCCAGGAAAAAAAAATTGATATACCCCCACCATTGTAATTCTATCCAACTATTATGTCCCTTAAGGCATGTTTTCACCCTGCTGGTCTGCCTCCCTCAACGGAAGATAAGAAAAGGGTCAGAGACATGGAGAGGTCTGAAAATAACTATTTGGCAAGAAGGGAGGGGAGTAGTCAGGAAAAAAAACACAAAAATGTCAAAGTTCAGGAGAGGTCTGAAGAATCCAAAAATAATCGATTAATCAAAAGAGTGGGAGAAAAATAGATAGACAAGGGGAAAGATGAAAAATGGGTTCAATTTATTGAAGAGCAGTCCCAGAGGGAAGAAAAAGGCAGGCAGAAGCAAGGACAAAAAGGAAAGTAAATATCGTCTGTGACAAGGAGTGGCGATCTGCTTATGTCCCCAGCCACCCTGGAAAGGATAAAATTGGAGAGAGGAATAGAACAAATAAAAGAGCTCCATCCTTGCCTGGAGGGAATTAATATACACTTGGGTGGGATTGCCCAAAGACAAAGGAAAATTCCTGCCTCTGGTCCTCCCAGGGTTGTCTGCAATCCTCCTAGGACCAGATTTATTAGGATAAATGGATGCCATTATTACCACTGACCACCTAGATTTTTATGATGATAAAAGTTAACAAAGTATCATTAGGCAGCCCCCTGATACCTGGATTCATCCCCAAATTTAGATGCCACTGCTCCCAGGGTACCCTTATTAGGTGGGTATCTGGTAAGGTGTTGTGGGTGAAACAGTGGCCATTACCTGAACTTAAACTTAAGATGCTCAAGAAAATCACCAGAAATCTGCTTAAAAAAGGATAGATAAGGCCCTCAATGAGCCCCTGGAACAGCCCCATGTTTGTAATACATAAGCCTAATAGGAACTGGAGAATGTGATAGGACCTAAGAGCAATCAATGCCTATATGGAGCTAGTAAGGGCCACTTTAAATGACTTACCTTGGGTCTCAGAAATCGCCTCCCAATTTTACCTCACTGTAGTTGTCCTAAAGGACTGTTTCTTCTCAGTTCCTCTTCATGAGGAGGATTGTGAGAAGTTTGCCTTTTCCATTCCTACAGTTAACTCCTCTCAATCTGACAAAAGATAAGAATGTGCTGTTCTCCCACATTGGATGGCCAGTAGTCTATCCTTTTTCAAACAAAATTTATATAGCATCCTCTATCCTTATTTTGACAAAGATAATACTCTTCTGTATGTTTATATGGGTGGTCTAATCATTGGGCATTTGGAGGAATCAAGGCTAGCTCTCCGGGTAACTACTATTATTAATATTCTCCAAAAACATGGCTTAAAAATAGGCCTAAACATAATACAAAAGGTACCCCCATTTCATATATTGGGATCCTGGTTGATACTCACTCAATCCAAAGTGAATGGACCCGAATTAATCCTGTCTGGGCCTTTTATTTATCAGGGTTACAAAAGATACTAGGGAAAATGAACTGAGTAAGGCCCTGGCTGCCTATAGATACTGGAAAACTAGATGTGTTATATGATCTACTGAAGTGGGGGGGCTTAAGAGATCATTTACTTGCCCCCTGAGGGCCATCAGGTACTCACTGAGTTTTTAAACAAGCTCCATCAGGCTTCTTTGGTGAGATATAATCCTAGCATCCCAATCCAAGCCTGGAGATTATTAGCGAAAAATACCATGCTGGCTACCATTGTTCAGCAGTCACAAACACTGGAACGGGTACATACTACCCGGGGGGCATTCCCAGAGTACACTCTCTATTCAATCAAATAGCTGATATGGACATAAAAATTAGGGAACGTCCCTCTGAGATTATGGAAAAGATCCCTCTAAATTAATAATTTCATTCAAAATTAAGGATTTAAAATTGGGGGTCAGATATTTTTCTCAATTGAGCATCGCCATGGAGGGATTTCTGGGGACCCTGAGCACTCACTTTGGGGATTCCCAGTTAGTGAAGCTATATCAAGATCTACACTGCAGAGGCCCCTTAGTCTTTTCTTCTAGGCCCCTGCCCCAAGCATTCACTATTTGCACATATGGCAGGAAGAAGGGGAGCCTGCTGTATGAATTCCTATCACCAGCAGCCTTTAGTTACCTGCCGACTTGGGCATGGCCTCTTATACTATTTATGCCGATGTAAAGCACACATCTGGCCCCTTTTCCAGTAGTGGGATTCGGTTGTTGTTCCCCGTTTCAGCCGAGGATTTTGATCTGTGTGTCTATCCCTAAATAAATAACTTCTTTTATATTCAATTCTGTTCTTGATTGATATATTTGTTCGTACTGTATAAAATTTTGTATTAGGCTTAGAACCCTCTTATTTATTTATTTATTTATTTATTTATTTTTACTTAAAAATTTCCACCTCCTCCCATTTCCCTCCCACTCACCCCCCGCCCCCTCCCTCTCCAGTCCAAAGTACAGTCAGCATTCCCTGCCCTGTGGGATGTCCAAGGTCCTCCCGCTTCCATCCAGGTCTAGGAAGGTGAACATCCCACAAATACTAGTCTCCCATAAAACCAGTATATGCAGTGGGATCAAACCCAGTGCCATTGTCCTCGGCTTCTCATTCAGCCCTCCTTGCCTGATACATTCAGAGAGTCTGGTTTGATTACATGCTCCATCAGTTCCAGTCCAGCTGGCCCTAGTGAGCTCCCATTAGATCAGCCCCACTGTCTCAGTGGGTGGGCGCACCCTTCGCGGTCCTGACTTCCTTGCTCATGTCCTCTCTCTTTAATTTTGCATGCAAATGGATGGAAATAGAAATCACTATCCTGAGTGAGGTAACCCAGACCCAAAAAGATGAATATGATATGTACTCACTCATAAGTGTATTCTAGCCATAAATAAAGGACATTGAACAAATAATCCGTGATCCTAGAGAAGCTAAATAAGAAGGTAAACCCAAAGAAAAACATATAGTTATTTTCCTGGATATTGGAAGGAGAAAAGATTGCCCGGAAAAAATTGGAAACTTGGGGATGGGGCTGGGTGGGGGTAAGGGGAGATAGGGAGAAAAAAGTGAGAAGGGGGGATGGGGAGAGCTTGGGGGAATGGGACGGTTGGGATGGAGGAAGGGTAGATATGGGAGCAGGGAAGTATATCTTAATTAAGGGAGCCATTTTAGGGTTGGCAAGAGACTTGGCTCTAGAAGTGTACCCACGTGTCCATGGAGATGTCACCAGCTAGATCCTCTGGCAGCTGAGGAGAGGGCACCTGAAATGGCCTTATCCTATAGCCATACTGACTAATATCTTGCATATCACTATAGAACCTTTATCTGGCGATGCATGAAGCTAGAGACAGAGACCCACATTGGAGCACTGGACTGAGCTCCCAAGGTCCAAATGAGAAGTAGAACCCTCTTATTTAAACAAAAGCAGGAGGTGCTGTAGGAAATCCTATGGTGGGGCTGCCTTTTTAGTTGTCCCTGCAGGGATTACCAAGGCAAACGTTATCAAACCTCTCCCTGGAGCAGATCTCCAGGGGATCTGCTCAATATAAGGAAATGATGACCATATATATTACTCGACAAGAGATCCCAGAACCCTGCACCCTCTATTCAGACAGCTCTTAGGTGGTGAACCTTCTGCCTTACTTCCCCTATGTCTATATCAAATTGGGTGCTAATCCTATTTTTGCATTAATGATATAATTTGGATTGCTCTTAGAATGTAGAAAAACACATATATATATATATTCAGCATCTCAGAAGGCAATAAATCTTTACTGGCCTCATTTCCCAAGGCAATGCTGCTGCTGATGCTTTAGATTCAGGGGCCTGTCCCATAGTGGTCTCAACTCTGCCCATACAAAATGCTACCCAAATGCATGACTGAACTCATGTCAACTGGAGATAACTCAAATACCTATACACCCAGATCCCCACAACAGAATTAAAGAGAATTGTTCATACATGTAAGATTGTCCACAGCTTACCTGCTCCTCCCCCCTTTACAAGAGCCAGGGGTTAACCCAAGAGGGTTAGGACCCAATGTTATCTGGCAAACAGCTGTAACACATTACCCTCCATATGGCAAATAAAAATATATGTTTGTGGCCATAGATACATACTCTAAGGCATACTGGGATACCACACATTCATGGAAAAAGGTAACCCATGCCAAAAGCCACTTCTTACAATGTTTTGCTAAGTTGGTACTACCACAACAGATCAAGACTGACAAAGTTCCCTGTTTTATAAGTAAAACTTTAAAATAATTCTTCCAGAAATGGAATACATCCCATACCACTGGGACCCCATACAACCCTCAGGGTAAAGTGATTATTGAAAGATATCACCAATATCTCAAAGAGATCCTTATAAAACAAAAAGGGGAGAAGTCTCCCCATCTACAACTGCAAAAGGCCTTTTTAGTCATCAATATTTTAAATTTTTAAAACTCAGATGAACAAAATAGATTTCAGGAACATTGGGAATCCCTACCAACAAGACCCTGCCTAAATGTTAGTTGGAAGAATCTTCTCACTAACCAATGGAGGGGCCCAGATCCCTTGTTGACACAGGGCCTAGGATATGGATGTGTCTTCCCAAACAGAGGGGAAATGCCTAATATGGCTACCTGCTAGTAACATAAAATTTCCCCCCTCTCCTCAAGACAATGGGGAAGATCAAGATGACCAATAAAGAAAGAAAGAGACTATGGTGGACAACCCTTAAATTCACACACAAGAAAAGAAAAATAAGCACTGCCCAAGGGAACCTGACCCTTGCCTGTTTATTTATTTCAGATGGCTCTCCTGGTGCTAATCATGTTAATACTTCTCAATGGGACCATGGTCTAGACAAGTTCCCACCAACTAGAGAAGGTGATTTGGATCTTGTTGAGCACTAACACTGGAAGGATCCTAAACCAAACTTCTGAGATGACAATTCCCTGGATGTAGTGGCATGATCTGATGTTTGACCTCTGTGATGTGGCACATGGAGGCTGGGACATGGTATACTGGATTCTGGATATCAAAGGGAGACCTAATTGTGGAGGTTCTCTAGGGTTATACCCTCCAGGCATCTTACACTAATGGGCCTGGGTGTTCTCATGTCCTTAGGAGACATGCCATCTTACAGACACCTTTTTATTGTATGCCCAGGAAACAACTGGACTGCTTTTGCTATTAGAAACTGCTAGGGGCTCATGTTCCTCCTGGGGGCTGTTGTTCTTCATGGGGATGTGAGAAGACTGGGCTGGACATAAAAAGAATAGACAGAGACCACATTACTTTATTTATAAAAGTCTTTGGATTCCTTAGCAAGGGTAACCTTACTAAATAGGAAAGGCTTGGACTTGCTGTTAATGGAACAGGGAAGAATTTGCAGGGCACTTTGGGAAGAATGTTGCTTCTATGCAGACTATTCCAGGATAGTTACAAGAACCCTAGATGAGTTAAGAAAATATATTGATTCGTTTAAGTCATGTTCCCCCTATGAGACCTGGTTTAATTGGTCGCTATTGCTTACCATACTCATCTCTTCCCCAATTGGGCTGATGACTATTCGTTGAGTGATCTGTCTCTTTGCCCATGCATTCTCCAAAAGCTGAAACAAACATACCAAAACCAGATACAATAGGCACAACTCATGGACCTTTGAGTACATTCTGATAGGCTCAATACATCTTACCCCATGGATGAACTCTCAATTTGAGAGTTTGCAGACTGAAACTCCAGATAGGGGTGTCCCTGACCCATAGACTCTCTCTCGTGGGCTATTCTGGCTTGGTTTCTGGGATAGCGAGTGGGATATAAAATGAAAGGGGGAGATGTTTGACCAAAAATATCTCAGGGCATGTACCTCGAAGCCTGTAGGTCAGAGAAAAGCGTGGCTTGAGTTTGAGCGATAGTCTCAAAGCTACTGAGGATGAGACAGCAAAATATAGGTAGACACCCCTCCATCTAGAGGGAGGGCTTGGCTGTCTGTCATTGGCTGGAGGTACCCCCACATTACATGATTTCACTTAACTTTATATAAGTTGAAGCTCACAGTAATAAACTGAGTTTCTACTTTGACTTGACTCCCTATTGCATCTCATTGTCCTGTGTCCTGGGGCTGCAGAATGGGGGGATAGCACACTCACTTTTCCCTGGGTAATAAGTCTAAGAAGTCCTGGGAAATTTCACTGAGTGTATCCAAGTAATCTTGATATTTTCAAACAACCAATGTTTTGTTTGTTTTTAATTTAGTTCATTGATTATTTTTGATAATATAAACATCTGTGTATTGATTTTGATTATAACTTAATTTTCTAGGTAGCTAAGCCTAAGAACTTCTGTTTGAGTGTAAGCATATATAGCTAACATCTCATCTCTCAAAATGCTTTCATTGTATCCCATAAGTTTTCTATATTGTATTTAATTTTAAATCAGTTTAGGAATTTAAACTTTTTCCTTGATTATTTCTTTAATGAGTAGTCTACATGTTTTTAGTACTCTAAGTTTGTATATATAAATGCTAGAATTAGATCTTTAAATCATGTAGCAACTTCCTTTGAGATACAATATTTAGAAAGAAGCTCCTTAAGGCACAGGACATCAAAAGGGTAAAGGATATAGTCCATCATGTAGGGAAGTTGAATAAGCCCTTGTAATAAACAACACAATAATTTTAAGAATTCTCTGAAACTGACCAGATCCACAAGGACACTCCCTAGCTGCCTGAGAGAGACAGAGACAAGCAAAGCGGTCTGGAAGAGATTCAGTATAACTGAACTATCTGGAACAGATGTTGTCCAAAATATCAAATGTCAGGTAGATTGTATAGTGAGTTCCAGGACACCAGCCTTTCTGCCAAAAATGTGGAGCAGATTGTGATGTTGTTATCTTTAGTAATTCCTAATACTATAAGATACCTCCCTATACTCATATTCTGTTAAACAATTCTGGAAAATTTATTAGTTCACCAATTGGACTTTAGTCATATTGTTATTTTTGTCTGTTGTTAGTTATCTATTTGGCTTTAGAAAATGATTGTTTATATCTCCTGAAGAATATTCTCACAAAATAATATAACTTTATATTTTCCCTGATTGGAAAGAATTAGACATGTGTAGTTTGTTTTAGGATTTGATATTGGTACCCTGTCTCATCTTTTTCTGTTCTTTTCTTCTTGGGTGCCATGCATTGAACAATTTACTCTGTACTCCCAACATGAAGAACTGTTTTATTCCAGACCTAAAAACAAAGCAGCCATGTGACTATAGGATAAATCCTTTGACATGAATCCAAACATTTTCAACTTAAATTTGATGTAATAAAATATTTTAAAACTTTAATAGGAAACTGACTAACACAAGGTTGTAACAAAAGAAATATCAAATTTTACTATGACGAATCTCTAATAGAAGATCATGCTTATCATATTTTATAAAATACCTCTGCCTTTCAATTCCAAGTTATTACTCCAGCAAATGCATATGTGTTTCAGCTTGTAGTACTATTTCAAATGCTGCTTTATAATTCTTTGACCAAAAGACACTTGGTAAGAGTTTATTTAGCTTATGCTTCTAAATCTCAGTCCATTTTGAAGCAACTTAATAGCAGGAATTTGAGTACTGAAGGAACCTGAAGGCAGGATCTGAAACAAAAGCCTAGGAAAAAATGCTACTTACATTTTTTGCTTACTTCTGACTTGGTCAGCAAGATTTCCAATAGCATCCAATCCACAACTCACCTGGAATAACACTAACCAAGATGATCTGGGTACTGTTACATTAATCAGTCATTAACAAAACAATCTGTGGACTTTCCTACAGACAAATCTAATGGAATCTTTTTAAAATTGAAATTTCCCATTAGCAAATCAATCTAACTGGTGTCATGACATAAAACTCTCCAGGACACAACTAGAGAACTGCATTTTACTTTGGAAAATTTTCTATCATTAAAATAATTTATGACAAGTTGCTGCATTTTAGGGTTCTTGATCATGAACAACACTTTTAAGTTTTTACATTCAATACTTTCTTTCTTAAAAAAATCCTTATTCTGCTCTTGCTTTAGCTTTATACTGGCATTGTCAATTTTATTTTTCTATTACAAAGTGTTTCTCTGCATTGCAATGAAAATGTTTTTTTTCTTGAGTAAAAATTTAACCATAAAAAACTCAATCATAACTAACTTCATTGTTTTTCCATTGCCTGTGGTAAAGAAAAAATTGCTTGAACTTGGTATATAAGTCTTCATACCTTCCCTGCTAAATCTTGAATAGCTACTTTCCTGTGAGATTTTAAAGTTAAAAAAATATATCCTCACACGTGTGTGTATATCACTTTTATTAATATATGTATTAATTTTAAGTTCCTAATAAGTTTTCTCTATTTTCCCTCATCTACAAAGCCTGAGACAGCTTGGGAAGTAATTCTAGAACAAAATGAAAGCATTGCACCTGGTTTCTTGGTAGCAGCAATTTTTCGGGTCTGCTCTGCTTGCCAGAGGCAAGCAAACACTCTCATCTAAGAGAGGCTTCCTGACTCAGCTTTAGATGCAAAACCCTGCAGCTCATTAAGAGTTCCTGCCACGAAACACTTCAACGGTGTTGACGAAAAGCTGAACGCATGCTTTTCGGTTTTCAGCCGTAGCAGGAAAAAAGCTGCACCATTAAAAATGTCGGTTTTCTGGGCTGTCCTGCCAGGGCAAACTTTGACTCTTTTACGCAGGCAGTTTGTGCGGTTTGCAAGCACAGGCTGCTGAAGCTCACTTGCTGGCAGGGACCTTGAAATGCCATAGAGTTGTGGCAGTAAACATGGCTACAGCCAGTAGCTCAGCCATGAGGCTGGAAAGCTAAGGAATGGGGCTTTTATCCCACCCATATTGCTCAGTAATTTAAAGGCTCCTGTGGTCAGAAAAAGAGAGATATACAGTAAAGAGAGATTCAAAGACAAAGAAAATTTCTAAATGGTTTACTGTGTGTTAAAAATATATGCAGGCTAAAAGTTGAAGTTCTTAAAAAAAAGGAAGAGAGCTGTTGGGTGTGGTAGTACACACCTTTAATCCCAACACTTGGGAGGCAGAGGGAGATTGACCTCTGTGACTTCAAGGTGTGGTAGCACACACCTTTAATCCCAGTGCCTAGAAAGCAGACACAAACAGATCTCTGTGAGTTCAAGGTATAGTAGCATACACCTTTAATCCCAATGCCTGGGAGGCAGAGATAGGTGGATCTCTGAGAGTTCAAGGACAGCCTGGGCTACAGAGTTTTTCCAGGTCAAAGATACAGAGAACCTGTCTCAAAAGCAAGAAATAAAAGTAAAAATAAACAAAATAGAGGTTAAAATAAAGCTGTACAAAGATGGAAAATACACAGAGAATTTTGATACTGTATGCTACTATGCTCTCTTTGAATTGTTTGAATGCTGAGGAAGGAGCAACAGCTGGTAAAAGATATTTGTTTATAAATGCTGCTGAACTAATCCAACATAGATATTTTGAAAATGCCTTGACTTTGAAATTTGGATCTAAGGACATGATACTTTGGAAAGGAGTTTCTTGTTTTGTTTTCACAGAGCATGAGACCCTGTTCATTTCTTCTATTTTGATATGGTATGATGGACCACACGTTTTCTGAAGGGTTGCTGTGAACATCTTCAGAAAATTGCTTCGCTCAACTACCAACTGAGATGACCCTAGCACACAGGTTATACCATGAAAGACCTAATTAACGATGCACCCCATTCAGCAGGAAGCAGTTTGGAGAGAAATAACTGCGCCCATATTCCCAAATATTGTTTATAAATGTTCTTTTACATTTAAAGGGGGATATGATAGAGATATGAATAATTTGCACTGATATGGATTTTTCTTTAGTGATTTAAATTTGGGGTCAATTTTGTTATATGTATATGTATTTCTGATCTTTATTAAGGTATTGTGATTGTGTAGTTCATTTAAAAATGTAATGTATATAGGTTGTTAATGGATAATCATTAATAATAGTCAAGTTTGTAGTCATGTTAGTTAAGATTTTCTAGATGTGCATGGATATATTTTAGATAGACATTCTTCATATCTTTCAAAGATTACAGAATAGGACATTTAATGTTTTGATAACTTAGGGTTTTTCATGACAATGAGGCACACTGCTCCTGGCAGCACCAATCTACTTCAAGAGGACGATGGGTATCGTAGAGGATCCTTGTGGAGTTTGCTAGCCATTTGAGCAAGAAAACTGCTCTTGCCTGGACTATTGCATAAACTAGACACAGAGAACCCGCAGAGAGAGGACTACTGAACTTGCCTAAAGGTGAGATCATCTTTCGGGGTTACTGATTCATGAAGGAGTCTGAGGACAAGCAGATAGTGACTGCCTTTGAAATTTCCTGCTTTGTGGAAATGTCTGCTGGAAACTATGGGCCTGGAGGCTAAAGATTGGTGCCCCAACGGTACAGAGGATCTTTGGGTGACTGTCCAGGCTGCAAGATGTCTCTGTGATTTCTAGAGTTTTATAAGTTTCTTATTTCTTGTTTGCTTAGGTAATATTGTATCTTTCTGGAGTCTTTGATGGAGTTGAAGAATAGATAGATGTTATAGTTATAGGTTTCCTTAGTTATGATAAAGGATAAAGTAGATATAGATATTGTAACTGTAAATACTGCTTGATAACTGTTTTGTTATGGGTGATTTTACTATATTAAAGTTAAAGCTTTTCTTTATTGTTTAAACAGAAAAAGGAGAACTGATGTGGGAGTGTCATATATCAATCTGTTGATTTCATTGGTTAAGTAATAAAGAAACTGCCTTAGCACTGATAGGTAAGAACATGGGTGGGTGGAGTAAACAGAACAAAATGCTGGGAGGAAGAGGAAGTGAAGTCAGAAATCATGCAGCTCCTCTCAGAGCCACACACGATGAAGCTCAGACCCAGGATGGATGTAGGCTAGAATCTTCCCGGTAAGTGCACCTAGGGGTGCTACACAGATGATTAGAAATGGGCTAAATTAATTTGTCAGAATTAGCCTAGAAAAGGTTGAAACTAATGGGCCAGGCAGTGTTTAAAAGAATACAGTTTGTGTTTTGTTATTTCAGGGCATAAGCTAGTAAGGCAGCCGGGGTGCTGGGGACGAAGCCCCATTGCTCTTATTACTACAATCATTGACACAGATGGTGAATACACTATGGAATACAGCAACATGTTGCGGGACGTCCTTCCGCCTCTCCAACCAATAGCTGCTGAGATACAGGCCCATTGGTGCGTGGTTTCTCTCCCTTTAAAAGAAGCAGCTACTTCCTTCCGCTCTCTCTTCACTTCTTGCTCCGCCGGAGACTAGACTCCCTTCCTGGTTGCACAGATGGCTGTTGTCTGGGACTGTGATCTGTAAGTTTTCTCCCCTTTAAATAAATAACACCCTATTAATCATAACTCCAAACTGGTGTGGCATTGTTCATGACTTACACCTTCATCTGGCACCCAACATGGGGCTTTCAGGACCTCTCCTTCCCCCGCTCGCTCGGCTGCCAGCGGTGAGTTAGGCTTGACACGAGCCCTCCCTTCCTCAGCTGCGGCCTGTGCCTTGTGGTGGCCGTGTGGCCTGTGCCTTGCGGCAGCCTTGTAGCCTGTGATTTGTGCATGGAGCCAGCCATTTAATATAAATTATCACGCACTGGCTTTTCTTGCTGCAGTTCTTTATATTTTTTTAGACACCTCAGATTGACTTCAAGTCCCCACACACCCTATCGTCTGCCTCCCCACGTGGATTTAAACTCCACAGGGCTGCGTAGACTCTGCCTGCGTGGTTTACTCTTTTCTGAGTCATTTTTAAATCTCCCTTGCAAGTACAGCTCTTAAGTGGTGCGAACGAGAGCACGTGGTTGCTGGTTGCGGAAGCTGCAACCCCTGAGGGTGACTCTGTCACGTGAAGGCATACATGGCTTCCAGTTTACTTTTCTCTATCCCTGGATTCTGGGTTTATGGTTCTGTGTACGCCGTTTTTTGTTTAGTTCGTGACTTAGGTCCCAGTGCCAAGTCCGAGATACACTCGGCCTTCAGGCCCATAATATCCAGAGAGGCAGGAAGATCTCTGAGACAAGCCAGGCGGTGGTGGCATATGCCTTTAATCCCAGCACTTGGGAGGCAGAGGCAGGCGGATCTCTGTGATTTCGAGGCTGGCCGGGCGATGGTGGCGCACACCTTTAATCCCAGCACTCGGGAAGCAGAGACAGGCGGATTTCGGTGAGTTCGAGGCCAGCTGGATAATAGGTAATATGACACTTTTCGTTTCCAACATGAATTTAACTCTTTGGGCTACCAATACAATGGGTCTTACCATACAATGTTTATATGACTATGAGGATAACTTAATTTACTGGCTAGTAGGTTTTAGTATTTTTTTGCATATTCAATCATTTAGGAAGAATATGGCACTCCCCAAAACCATACTATCTTTACTAGAAACTCATGCAGGTCAGGAGATTCAGGATTCAAAAGAGGCAATAATAAAGACAATAATAAAAAGACTTGAAATGATTGAAGAAATTATTGGAGCTGGTGAACAGAGTAATAAGGCACAAGGACAGGATCCAATGTCAACACCAGCTATTAGAACTGGCTTACCCAAGGTTTTAGCAGCATACCCTATACTTAATTCTGACAAAGCGTCAAATTCTAAAGGCACAAAGGGAGTCAGAGAAATTGGATGGATGCCAATAGCAATGAATGATCTAAAAGAAATTAAGCAGGCTATTGTTAATTTTGGCTTGCACAATACATATGTAAAGGAAATGATAAGGACTTGGGCTTCTAATGCCAGAGCTACCCCCTATGATTTCCATCAGTTAGTGTCTGCAGTTTTAGATAAGGGACCTTCCTTGATGTTTGGAATTTATTTCAGAGAAGAATCCAAACATATGGAACAGCAAGGAAGAGCAAAAGGTGTCGAGGTTTCCCAAGATCAAATTCTTGGTGCAGGAGAATATGCTGATCCACAGGTCCAAGCTCTTTATGACGATGAAGTACTGTGTCTATGTCACCAAGCAGCTTTAAATGCTTGGAATATGATACAAGATCCAGGAAAAAGGGTTGAGTCATATACAAGAATTAGGCAGGGACAGCAAGAACACTTTATTGACTTTTTGCAAAGATTAATTAAGGCTCTGGACATAGGGGTAACAGACCCAGAATCTAGAGGAATACTTTTTGTATCTCTAGCTTTTGAGAATGCAAATATAGAATGCAAAAAGATAATTGGGCCTTTAACGTCTAGATCAGCACCTATGGATGAATGGATTCAGCATACGATGAATGTTGAGACATTTAGCTATAATGATGAATCTTGGTTAGGAGAAGCGGTTTCCACAGCCATGAGGAGACATCAAACTGCCAGGTGTTTTAATTGTGGTAAATTAGGACATCTGAAAAGGGTTTGTAAGTACAGAATTTCTAGGAATAATATCTCTTCTGGGAATGACAAAAATAGGAGACCTTGGCCTTCAGGTATATGGAGGAGATGCGGTAAAGGCCGACATTGGTCCAATGAAAGCAGGTCAACAACAGACAGACAAGGCAACCGGATAACATCAGGAAACTCCTTGAGGGGCCTCTCGCAGGCCCCCAAGCCAAAAGTGGCCCAGTCATTCCAAGGCACAGTGAAGTACTGCCTCAAGAAATTTAAAAGCTCCAATTTCTGCTGTAAAAAGTAATGCTGGCCTAAATGATGAATTACACATGGAGTCAAAAAACCCAGTAGGACAGAGTAAACGTATATTTTGTAAGACTTCTATTAACGATCAAAGACCAAAGCTAAGAGTCTGTATAAATGGCAATTTTATTGAAGGCATATTAGACACAGGTGCGGATGTAAATATCATTACTCCAGAATCTTGGCATCCGAATTGGCCTCTTCAAGAGGTAGATGTTCACTTCCAGGGAATTGGATCCCTATCTTGTGTAAAAGAAAGCACAAGATGGGTTGAATGCATAGGGCCTGAAGTGCAGATAGGAAGACTAAGGCCATATATAGCCAATATTGCAATAAATTTATGGGGCCGTGACCTGCTACCGCAATGGAATACCCAGATTAACATTCCTGTAGTTCCAGGAACTCATAATTCTGGGAAGGATATGATGAGGTATTAAGGAAAAATGTCACCAGCCATTCAGGCTGTACACGAACATACAGTCTGTGATACGTTGGGGAAGGGGTTTTGCTCTTGTTTCCACAGGAGAAGAAAAATTGTGGATATCATCAAAATTAATAAAGCTTCGATTTGAAGAGGAGAAACCTCTTGGAAAGGAGAAATGACAACTCATCCACAATGATGATATTCATACAGGTGGTAATAAAAACATATAGAATGGGGGCAGGGTTCTGTTCTTATCTCCATAGGAAAACACTCATCTTTGAAAAATTTAAAGGACCCTGGATGTTTGGATACTGACAGATGGAAAAATACCTGCCAAATAGGAAATATCAAGAAAACTGAATGGGTTGTGTAAGTAAAATATATTAAACCATATTTCTAAATTTATAGAGCAGGTTTTGAAGTTGGACTCTGGCTCAGTCCCTCTCCAATTCCAAGCCTGTTGGTAAGAGAAAGACCCAGAGTTTCTGGAGTTTCTCTCTCATGACAAGAGCCATGATATGGGACAGAAGAAATATGAGTTTAGACAACATCTTTGCTTTTCTTCATATCTATCATACCTTTCATTGAATATATCTATCATGCCTTACATTGAATATATATACATATTCAATATATAATATTGAATATATATACTCAATATATAATATTGAATATATATATAATGTATATATATATATATGATTAATGTTTAAGTTTTTTACAATAAACAAAGAATTTTTCCTGAAGTGACATTTGAAGTTTCCAGGAAGAAGATGGGGCCCCACAACAACAACTTTACCTGGTTGATATGATGTCATGATACTGATAGCGCTACTACAAGACCTGTTTTGGGTACCAACTGCACAAGACAATCCCAACTTGGTTAGCTGAAATGGTGCACATCTTGTACAACATTCTGGCCAGACCTCCACAAAATACTCAGAGACTACTTGCAATTTTAAAAGACATTGATCTTGAAATTTAACCATCATTTTACTTTCACAGGATCCCCCAGAAAGAACGTCGCCCCCATGACAGCTGGAAGTAATTCTAGAGGACGAAGTCCCCTCTCCCTGTAAAGTTTGCCCCTGGGTTTAGGGACATCATTTAGGGGTTGGGAGGTACGGGGAGGAATTTTATAAGCTCAGGGATCATTTTGAAAAAAAAAAGAGGGATGATGGGATAATAGATTTATAATTGTGCGTTACTCTTTTTAGACAAATATATTGATATCGATTTTTGTATATTGATACAAAGTTAAATTATATTGACTATTGTATGCATGCATGTTTCTACTTCTGTTTAAAACATTTTTTATGAATTGACATATATTATATATATATATATTATATATTTACCATATTGCAGTGTACATTTCTACCTCTGATTAAGATACTCATATATTGTTTGTATATTGATATATATTTACCATATTGCAATGTATATTTGTACATTGTTTATATTTTGAGGTCATTGTCCTCATTTGTTTCACAGTCGTTTATTGTCTTAGTCTTTAAGTTAGATAGATATTGAGAATTATATAGATTATAGTCATCTAAGTTTGTCATTTATAATTAGACTAATCAGGTTCTTTAGATATATAGAGATTATACTCAGTATAGATAGATAATCTTCAGCCTCTTCAAAGAGCTGTAGAAAATGGCCCTTAATCTAACTCAGAGTTTTATGGTAATGAGACACAATTGCTCCTGGCAACATCGCTCTATTCCCGAGAGAATGTTGAGCACCAAAGACACTCCACCTGGAGCCTTTCTTTTTGGCAGAACTGGCCTTGGGGCAAAGAAATGCCCATACCTCCACCACTGACAGAGATACAGAGCATGCATCAATTAATAAAACAGGACTGTCATATCCTGCCAAGACAGGGTAGATGGTTTTGAAAAGTCGCTTGCCTTTGAAAATGGTATGTCAGTTATGTTAGGCCTTAGCCAAAATTGGTTGCTTCGACGCGGCAAACATGACTTTGGGTGATTGCCCAGGTAGCTAGTTGTCTCTGTGATTTGTTGCATGTTTTGGAAGTTGTTTTACTGAACTTCCTAATTACCCAGGTAACATTATTTCCCCTCTCAGATCTTTGATGGGGTTGAACACTATATAAATGTAGTTACTTTTCTCTCACGACATGGCCAAGTTAATTATTATATAAGACCTAAGCTAGTTAGAATAGGATATTTGTACTTATTGTATATAATTTTGTAGTAGGTTTAGAACTCTCTTACTTAAACAAAATGGGGAGGTGTTGCGGGAGGTCCTTCCACCCCTCCAACCAATAGCTGCTGAGATATCAGCCCATTGGGGCGTGGTTTCTCTCCCTTTAAAAGAAGCGGCTACTTCCTTCTGCTCTCTCTTCACTTCCTGCTCCACCGGAGACTAGACTCCCTTTCTGGTAGTGCAGATGGCTGTTGTCTGGGGCGGTGATCTGTAAGTTTTCTCCCCTTTAAATAAATAACACCGTATTAATCATAACTCCAAACTGGTGTGGCATTGTTCGTGACTTATGCCTTCAGCAACTGAACCTGGATTTGCCTAACTGAGAGGAAGTATTTGTTGCAAGAAAAGGGTTGATTGTTTATGTAAGCCTCCTGGCTAGCTTAGCCCCGAAATAATGACACAGAAACTGAATTAATTAAATCACTGCTTGACCCATTAGCTGTAGTTTCTTTTTTTCCCCTAGCTCTAGTTTCTTATTGCTTAATTCTTGCATCTTAATTTAACTCATTTCTACTAATCTGTGTATCACCACGTGGCAGTTGCTTACCAGGTAAAATTTCTGGCATCTGTCTCTGTGGACCCATGGTATCTCTCTGACTCTGCTTTTTTCCTCTCAGAATTCAGTTCTGTCTAATTTTCCCCACCTACCTAAGTTCTTCCCTTTCAGGCCAAAACAGTTTCTTTATTCAATATAAGCAACACATAGAAAGAAGGACCCCCTACACCAAGTGTTGTAGACACATATTTGGCATAGGTTTTTGTGACAACAAAGCAATAACAATCAAGTCCTTTACTTTGAATAAATTAGTGAAATAGAATTTTAAAGGTTTTACATCAATTTTATAAACTAAGAAATCATACTTACACTTGAGAATCTTCAGTTTCTCTTAAAAATGCAATCAATAGTTTCTTTTATTGAATACATCTTTATCAAGATATTGTTGAGGATGTTATCACACACTTAATGTACAAGTTATTAAGAAATAAAACTTGTTCTTTGATGGAAGTTTTCTTCTTTCTAGCTAGTGCATATAGTTTCAGAAGCTTCTGTGCAAACTTCTAGGAGAAAAACCAAAAAATGGCAATAAAAACAAAACATAAAAAGAGAAAAAAATGTTTTACTGAGTTGTACATACCATGAACTACAATAATGAACGATGTGGTAAGAAATGCATGCCAATGTGATAAGAGCATACTATTATTGTAATAGCTGACCTCACTTTATTTAAATTTGAGGCCTTTTCTACAGGAAAAATATCATTCCTATTCCTGAAATTCTACCCATTTATGAACTAATGCAGGGGAGGCCATAAGTCCTATAGAGATCATAGAACCATTTTTAAAATTTGACATGGTATCAAAGGTCTTCTAAATATTTACTAAACTCATTGCATCTTTCATTATGATCACAATTTCTCTACATATTCAGTGTGTGCAACATTTCATAAATCAGTGGGAAGATTTATGAGGCCTTACCTCTCATTGAGAGTCTGTGAACAGTTAAAGATACTGTGGTATAGCTTTATAATTTCTGAAGTAATATTACAATTGATAAATTGCCAATGTACCAGTAAATACCAGACACACAAATGGAAGTAACTTTTGTTAAATACAGTGGATAAGAAAATGTAGTGGTTAATTTTTTTTGTCAACTTGACACATGCTAGAAGTATCTGAAAGAAAAGAACCGCAATTGAGTAAATACCTCCATAAAATACAGCTGGAGGGGATTTTATTAATTGACGATTGATGGGGAAATGCCCAGCTCATTGTGGGTGGTACCATCAGTGGTCCTGGGTTTTATAATCAAGCCAGTAAGCAGCACCTCTCCTTAATCTTTGTATCACTTCCTGTCTCCAGAATTTTGCCATGTATTAATTTCTGTCCTCATTTCCTTCAGTAATGAACAGAGATATGAAAATATAAGAAAAACATACCTTGTTTTAAACAAATTGCTATGTTTATTGTGTTTCAATGTAACAATAGTAACACTAAAGCGAAGAGACATCTAAATATGATGGGGCGTATTGAGAAGAAAGATTTCACTGGGGATATTAGAGGGAGAACATGGCTAAAATTCACTATATAGTGTGTGTGTTTAATTGGCATATTTTAGCATGGAAATGAACACCCCCCAAAAAAGAACATGAAAAATTTTGTCTTCTAGAAATTATTTACAGTGAGAATTTTGTGACATTGTTCAGGACATATAGAGTTGCCTGAGAGGTTGTTATCACTCATCTCTGAATTTATAGGTGGTTACCTTAAAAAGCTCCTTGCCTGAATAAAAACCTCAAAGAATATACCTGGATTTTGGTGATGACATCCAGGAAAGGAGATGAGTTAGTTCTAGTAGATGAATGTACTCTTTCTACATATGTTGCTATCAAGTGAGACAAAGAGAACACTGGTTGGCTGTTGAAAAACAAGTTTTCAAAATGTAAGAACTTTGTGAAACAAGTTCATGTTAAACATGATCAACAGTAATGTATATTTGATACATGTTTTCAGGCCAAAATTTCTTCTCTTTCTACTGCTGTGCCAGGAGCCAGTTGGCTGCCGTTTTCCACCCAGAGGTGAATGCAATATAGTGATTTGGTGATTTCTGCATAGTAACAGTCTGTAAAGGTGGTATGAATTCAGCAGATTTCTGTGCTATATGCAGCAAATTGAGAGAATTAAAACACTGTGATTTGCACATCTTTAAACTGGTAGAATTAACATAACCCAGGAACAATGACTTTGCATAATAACAAATAAGGTATAAATTTATGAATTTCTAAGACCTTAGGAAGTAAAAAAGAAGGAACCATATCTTATTTTCTGTTAGTACTAAAGCATAGATTCTTTAGAAGTAAAAGACAAAAAATAAATAAAATAAAAACCTATTTAAGTTCAAGAAATTTAAATACATGCACCATACTGCTGTGATTCTGTGATTTTTCCAAAATAGTTCTCCAATGTTTAAAAATTCACTTGACATTTTCAGGTCTCTATTACAGATCTGAAAGTCAGGGTCAAATTGTTTAAATTTGCATAGAATTTGAGAAGCTAAATTGTTTTCGATTATTATATTTGAATGAGTACTGCTTGAGTAAAAAGCAAAACATTAGCATAATTATAATTAATGAAGGTTATATTCACCAGAAAATGATGACAAAAATTAGAAATATAAAAAAATAAAAACTACGGCGGCAGCCTGCATGGAGCGACCGACGCAGAGGGCGGCGGCCTGAGCAGAGTGACAACACAGACTGTGGCCGCGAGGAGCGACCGATGCAGAGGGCAGCCGGACAGCACAGGCAGATGGGACCAGAGCTCAACAGATCACCCCAGGACAATTAAATCAAAGAGGTGGGGCTGCAGAGCATCGACCAGTGCAACCAGGCCCAGGCGGGGCAGCAGAACAACAGCGCAGGCGATGGTAGACAGCAGGGACCGGCAAAAAAACACTGAGAACAGATCGCCCCACTACAATTAAAGCAAAGAGGTAGGCCTTTGGTTGGCAAGATCCCTAGTAAGGAAGGAGCCAGGTCCTGTTCCTGAAGTCCCTTCTGAGGGGCGAGAGGGAACTTGGCCCCTGGCAGGAGCCAGGAAACAGAGCAACAGCATTTTGTAAGAGGAGTCCCTGGCCAACAGGGAAACCTGATCCGGTTTCAAAAGACCCATTAGATAGCCTCGATAGGAGGAGATGGGCAGGCACCAAGGCAAGAATTCACCCAATAATCTGAAAAACAACATGAAAACACCAGAACACAATGATCTGACAACAGATGGACTTGAACATCCTAATACGGAAGAAGTGGGAAAAATTGACTTTATGAAAGCAATAGAGTCTATTAAACAACATGTGAAAAATGCCCTTATGGAAATAGATGAGAAGTATAACCAAAAGTTTGAAGAAATGAGAAAGTATGTCCATGATACCCTGGGAAACCAAGAAAAAATGATCAAAAAGGTACCAGATACCCTGGGAAACCAAGAAAAAATGATCAAACAGGTAATGGAAACAGTTCAAGAATTGAAAACTGAAAGGGAAGCAAGGAAGAAAACACAAGCTGAACACCAGCTGGATATGGAAAATCCAGGTCAAGAAGCAGAGCCTACAGAAACAAGCATAATCAATAGAATACAAGAAATAGAAGAAAGAATCTCAGATTCTGAGAACACCATAGAGAAAATAAACACACTGATCAAAGAAAACAGCAAAGCCAACAAATTCTCATCACAAAACATGCAGGAAATATGGGACACAATAAAAAGACCAGACATAAGAATAATTGGGATAGAAGAAGGAGAAGAGTCACAGCTCAAAGGCCCAGAAAATATTTTTAACAAAATTAGGGAAGAAAACTTCCCCAACATAAAGAAAGATATTCCTCTGAATATTCAAGAAGCATACAGAATACCAAACAGATTGGATCAAAGAAAAACATCCCCTCGCCATATAATCAAAACACAGAATATACAGGTTAAAGAAAGAATATTAAGAGCTGCAAAGAAAAAAGGGGAAGTAACTTAAAAAGGTAAACCGATCAGACTTACACTTGACTTCTCTATGGAAACCATGAAAGCCAGGAGGTCCTGGATAGAGGTTCTGCAGAAGCTAAGAGACCATGGATGCAAACCAAAACTACTATACCCAGCCAAGCTATCATTCACTATCAATGGAGAAAACAAGACATTCCAGGACAAGAACAAATTTAAGCATTACGTAGCCACAAATCCAGCCCTACAGAAGATAATAGAAGGAAAATCACAACCCAAGGAATCCAACATTGCCAACACTGCCTACAAAAACACAGGCATCTGGAGACCCTTCACCAGCACAACTCAAAGAAGGGAGACACACACACTCTACTAAGAAAAACAAGAAGAATAACTGGAGTAAACAACCACTGGTCATTAATATCATTTAATATTAATGGTCTCAATTCACCTATTAAAAGGCACAGGCTAAGAGATTGGATAGGAAAACAGGATCCAACATTCTGCTGTTTGCAAGAAACACATCTCAACCACAAAGACAGGCATCTACTCAGAGTAAAGGGTTGGGAAAAGGTCTTTCAAGCAAATGGTCCTAAGAAAAAAGCAGGTGTGGCCATATTAATTTCTAAAAAAAACTGACTTCAAACTAAAATCAATCAGAAGAGATCGAGATGGACACTTTATACTTATAACAGGAACAAATCATCAGGATGACGTATCAATCCTGAATATATATGCCCTTAATACAAAAGCACCCACTTATCTAAAAGAAATATTACTAGAACCGAAGGCAGACATTAAACCACACACACTAGTAGTAGGAGACTTCAATACACTTCTCTCTCCAATGGACAGGTCAATCAGACAGAAACCTAATAGAGAATTAAGAGAATTATTGGAGGTAATGAAGCAATTAGACTTAACAGACATCTATAGATCACACCACCCAAATAGGAAAGAATATACCTTCTTCTCTGCAGCTCATGGAACCTTCTCAAAAATTGACCACATACTCGGAAACAAAGGAAACCTCCACAGATACAAAAAAATATCAGTGTCCACCTGTGTCTTATCAGATCACCACGGATTAAAGTTAGAAGGCAACAACAATGCTACCCCCAGAAAGCCGACAAACTCATGGAAACTGAACAGTCAACTACTGAACCACACCTGGGTCAAAGAAAAAATTAAGAAAGGAATTAAAGTCTTCCTTGAATTTAATGAAAATAAAGAGACAACATACTCAAACCTATGGGACACGATGAAAGCAGTGCTAAGGGGAAAGTTCATAGTACTAAATGCACACTTAAAGAAAACGGAGAAAGCATACATCAGGGACTTAACAGCACACCTGAAAGCTTTAGAAAAAAAGGAAGCAGAGGTGACCAGGAGGAGTAGAAGACTGGAAATAATCAAACTGAGGGCGGAAATCAACAAAATAGAAACACAGAAAACAGTCCAAAAAATCAATGAAACAAAAAGTTGTTTCTTGGAGAAAATCAACAAGATCGACAAAACCCTATCCAAACTAATTAAAAAACAAAGAGAGAACACGCAGATAAATAAGATCAGAAATGAAAAGGGGGACATAACCACTGACACAGAGGAAATTCAGAGAATCATTAGATCTTACTACAAAAGACTGTATGCCACAAAACTGGAAAATGCAAATGAAATGGACATTTTTTTTTAGATGAGTACCTTATACCAAAGCTAAACCAAGACCAGGTGAATGATCTAAATAGACCGGTTAGGCGCGAAGAACTAGAAGCTGTTATCAAAAATCTTCCCTCCAAAAAGAGCGCAGGACCAGATGGTTTCAATGCAGAATTCTACCAGAACTTACAAGAAGACCTAATACCTATACTCCTTAATGTATTTCACAATATAGAAACAGAAGGGTCATTGCCAAATTCCTTTTATGAAGCTACAGTTACCCTGATACCAAAACCACACAAAGACCCAACCAAGAAAGAGAATTACAGGCCTATCTCACTCATGAATATTGACGCAAAAATTCTCAGTAAAATACTGGCAAACTGAATTCAAGAACACATTAGAAAAATTATCCATTATGATCAAGTAGGCTTCATCACAGAGCTGCAGGGCTGGTTCACCATACGCAAATCTATTAACGTAATACACCATATAAATAAACTGAAAGAAAAAAACCATATGATCATTTCATTAGATGATGAAAAAACATTCGACAAAATTCAACACCCCTTTATGATAAAGGTATTGTAGAGACTAGGGATTCAAGGGTCATACCTAAATATAATATAAGCTATTTAAAGCAAGCCGACAGCTAACATTAAATTAAATGGAGAAAAACTCAAAACCATCCCACTAAAATCAGGAACAAGACAAGGATGTCCACTGTCTCCATACCTCTTCAATATAGTGCTTGAAATTCTAGCAATAGCAATAAGACATCATAAGGGGATCAAGGGGATTCAAATTGGAAAGGAAGAAGTTAAGCTTTCCTTATTTGCAGATGATATGATAGTATATATAAGCGACCCGAAAACTCTACCAAAGAACTCCTACAGCTGATAAACACCTTTAGTAATGTGGCAGGATACAAGATCAACTTTAAAAAATCAGTTGCCTTCCTATACACTAAGGATAAAGAAACAGAGAGGGAAATCAGAGAAGCATCACCTTTCACGATAGCCACACAGAGCATAAAGTATCTTGGGGTAACCCTGACCAAGGAAGTGAAAGATCTATTTGACAAGAACTTTAAGTCTTTGAAGAAATAAATAGAAGAGGACACCAGAAAATGGAAGGATCTCCCTTGCTCTTGGATTGGGAGGACCAACATAGTAAATATGGCAATTCTACCAAAAGCAATCTATAGATTCAATGCAATCCTCATCAAAATCCCAACAAAATTCTTCACAGATCCGGAGAAGAAAATAATCCACTTTATATGGAAAAACAAAAAACCCAGGATAGCCAAAACAATCTTATACAATAAAGGAACGTCTGGAGGCATTACCATCCCTGACTTCAAACTCTATTACAGAGCTACGGTATTGAAAACAGCTTGGTATTGGCATAAAATCAGAGAAGTCGACCAATGGAATCGAATAGAAGACCCTGACTTTAACCCACAAACCTATGAGCACCTGATTTTTGATAAAGGAGCTAAAAGTATGCAAGGGAAAAAGAGAGCATCTTCAACAAATTTTGCTGGCAAAACTGGATGTCCGTCTGTAGAAGAATGAAAATAGATCCATATCTATCACCATGCACAAAACTCAAGTCCAAGTGGATTAAAGACCTCAAAATCAGTCCGAACACACTGAACCTGATAGAAGAGAAAGTGGGAAGTACTCTACAACACGTGGGCACAGGAGACCACTTCCTACATATAACCCCAGCAGCACAGACAGTAAGGGCCTCATTGAATAAATGGGACTTTCTGAGACTGAGAAGCTTCTGTAAAGCAAAGGACACTGTCGCTAAGACAGAAAGGCAACCCACTGACTGGGAGAAAATCTTCACCAACCCCGCAACTGACAAAGGTCTGATCTCCAAAATATACAAAGAACTTAAGAAACTAGACCATAAAAGGCTAATCAACCCAATTATAAAATGGGGCACTGAGCTGAACAGAGATCTCTCAACAGAAGAATTTCAAATGGCCAAAAGACACCTAAAGTCATGCTCAACTTCCTTAGCGATCAGGGAAATGCAAATCAAGACAACTTTAAGATACCATCTTACACCTGTCAGAATGGCTAAAATCAAAAACACCAATGTTAGCC
The DNA here is from genome assembly GCA_902806775.1 of Microtus agrestis. Taxonomy (NCBI): domain Eukaryota; kingdom Metazoa; phylum Chordata; class Mammalia; order Rodentia; family Cricetidae; genus Microtus; species Microtus agrestis. Next base: position 360,404 of record CADCXT010000752.1, read on the forward strand.
TTTGCTGGAGAGGTTGTGGAGAAAGGGGTACACTCATCCATTGCTGGTGGGAATGCAAACTTTTGCAACCACTCTTGAAAGCAGTGTGGAGGTTTCTCAGGAAATTCTGGATCAACCTACCCATGGAACCAGCAATACCACTCTTGGGAATATACCCAAGAGAGACCATATCATACACCAAAGTATATGCTCTACTATGTTCATAGCAGCATTGTTTGTAATAGCCAGAACCTTGAAACAACCTAGATGCCCTTCAATTGAAGAATGGATGAAGAAGGTATGGAATATATACATATTAGAGTACTACTCAGCAGTAAAAAACAAGGACTTCTTGAAGTTTGCAGGCAAATGGATGGAAATAGAAAACACTATCCTGAGTGAGGTAAGCCACACCCAAAAAGAGGAACATGGGATGTACTCACTCATATTTGTTTTCTAGCCATAAATAATGGACATTGAGCCTATAGTTCGAGTTCTTAGAGAAGCCAAATGAGAAGAAGAACCCAAAGAAAAACATATGGGCATTCTCCTGAATATTAACCTTCATTAGGCGATGAAAGGAGACAGAGACATAGACCCACATTGGATCACCAGACTGAAATCTCAAGGTCCAAGTCAAGAGTGGAAGGAGAGAGAGCACGAGCAATGTGCTCAGGACCACGAGGTGTGCACCCACACACTGAGGCAGTGGGGATGTTCTGTCGGGAACTCACCAAGGCCAGCTGGCCTGTGTCTAAAAGAGCCTGGGTTAAAACTGGTCTCGCTGAACCTAGAGGACAATGAGGACTACTGAGACCTCAAGAACAATGGCAATGGGTTTTTGATCCTACTGCACCTATTGGCTTTGTGGGAGCCTAGGCAGTTTGGATGCTCACCTTACTAGACCTGGATAGAGGTGGGTGGTCCTTGGACTTCCCACAGGGCAGGGAATCCTGATTGCTCTTTGGGTGGTCGATGAAGGGGGATTTGATTGTGGGAGGGGGGAGGGAGGGGGGCGGCGGTGGGGAAGAGACGGAAATCTTTAATGAATAAAATAAAAAAAATAAAAACTACTTTAAATAATGCATTTTAAAAAGGAACAAAAAGAAATCATATGATTTTAAAATAAATATTTACATTTTGATGGAAAATCTCATGAGTCATGGTGACTACTACTATGAGAATTCCCGAATTCATATCCACAGCATATCAAGTTAACATTTCATATTCTTTAAACAATGACACAATAATCCATGTTACACACAGATTTATTATAAAAGATACTTCTCCCCAGATTTGGAATGTGCAATGTGGAATAAGGAAGGATTTTTCCCCTAACCTGCATTCAAAATAAAATGTCTTGTAAAAAAAGTGTAAACCTTCTTATTATATTCAGTAGGTTACAAAGTGACATTCATTTAAATGCCAATGAAAAGCAAATTGTCTATTCATAAATATGCAGAGAAACCAGAGGTTTTATAGCTGTCACCCACACAAAGGAGAAAGAAGAGGATTTCAATATTCTGAAGACATGAAAACTTATCCAGACATATATTTTGTTACTATTTATTTAATAATCACATGAATGGGAAAAAGTATATCTCAGCATTGCAGCAGGTATATTGAATAGTTACAAAAAATGTGTTAACTAGTTTCAAAACTTCTTACCAGAATGCAATCAGGAATTATGTATTCTAATAGAAAATTATACATCAGTCATATATACTGTATACCTTTATGAAAAGTAAACTAATAACCCCTTGCTACCTACTATGGTCTGGAAAATTTGGTTCTGGGGTCATAAAAATTGTCGAACTGATTCTTCCCCTCACTTCCTGCAGTGCTTAGGAGATGATCGATTGATGGAGGTCCGGGTGATCTGGCATGAGAATACACATAGGAAATTTGGACCTGCCCTTCATCTGACATATGGTGGATTAGTCAAGGGAGTATTTACCTTCTCGTCCTCCACCCCTCAAAACCTGTGGGAGAGCTGGTCTGTGGGTCAGGAGAGTAGAGTCCCCTGTATCTTGCCTGGGTTTGGAAACAGGTGAGCAGGTTGCTAGGATGGGGCACAGGTGAGCAAACTGTGGGGCTGCATGAGAGCAGGAGGAGTGACCCACCCCTTTTCATCTGCCTTATTGTGCCAGGGGTAAAGAACAAAATGTCTTCCCTCCACTCATCCCTTGACAACTGCAACAAGAAAGAATATTGGTCCTGAGGAGGTGACTGTGGCTAAGCTGGACCTCAGTGCATGAAAGGAAACTGGCCCTGCTTCTTGTTGTCTGCTACATTGGATGAGATAGACAGAGCAGTGCTGGAGAGCTGGCCCTGATCATGACAATGAGGAAAATCTGGTAGGCTGACCATGCCTGCTAACCCAGAGGCCAAGAACAAACACTGTGAGGTAGCCCACCCCAATAACCATCACATCTATGAACTGCTAAAGCATGTGAATGGGCTCAAACTGTAGATTCAATGCTACAGGATCTCAAAGACACAATGTAAAAACAAGAGGAAATTCAAGAAAAGTCCCAATGAGAGCCCAGTGTAGTAGAAAGAGCAGGTCCCCTTGTTTGTCCCAGCTGCCCTGCTAGCTTACTCCCAAAATTATCACACAGAAACTGTATTCATTTAAACACTGCCTGGCCCATTATCTCTAGCCTCTTATTGGGTAACTCTCTCATCTTGATCTAACCCATTTCTAATAATCTGTGTTGCACCATGGGGTCGTGGCTTACCAGGGAATATTCTAACCTACGTTTATCTTGGGCTGACGCTTCATGGTGTCTCTCTCTGCCTGCCTTCTTTCTCCCAGCATTCAGTTCTCTTTTCCACACCTACCTAATTTTTTTCCCTATCAAAAGGCCAAGGCAGTTTCTTTATTCAACCAACAATAGCAACACAAATACAGAAGAACCTTCTACACCATTTCCCCTTTTTCTGTTTAAACAAAGAGGAAGGCTTAAACTTTAACACAGTAAAATTACATAGCAAAACAGTTATCAAGCAAGAATTATAGTTACAATATTTAGATCTATTTTATATTTTATAATAACTAAGGAAAACTATAACTATCCATTCTTCAACTCCATCAAAGACTCCAGAAGAATATAATATTACCTAAGTAAACAAGAAGTAAGCAACTTCTAAAACTTTAGAAATGACAGAGACATCTCGCTGCCTGGACAGTCACCCAAAGTTTTTCTGTACCATTGGGTCATCCATCTTTGGCCTTCAGGCCCAAAGTATCCAGCAGACATTTCCATAAAGCAGGAAATTCTAAAGACATTTCAGTCATTTAGTTGATAGGGCGCAACTCAGGTAGGCAGGAAGACAGAAGAGGAGATTACTCTGTCATAAAATACTTCCATCTTATTTTTCCTTTGTTTACAATACGTTCTTTTCTCTGGAGTTTTATGCATTCATACTAAGAATATCAGCCATAACTTGTTTTTATCTTTTCTTTTCAAATTCCTCCATTTTTATCAAATATTCACCCAAGTGATCCATGATGAAAACAAATCTGCCTTAATATTGAAGCTTGAGTACAGAGGAGGAAATGATACATAGAACAAATCTCTATTAACTTGGAGACTGAAAGATAAATTCTTAAACTTTCTTCTGCAGATAGATTGTCCTAGTATATGATAGTTCAAACAGCCCTTCAGAAGATAAAGTTGCACAATCGATTTATGGGTGCATTTCACTTTCATAAATATTCCACTCTTTATCTAACATTTTTCTTTAATCACTGATTCAATGAAATTTTATTCCTTAAAGTAACAGTGAAACTAGTCTCTCAGCTTCAGATTCTGTACATGGAGAACTAAAATGAGATAACTTTCTTTTTTCAAAACAACTTGATTGAAGAAGACATGTACTATACACACAAAACAAACCTTGTAATTGGTAATTTATTACCCAAGTGTTCAGTGCAAAGAGTATGAGAGCTACATGGACTGAAAAAAACTCTTTGGCTATTGTGTTGTTTGTAGTATGTACTTTTACAATAATAAAGTATATTCAAATATATTTAAACAAAGCTTTATATTTACAATTTTTTTCTAGATTCCTTAAATACAGATAATCATTTATTTCTCTGGACAATAATGACCTTGGATTTATACTCTTTGAAAAGATTTATTATATATTAAATTTAATTTTGCCAAAGAATATAATATTCAATATAAGTTTAATTAAGATAAATATTTCTAAACTTTATAAAAGTATTATAAACACAAAATATTTCCATTATTTAAGGAATACATTAATTTTAAGGAACTGAATAAGTAAGCTAATTAAATGTCTCTTTTATCTTCTTGAAAATTTGATGCATAAATAAAATTAATATTTATATTTTTATTTCCAAATGAATTACTTTGCAAAATCACATTACGGTCCTATGGTAGTTCTTTATCTGAACAAAAGTACTTAGTAACTTCAGATTTAATATTTAAATGGATGCTTTAATTATTTCAAAATTTAAGAAATTGTCTTATCTGTTTTCTAAGGTGTTAAATAATTATCATCTTATTTTCAGTCACATATTTTAAGGGAATTATAAGAAAATCCATTATCATATGAAACTTCCACTATTATAATATTTATAAGAATAAAAGTATAGACTTATACTTAAATCCTTCTGAAGTAAATAGAATAATGATGAATATGAGTTACTTATAACCATGCCTCCATTAAAATATTAACTTTAAAATCTAATATATAAGATTATGATAATATATCTTGTGTTAGTAATTATTAGAATAATATGTAATATATTATTAGAAATAATATATAAATTAAATAAGAAACAATATCTTTTAGACATCTATATAAAGGGACAGACTTGGGAATAAAATGACATTAAATTTTTCTTGTGCTAGAAAACTTGGTTAGTATTTGAGATTTTTTATTTCTCTCTATTTAAATTTGTTTGTAATATAAATATACTTTCTTCAAAAATAAATTTGTTATGTAGTTATTAAAGAGAAATATATAAGAGTACACAAAATCTATTCCCCCTGAATATATTTTATTGAAACATGACTTTCCATAAAATAATTGAGGACACTTTAAGGAGTCTTCATTATCTCCCAAAGCATATTTTCTCATTTCCAGAGCTAAAAATGAAGTTGAAAAAAGAAATATTTGTCTTGTTTTTGTGTTGAAACTGATTCTCTTATAGCTCAGTGTGTTGATGAACTTGAAGCTAGCCTTGAAATCTTGATGTATCCACTAAAACCTATGAAATTCTGGAATTTCAGGTATTTGCCATCAGACATTCTTAGAGGAATGTTGTTTAGTGCTTAGCAATTTGGACCATGAGACTATTTAACAATCACACACACACACACACATACACACACACACGATGCATTAAATATGTAAATTATGTTTTAATACATTCTCTCACCAATTAACAAAAAAAAACCTAATATCCAAAAAATGCTTGTGTATTTCTCAATCAACTAACTGAAAGTTTGCTGTATAATTGAATGAGGAAATCAAAAGAAGTAAGTGCTTCAGTGGAAGAACACAGATTGGCAATATATATAATGATATTTTTTTCCTTTTTGTGCATACACAATCTGATAATAATTAAGATAATTAATGGAAGTCTTTACATTTTATTAACTATTCTTATTCCTTTTTAGACAATAGAAAATTGGAAGAAATGCTCTCCCAAGGAATCATAAATCATTTTAAATTATAGCACCAGGCATGAAAAGCCCTCTTTTGAAATTGTTGATATGTGTTGTTCAATAGACCTCAAAAACATTGTGTGCTATTTTTATTTCATCAGTTGGCCCCCAGATGTGGAAATTAATCCCATATTGATGAATACACCAGGCACCTCTGACACAATGCCCACACATTTCTAAGCTGAATCTCACCTGAATATTTCTTCCTTTGGGACCAGCTTCATGTGTTATAAGATGCCATAAAGGATTCCAATAGTCAACTCTAATGTGCTATCTGTTCTTATGTCAATACCAGACTGTTTTCAGTACTGTAGCTTTGTAGTAGAGTTTGAAGTCAGAGATTTTGACGCCTTCAGAAGTTTTTTTATTGCATAGGATTGTTTTGGCTATCCTGGGTTTTTTGCTTTTCCGTATGAAGTTGAGTACTGTTCTTTCAAGGTCTGTGAAAATTTTTGCTGGAATTTTGATGGGCATTGCATTGAACCTGTAGATTGCTTTTTTTTGTAAGATTGCCATTTTTACTTTCTTAATTCTGCCTATCCAAAAGCATAGATCTTTCCACTTTCTGGTGTCTTCTTCAATTTCTTTAAAGATTTAAAGTTCTTGTCATAAAAGTCTTACTCTGAAATATTTTATGCTATTTGTGGCTATTGTCAAGGGTGTTGGTCTTCTACAGTGTTTCCAATGACAACTGACCATGAAACTCAACATGGCTCCAAAAGACACACAGACCATGGACATCTTCATAGCCTTTGGTGGTAGCACAGACATTGACAAGGCTTCCTGCAGTACACAAATCACAGATAACCACATGGTCTCTAGTGGCAGCAGAGGTCACAATCCTCTCGCAGCAACACAGACAACAGACATCAACATAGCCTTTCGTTACAGCATGTACCACAGACACCATTATGATATCAGGTGGTAGCACACACTATGAACAACCACATGATCGTCAGTGATAACATGGGCCGTGGACACCAACACAGACTTTGGTGGCAGCACAGACCATGGTCCTCAATGTGACCCAGTAGCATGGATTACAGATATCAAAATGACCTCAAGCAGCAGCACAGAATGCATACATATCAACTTGGCCCCAAACAGAAGCAAGGCCCCTGGACACCAAAATAATTGAATGTGGCAACACTGACTGTCCACATGGTATCCACATGGTCCCCGGCTGCAGCATGACTACAGACACCAAACACAGACTTTGGTGGCAGCACAGACTATGGTCCTCAATGTGGCCCCGAGAGGCAACATGGACCACAGACATCTCCAGGAGTGACACAGACACATAGCCATCCACATGAACCCCAGGCATCAATATACCCTGGGGCAGCTGTACTAATCACAGACACAAGCTCTGCACCCTAGCTACAGCATGGATCACAAATGCCAACATGGCCTCTGAGGACAGCACAGACTCTGGAGGTTCTTTAAGGAGGACAAAGTTCATTGTTTTGTTCTTTAATTCAGATATCATATATAAGTAGGATACTTTATTTTCATTTCTTTCTAGTCCTTTACAGGTGTTGGGGTTCCTAAACCCTCTCAAGTTCTGGTTCTGTGTAATTCACTGGAATAGTTCCAAGGCCCCCTGGTGTGTCTACATAATTCCTTCTATTTCAAGAAGGAACTCTCCTTTTTAAAAATGTCATTTAGCTGTACAAAAAAGAGAAACTATTTCATAATTTGCTACACAGGTTAGAAGAAAATATTTATCAAATATTTTGTTTGGGATTATTTCCACCCAATGTCACCATTATTACCTTCCTAGTGTCACTAAAATCGTGCAGTTTAGATAAGGGTTCAAAATGAGTACAACTTCCAGAATACATCTCTTTTTTATTTAATTCCAGAAAACTCTGAACTTAATTTTGCTGACTTTAACAGTTGTTGGAGCCAGAGTGAATGAATGGTGATGAGAGGAATCTAAAATAATCAGATCACTTGGAAGTGCCAGGAAACCACTAAGACCATCATCACAAAGTCAAAATGAAGCAGCACATAGTGATATTAATGATAATTTATGTAAGTTAGAGCCCAAATAAGCCGGAGAAGTATTTGCTATGAATAATTTCTGCATGAAGATACTGGAGAAGACATGTTATTCTTAGACACTCTATATAGATAGAATCTTATTTCATTATTAAAAACAGGCAGGGTTGGTCAGGACTTTACTGCATAGAAGTGGGGACACTGAGACAATGGGGATGTTCTATCGGGAACTCACCAAGGCCAGCTGGCCTGGGTCTGAAAAAGCAAGGGATAAAACCGGACTCGCTGAACATAGCAGACAATGAGGACTACTGAGAACTCAAGAACAATGGCAATGGGTTTTTGATCCTACTGCACGTACTGGCTTTGTGGGAGCCTAGGCAGTTTAGATGCTCACCTTACTAGACCTGGATGGAGGTGGGTGGTCCTTGGACTTCCCACAGGTCAGGGAACCCTGATTGCTCTTTGGGCTGATAAGGGAGGGGGACTTGATTGGGGGAGGCGGAGGGAAATGGGAGGCAGTGGCAGGGAAGAGGTAGAAATCTTTAATAAATAAATAAATAAACAAAGAAATATATAGTTTGTAACACCTTTTAAATCATTGATTTTATTTTTGATATTATTGTATTGTTACATCACTACTATTTTCCCTTTCCTCCCTCTGAACTCTCCCATAAAATCCTCTGTGATGGTTTTTCTTCATTGTCAATTTCAATACATCTGTAACTAAATAAATCCCAAGTGTCTGTGCATAACTCTGAGTGATTTTTCTTTATTTAATCATTTGAAGTAGAAAGACACATTCTAAATCTGGACTGTGATAGCCTACATAAAGGACATGGGAGCCCCAGCAGCCAGTCAGCATGTAATTCTCCTGCAGCCAGGCCCATTGACCACCACCTGCAACTGCAGCAGAGGGCCCAGATGGTACAACCCTCATCTGCACCAACTGGAGAAATAGGTAAGTGGCAGCACTTCAGGCTGGACTTCCATACTATAGGCCCTAGGTCGAGGGTGGAGGGGTGCGTCCAATGCCCCTCCCCCACACATTCAAACCCCAGTAAACAGCCAGAAGGCAAGTCTTCTATGGCCAGACAACTCCAACACCATCCTTAGATGCATCAGAGGGCCCAGGAGGTACATCCACTACTTGCACCTACTGGAGGAAGACTAGCATCAGTTGGGGGGAGGACAGAGGAGAAAAGGAATGAAAGAGATATTTTGATAGAGGGAGACATTATGGGGTTAGGGAGATACCTGATGCTAGGAAAAATCCCAAAATTCCACAAGCACGACCCGAGCAAATACTCCATGCAATATTGGAAACCATGCCTGAACTGGCCTTCCGTAGTAATCAGATTGATTGTCACCCTAATTGCCATCATAGAACCTTCATGCAATAACTGATGGAATCAGATACAGAGCTAAGCTCTGAGCTCCTGGAGTCCAGTGAAAGAGAGATATGAAGGACTATAAGAACAAAGGGGTCAAGAGCATAATGGGGAAACATACAGAGAAAGCCAACCATATCAAGAGGGAGTGTTGTGTGAATGACGGACCCACTTCCCTCCACCCGGCTAGCTTTACCCGAAATAATTACACGGAAACTGTATTCTTTTAAACACTGCCTGGCCCATTAGTTCCAGCCTCTTATTTGCTAGCTCTTACATATCCATCTAACCCATTTCTAATACCCCTGTAACACCACGAGGTGTTTTACCAGGAAAGATCTTAACCTGTGTCTGTGTCCGATAGGAGAATCATGGCGACTCCTTGACTCAGCTTCTTTCTCCCAGCATTCTATTCTGTTTTCTCCGCCTACTTAAGGGTTGGCCTATCAAATGGGCCTAGGCAGTTTTTTTATTAATAAGAAACCACTCCCACATCATTTTCCGTTTTTCTGTTTAAACAAAAAAGAAAGGCTTTAAATTTAACATAGTAAAATTACATATAACAAAACAGTTATCAAGCAAGAATTACAGTTACAATATTTATATCTATTTTATCTTTTTTCATAACAATGGAAAACTATAACTATAAATAACCATTCTTCAAGTCCATCAAAGACTCCAGAAGGATATAATATTACCTAAGTAAACAAGAAATCCAAAACTCTAGAAATGACAGAGATATCTCGCTGCCTGTACAGTCAGCCAAAGTTCCCTTGTACCGTTGGGGCATCCATCTTCGGCCTACAGGCCCATAGTATCCAGCAGACACCTCCACAAAGCAGGAAATAAGAAAGACAGTTTAGTCACTATCTGCTGTGTCCTGCAGAATGTCTGGCAGACTGTTTCATGAGTCATGAACCCCAAAAGACCATCTCACCTTTAGGCAAGTTCAGCAATCCTCTCCCTGTGGGTTCTCTGTGTCCAGTTTATGCAACAGTCCTTGCAAGAGCAGTTTCTTGCCCAAATGACTATCCAACTCCATAAGGATCCTCTTTGATGCCCATCTTCCTCTCGAAGTAGATTGGTGCTGCTAGGAGCAGACATGTCTCATTGTCATGAAAAACCCCAAGTTATTAAAACATTAAATGCCATATTCTGCAGTCTTTGAAAGATATGAAGAATGCCTATCTAGCTGAAACATATCTCTATATATATCTAGAAAATCTAACTAACATGACTACAAGCTTTACTATTATCGATGATTATCCATTAGCAACCTATATTTCCTATTATGCATTACATTGTAAATGAATTACACAATCACAATACCTTAATCAATATCAGAAATACATATACATATAACAAAATTGACCTTAAAATACATACCAATGTAAATTATTCATATCTATATCATATTCCCCTTTAAATGTAAAAGAACGTTTATAAACAATATTTGGGAGTATGGGCGCAGTTATTTTTCTCCAAACTGCTTCATGCTGAATGGGGGCGCTGTTAATCAGATCGTTTAGGGTGTAACCTGTGTGCTCGGTTCATCTTAGTTGGCAGTTGAGTGAAGTAATTTTTTGAGGGTGTTCACAGCAACCTTTCAGGAGGGCCTGGTCTATCATACCAAATTGGGGTAGATGCAATCAACAGGGTCTCATCTTCTGTGAAAACAAAAGAATAAACTCCTTTCCAAAGCATCATATACTTAGACCCAAATTCTGAAATCGTAATACCCTTATATCCATTCTGGTTTAGCTTGGCAGCCCATGTAATGAAATGTCTCTCTGTACTTAGCTCCTTCACAGTCAAAAATTTTTAAAGAAAACACAATGTACATAATCCAGACTCTCTGTGAATTTTCCATTTTTTGTGGCTTATTTTTCATTATTTCTTTTAATCTCTTAACTATCTGTATTCTGTGTCTTTAAAGACTTTACCCTTTTTTAAGACATTAACTTTATCCTTTATATTCTTTTTCTTCTCTCTCCCAAGCCTACGTACATTCATCCAACAGTGTCTGAATCTGTTTTTTTGTGAATCTGTAATTCTTTACTATCCAGGAGCATTTCTTAAAATGTTAAGCAGTTCTTAAAAACTTAAGTTGCACCATGTACAGGTAATATGGTACCACCTGTATCCTGCCCAGTCTAAAGTTTAATTGCGCTGTTATCACAGTAATTACGGTAGTTCCTGCTTGAGACCAGCTCAATTCAGCATGGCGGAGCTGAGCCACTCCTGCCTCAGAGCCATTTGGTGCCCCTGAGCCACACACAGTTCCAAGCACACAGTAGTCCACATTGCCATCAAGCAAGCCATAGCACTTTACTCCAAATACTACATTCAAAAGCTCTGTCTCCCGCAGGAGCCAGACAACAGCCCAGAAAACTGGCATTTTAAAACAGCCAGTATTATCCTGCTGCTGAGTCAGGACAATTTCTTTGTGGCACGTAACCCACAAACAGCAAAAAGCCGTCTTAAATTCTCTCTCTCTCCTTTTTAAGCCTCCTCAGGTTTTACGTGGAGTTCATTAGCACATTGGGTGCCACTCTGTTGTAAGAGGAGCGGCCAGGCTGCGTCCCCACCACCCGGCTGCCCATATGGCTAGTTTATACCCCAAAATAATTACATGGAAACTGTATTCTTTTAAACATTGCCTGGCCCATTAGTTTCAGCCTCTTATTGGCTAGCTCTTACATATTAATCTAACCCATTTCTAATATTCTGTGTAGCCCATGAGCTGGCTTACCAGGAATGATCTTAACCTGCATCTGTCTGGAGTGGGAGAATCATGGCAACTCCCTGACTCAGCTTCTTTTTCCCAGCATTCTATTCTGTTTTCTCCGACTACCTAAGGGTTGGCCTATCAAATGGGCCTGGGCAGTTTCTTTATTAATAAGAAACCACTCCCACATCAAGGGAGATCATTGCCTCTGGACAGAAAGCTGGGGAACGTGCAGAGGACTGAACTAGGCCCTGTGAATGGGGATAACCATTCTGTGGCTTAGACAGTCTGTGGGCACACTGAAAGTGGGACCAGCATTTTCCCTAGTCCATGAACTGGTTTTTTGGAACCCATTCCCTATGGAGAGATAACTTGCTCAGCCTCAATACAGGGAGAGGTGCTTGGTCTTGCATAAACTTGATATGCAAAGCTTTGTTTATTCCCCATGGAAAGCCTTACCATTTCTGAGGAGTGAATGGTGATTGTTTGGGGATAAGGTGGGGGCAGAAGCAGGTGGAGGGAAGGAAAGGTGAACTGTGGTTGGTATGTAAATTTAAAAAAAAAACTTTAAATAAATAATTTAAAAAGGACATGAAGGAAGGAAGCTCTTTCCTGAATTGGTGGTTAGGTTGGGGAAAGTTCAAGGAGTTAGGGGGCTGGGAAGAGTGGAGAGAATAGAAGCTGCTGTTAGCATTTAAAATAAAAAACAGATTATTTTTTAAAAAAGGACATGAAGGAAGGCAACTCTTGCTCTTTTCTGTCTGGCAAGTGCAATTCTTTACTGGTTGTTTTAGAGTCTACAGTTTTGGTATTCTGACATACACTGAAGACCAGATGAGACATCCAGCCTCTTGGACAAAACAACTTTTTGATTTGTGGTCTTCCCTTTGAAAGATAGACGTTTTTGGAATAGTCAGAGAACACCCTGTAAGGCATTCTAACAAATTCCTAATTCTTTCTGTTGTGTTTCTCTAGAAAACCCTAACTAATACACCCTCCTTAATCTATTTGAAATTAATGGTCTATTTTATTATTATTATTGCATGAATATATATATATATATACATTTATAGATATGCATGCAATAATAATTAATAAGAAAAGAGACCAAAAATACATACACATATGCATGCAATAATAATGCACATATATTATATAACAATAATGCATATATAATACAATAATATACACATATCTATATCTTATTTTTTTCTAATGCTGTGAAAGGACATCATAACCATGGCAATTCTTATAAGGAAAACATTCAATTATGGTGGCATCTTACAATTCTAACATTACCATCATGGTTGGGAGCATGGCTGCATGCAAATAGACATGATATTGTAGAAACATCTGAGAGTCCCACATGTTATAGGCAATAGGAAGATGACTTACTCATTGTGCAGTATACTGAACACAGGAAATTTTAAAACTCACCCTGACAGTGACACACTTTCTAACAAGTCCTTAACCACTCGAACAAAGCCACACCTTTTAATAGTGCATCTGCCCATGGGAGCCAATTACATTTACACTACCACAATATAATGTAATTCCTAAATATAACCTGCTTAATCTGTATAAGTTTAATTGTGTATTTTTAGGAATGACTATTTGGTATTGGATAACCATTTGGAGAGATCTTCCCTAGGGAAGACTATTTCTGTCACTATTAGCATTTCTTCATTTCCAGTAGTCCTTTGTGTATGCTTGAGGCCTTGTAGGCTTTCCCCGTTCCAATCTAGCATGTTTATTGTTATTATCCCTGTTTATTTCATATTTAGGCAGTCATGTTAGTGAGATTTATGGATGTAGCTTCTGAAATTGCTTGGAGACTAAATAACACCTAAGTCTCAGGAAATTTTGTGAAAGGGTAGGGATTAAGATTTTAAGAGGTGGGGGATCAGATAATTTACTTGATGCATTTTAACGTAAAGACATGGGAATAAACAGAATTTCTTAATATTATATTGATAATATAGTAATTGATAGAATCTTATTAAACAATAATCTTTTACTTGTATGTAGGTAAGAAGGAGTTGAGTTCCTTAAGTTTTCTATTTTTTCTGGATTGTTTTAGTGTGAGTTTTCTATTTGTCTTTATTTAGATTTTGTCTAGAAGAGTGAGTCTTAAATGTCAGCATGAATTAGAGTCATCTGGAAGGCTTTTCAAAACACTGGTTTCTGAATGCTACACCATAGAGTCTGGTTCAGTAGGCTTTGGTGTGAGTGCAAGAATGGGAATGAATAAAAAGTTCCAAATGATGTTAATGATGCTAAAACACTAACTTCTTTCAAAGTCTGTGAAGAATTTTTCTCGGAATTTCATTGGCATTGCATTAAATCTGTAGATTGCTTTTGGTAAGATTGCCATTTTTACTATATTAATTCTAAAACCTGTACTCCACAAAATTGGAAAACTTATAAGAAACTTTTTGAATAAATATCACCTACCAAAATTAAATCAAGAGAAGATAAGGAAATTAAACAGACCTGAAGAAATAGAAACAGTCATCAAAAGTCTCCCAACCAAAAAAAAAACCCAGGACCAAATGGTTTCATCTCAGAATTCTACAAGATTTTCAAAGAAGAACTAATACCAATACTATTCAAATTATTACACACAATAGAAAGAGAAGGAATATTGCCAGATTCTTTTTATGAGGCTACAATTACCCTGATACCCAAACCACAGAAAGACATTACTAAGAAAGAGAATTACAAACTAATCTTACTCATGAACATTGATGCAAAAATACTCAATAAAATACTGTCAAATCAAATCCAAGGACACATCATAACCATCATCCACCATGATCAAGTCAACTTCATCCCAGAGATGCAGGGATAGTTCAACATATGAAAATTTGTCAATGTAATCCACCATATAAACAAATTGAAAAATAAAAACTGTATGATTATCTCACTAGATGCCGAAAAAACTTTTTACAAAATACAACATCCCTTCATGATAAAGGTCTTGGAGACAACAGGAATACAAGGAACATACATAAACATAATAAAGGCAATATACAGCAAGTCAACACCAAACATCAAACTAAATCAAGAAGCTTCCAGCGATCTCACAAAATCAGAAACAAGACAAGGTTGTCCATTCTCTCCATATCTATTCAATATAGTTCTTAAGGTTCTAGCTAGAGCAATAAGACTCCAAAAGGAGATCCAGATGATGCAAATCAGAAAAGAAGTCAAACACTCACTATTTGCTCATGATATGATAGTTTATGTAAGTGACTCAAAAATTCTACCAAGGAACTTCTACAGCTCATAAACAATTTCAGTAATGTAACAGGATACAGCATTAACTCAAAAAAGAAAATCAGTAACTCTCCTGTACTCAGATGATAAAAGGACTGAGAAAGAAATCAGAGAAACATCATCCTTCACAATAGCCACAAATAGCATAAAATATCCCGGAGTAACTCTAGCCAAACAAGTGGAAGATTTGTATGACCAAATTACATTCTTAAATATTCATTATGATACCCACAGAGGAATGTGTCAGTGTTAATCAGAAAATTTTATTTTCATGAAAGATAGAGACAAATATATTAAACTACAACCTAATAAACTGAAGAAACAAATAGATTACATAGTGGCTAGTTAAAACTGTTGAAACTTCAAAAGAAAAAAATGTGCACCTAAGGAACAAACTCATTGAGTAAGAGAGTTTGGAACAACAGTAAGAGTCAGAGGATGAGCAGAGGATGAGGTGTGTTTGATGTGGAATTGTGCTGCCTAGAAATAGCAGATAGCATATGCATGAAATACCACAGAAATGGGTGCCTCAACATGAGGTCAAGAAGCATAGCTAAAATATACATGTTAATAATGATGGTAGAAATCTCAAGAACCTCAAACCCTAAACAAAGAACTAAAAGCTCCTAAATAATTCTTACAGTAGGAGAAATTGTCCTCTCCTGGAAAAACTATAGCAGTTGATTATCAAATATAAAACATTCCTAAAGAATATATACATGCAAGTAACAATAAACAAACATTGTGATGTGTATTTTGTATTTGGGTATATATGACACAGATTAAGAAAAAAATAAGAGAACAATGGTGATTATATGTGAAAAGCTTTAGAGAGAAGAAATAGAGGGGGAATTTATGCAGATATATTATCATCCACCCAAAAGTACCATGAAAAATAAAGACATGAATTTAACTGTACTTTGCCTTCAGAAGGAAGTGGAAAGGAGCAGGGATGAGCTCAGTGATTATTATTAAAATTACCATTATAAAAACAGAATATTAAAATGGTAAATGTAAAGAAATAAAAGGAAATGGGAAGTTTCTGGAGACAGTTATCAGGAAATATTTTTTCTAGGAAAAATACATATGTATATATTGAGAGCAATGAGTTCACAAGTTGAAATGATTTTTTTATTCTAATTTCTTTTTTGTTGTTTTAGGATGCAGGGTTTCTCTGTACTTTTTGATCATTCCTGTAATTTGTTCTTTATACCTGACTGATCTCAGACCCATAGAGAACCACCTGTCTCTTCCTTCTGAGTGTTGGAATTAAAGTTGAGCACCACCACTGCCTAGCACCTTTTGGTTTCTATTTAACAATATGTAAAATCATAGCATGGGGAAATTATGTGGATGTTTATGTATTTTTTTAAATAAAATGTCACTGAAATTAAAATTAGATCATTCAACAATTCTGTCCTAAATGGAAATGATATTTATGGATCTGAATTCTACCAGTAAATATGTCATAAGTGTAAAACAGTATAAAAAACTATTACTCATTTACCATTGTTACTAAAAGTCAAATTTTATAGTGTATGATTCCCCATTAATTATGATTACACTAACAAAACAAATAAGTATTTGTACCCTTAAAAATTCATAAAATTTCTTTATTTTCTGAAAATGTAAATATTTTATTATGTTGGCTACAACCAAAGCACCTCTTCTAGTAGTTAATTGACATTTGAAAATTATTGCCGGGCGGTGGTGGTGCACGCCTTTAATGCCAGCACTCAGGAGGCAGAGGCAGGCAGATCTCTGGGAGTTCGAGGCCAGCCTGGTCTACAAGAGCTAGTTCCAGGATAGGCATCAAAGCTAGAGAGAAACCCTGTCTCGAAAAACCAAAACAAAAAAAAATATTGTTTATACTAAAAGGAATTATATACTTATTTAGAATCTTCATCCTTATACATAGTAAATGTTGGTCTTTCTACTCAAAGCATAGAAATTCTGAAATAAGTTTATCTTCTGAAATAAAATTTTAAAAATTTCAAATGGATTAAATGGGATTGATTAGCATTTATCTTAAAATTAGTCATTATATGTAACCATATCAAAATAAGTATTTTGTGAAATAAAAATAACATGTCAATAAGAAAACTCTTGTCAGTCACAGAAAAAATTATCTGGAACTTTAATACTTCAAAAACAGGTTCAAAGGGAAACAGCTTTATCAGCTGTAAATGCAAATTTGATGTCACTGAGGACCTTCTATTTTGTTCATCATAATTATCAAAACTTATGCAGATATGCGTTAATGCCTAATAATTTATGAAGGAGAATATGGGTAATGAATGTAAAATATATTTTATGCTTGATATTTGTAATTCTTCGCAGGATTTATGAGTGAATTGTGATATTGTGAGAGGTGGTTGACAAAAGTCAGTTTCCAGGAATCAGAGAAAAATATAGATATATTAACAGATGGTTTTGTGAACTTAAATATAAAAGTACCAGATGCTGCAATAACCCTAAGAGAAACAGTAAATCTATAGCATGAAAAGATCATTAACTATTATTAAATAATTTTAGTTGTTGAAAAGTTGGTTATAAAAATATTGCATGTTTACAAATAAATTAAATCTTTAGAGTCAGTAATTTATAAGTTAGTAATTTATAGGTTAGCAATTTAATGAGAGGAAAATGCATTCAAAACTTTTTAATAGAATTTTTGCAGCACTATTATGTGAGAGAACAGAGCTAGGAGGAGATTGATGCAAATTAATTTTCAAAGAAGGTTTTTGGAAATAAGTCATTTCCAAGTTGATTAGTAATTTATAGTATAGATACATATATATATATATATATATATATATATATATATATATATATATATAAAATCATGGTGTGATTTTAGAAAAGCCATATTTAAAAAGTGTCATAATCTTAAAGATATTAAAACACCTTCAAAGAAGGAAATGAATAACATATAATAACAGTTTGAATATATGAAACAAAAAATACTTAAAAGAGATATAATGAAATATTAAGGCATACACATACCCAAATATATTTGCACACATAGAGCAAAAAATATATAAATTAGAAATCTAAATTACCATGGGTATAGAATTCCCTAAATATATATACAATTATAATATTAGTCACAAATATTAGAGAATGAAAAATAAGGACAGCAAAACAAATCACAATGAAAGATGAACAACATTGAGCAAAATCATACAAAATGCTATGATATCCTTAAATTAACTCCTTTTCTGTGTGTGTGTATATATATAGTATGTATTTCCATGTATATATAATAAAGTATATCTTGAATACAAAGAAAACTTACAAAAATATGAAAAATAACAAAGCTTATTAAGAGTTCCAATTAGGCCAATGATTCATAAATTCCTTATGTCCATTTACTGAGAATTTTCCAGAGATAGAATGGTAGAAGTTTGATATATGTGTACATATTTGAGCATTCAGAGTTATTTATATATTTTGAAAAATTAAGAGTTTCTAAATTAATTGCTACCCATTTCCAAAATCTAAGCTACTCTGATAAAAGTTGAAATCAGGCAGTGCTCAAGACCGGTTTTAAGCTCCTACACTAAGGCTACCCACCCAGACCTGGGAGTGCCTGCCTTACAGGCAGGTCTCAAGGTTCTCTGTAAGGGAGCTTTGGCACCTACAACTTGTGCTCCAGGGTCTCCAGTGGTCTCCTAGACCCCGCGCTGCCTCCCACGTCCTTCCTCTGGTCCTCAGATCTTTGGGCTACCAGGCGGCATTGTATACGTGCTGAGGAGTTCCATCTGGATGGGTGAGTGTCTGCTATCCAGGGGCGGTGTGTCACAGAAGTGAGCACAAACCCCCCTCCCCCAGCTCCTTCTGCAGGGCTGTCTTTCTTAGGCTCGACCCAACCCCCTCGACCCAACCCCCAGCACCCCACCCCCAAGCCTACCCTGCGGTGTGCTAGGACCAGTGCTCAAGACGGGTTTTAAGCTCCTACACTAAGGCTACCCACCCAGACCTGGGAGTGCCTGCCTTACAGGCAGGTCTCAAGGTTCCCTGTAAGGGAGCTCGGGCACCTACAGCTTGTGCTCCAGGGTCTCCAGTGGTCTCCTGTACCCCGCACTGCCTGCCATGTCCTTCCTCTGGTCCCCGGATCTTTGGGCTACCAGGCGGCCCTGTATAGGTGCTGAGGAGTTCCATCTGGACGGCCTGCATTTTCTGCAAGGTCATTTGCTCAGGAACAGTTTTCGGCTCCAACACTAAGGCTACCCACCCAGAGTGGTGAGTGCCTGCCTACCGGGAAGGCCTCAAAGCCCCCCCCCAAAGGGAGCACGCGAACCTTCAGCTTGTGCAGCAGGGTCTCCTGTGTTCTACTCGTCCCCGCCGTGCCCCCCAATTTCCACCTTTTATCCATGGGTCATTGGACTACAAGGCGTCGGAGTTGTTGTGCTGAGGAGTTCCATCCGGACGGGAAGTGATGGGAAGGCGCCAATGCAAGAATTCCTCCAATGACCAGAAAGGCAACATGACATCACCAGAATACAGGAATCCCGAAATAAGAAGAATTGTACATGCTACTCCAGAAGAATTAGAAGAAATCGACACAAAAGTGAATTTTATGAAAATAATAGAAGACCTTATAAAGGAGGTGAAAAACTGCCATAAACAATTAGAGATGACAAATAAAAAAGTAGAGGAAATGAATAAATCGCTCAAAGATACCCAAAAAAAAACAAGAGAAACAAGAAAAAGCAATCAAACAGGTAAGGGAAGCGGTTCAAGACTTGAAGAATGAAAAGTAAATAATGAAGAAAACACAAACTGAGGAAAGGATGGAGATGGAAAATCGGGGTAAACGAACAGGAGCTACAGAGACAAATGCTACCAACAGATTACAAGAGATAGAAGAAAGAATGTCAGACACTGAAGACACCATAGAGAAAATAAAAACACTGATCAAAGAAAATAGCAAAACCAACAAATTCTCATCACAAAACATTCAGGAAATACAGGACACAATAAAAAGACCAAACCTAAGAATAATTGGGATAAAAGAAGGAGAAGAAGTACAGCTCAACGGTCCAGAAAATATATTTAATAAAATTATAGAAGAAAACTTTTCCAACCTAAAGAAAGATATTCCTTTGAAGGTTCAATAAGCATACAGAACACCGAATAGACTGGACCAAAAAAAAAAAAAAAAAAAAAAACATCTCCTCGCCATATAATAATCAAAACACAAAACATACAGAATAAAGAAAGAATATTAAGAGCTGCAAAGGAAAAAGGTCAAGTTACTTATAAAAGTAAACCTATCAGACTTACACCTGACTACTCTATGGAAACCAAGAAAGCCAGAAGGTCCTGGATAGATGTACTGCAGAAGCTAAGAGATCATGGATGCAAGCCCAGACTACTATACCCAGCCAACCTTTCATTCACTATAAATGGAGAAAAAAAATATTTCCAAGATAAAAATAAATATAAACAATACATAGCCACAAACCCACCCTTACAGAAAGTAATAGAAGGAAAATCACAAACCAAGGAGTCCAACAATGACCACAATAACTCAAACATCTAGAGACCCTTCACCAGCGCAACTCAAAGAAGGCAAACAAACAAATTCTATGAATAAAAAAGTGAACCGGCGTTAACAACCACTGGTCATTAATATCCAAAATGTCAATGGACTCAACTCACCTATAAAAAGGCACAGGCTAAGAGATTGGATACGCAAACAGGATCCAACATTTTGCTGTTTACAAGAAACACACCTCAACCACAAAGACAGGCACCTACTTAGAGTAAAGAGGTGGGAAAAGGTTTATCAAGCAAATGGATCTAAGAAACAAGAAGGTGTGGCCATACTAATTTCTAACAAAGTTGACTTCAAACTTAAATCAATCAGAAGAGATGGAGAGGGACATTTTATACTCATAACAGGAACAATTCATCAGGATGAAGTCCCAATCCTGAATATCTATGCCCCTAATATAAAAGCACCCACGTATGTAAATGAAACATTACTAAAACTCAAGGCTGCCATCAAACCACACACACTAATAGTAGGAGATTTCAACACTCCTCTTTCACCAATGGACAGGTCAATCAGACAGAAACCTAACAGAGAAATAAGAGAATTAATGGAGGTAATGAATCAAATGGACTTAACAGACATCTATAGAATATTCCACCCAAATAGGAAAGAATATACCTTCCTCTCTGCAGCTCATGGAACCTTCTCGAAAATTGACCACATCCTCGGTAACAAAGCAAACTTCCACAGGTACAAAAAAAATATGCATAACCTCCTGTGTCTTATCAGATCACCATGGACTAAAGTTAGAATTCAACAACAATGCTATCCCCAGAAGCCTATAAACTCATGGAATCTGAACAGTCAACTCTTGACCCACACCTGGATCAAAAAAGAAATAAAGAAAAAAATTAAAGTCTTCCTTGAATTCAACGAAAATAAAGAGACAACCTACTCAAACTTATGGGACACTATGAAAGCAGTCCTAAGGGGAAAGTTCATAGCACTAACTACCCTCTTAAAGAAAACAGAGAAAGCACACATTGGAGACTTAACAGCCCACCTGAAAACTCTAGTAATAAAAGAATCAGACTCACCTAGGAGGAGTAGAAGACTGGAAATAGTCAAACTGAGGGCAGAAATCAACAAAATAGAAACACAGAAAACAATCCAAAGAATCAATGAAACAAAAAGCTGGTTCCTGGAGAAAATCAACAAGATTGATAAACCCCTATCCAACCTAATCAAATGGCAGAGAGAAAATATGCAAATTAATGAGATCAGAAATGAAAAGGGGGACAGAAACACAGACATAGAGGAAATTCAGAGAATCATTAGATCTTACTACAAAAGTCTGTATGCCACAAAACTGGAAAATGTAAAAGAAATGGACACTTTTTTAGATAAATACCATATAACAAAGTTAAATCAGGACCAGGTGAACAATCTAAATAGACCTGTCAGTCGCGAAGAATTAGAAGCAGTTATCAAAAACCTCCCTACCAAAAAAAGCCCAGGACCAGATGGTTTCAATGCGGAATTCTACCAGAACTTCCAAGAAGACCTAATACCTATACTCTTTAATGTATTTCACAATATAGAAACAGAAGAGTCATTGCCAAATTCCTTTTATGAAGCTACAGTCACTCTGATACCAAAACCACACAAAGACTCAACCAAGAAATAGAATTACAGGCCAATCTCACTCATGAACATGGACGCAAAAATCCTCAACAAAATACTGGCAAACTGCATCCAAGAACACATTAGAAATTATCCATTATGATAAAGTAGGCTTCATCCCAGAGATGCAAGGCTGGTTCAACATACGAAAATCTGTCAATGTAATACATCATATAAATAAACTGAAAAAAAAACCCATATGATCATTTCATTAGATGCTGAAAAAGCTTTTGACAAAATTCAACATCCCTTTATGATAAAAGTCTTGGAGAGATTAGGGATACAAGGGTCATAGTTAAATATAATAAAAGCTATTTACAGCCAACCGACAGCAAACATCAAACTAAATGGAGAGAAACTCAAAGCTCTCCCACTAAAATCAGGAACCCCACAAGGCTGTCCACTCTCTCCATACCTCTTCAATATAGTGCTTGAAGTTTTAGCAATAAGACAACATAAGGCGATCAACGGGATTCAAATTGGAAAGGAAGAAGTTAAACTTTCGTTATTTGCAGATGATATTATAGTGTACACAAGCGACCCCAAAAACTCCACCAAAGAACTCCTACAGCTGATAAACACCTTTAGTAATGTGGCCGGATACAAGATCAACTCCAAAAAATCAGTCGCCCTCCTATACACAAAGGATATGGAAGCAGAGAGGGAAATAAGAGAAGCATCTCCTTTCACGATAGCCACAAACAGCATAAAATATCTCAGGGTAACTCTAACCAAAGAAGTGAAAGATCTATTTGACAAGAACTTTAAGGCATTGAAGAAAGAAATTGAAGAGGATACCAGAAAATGGAAGGATCTCCCTTGCTCTTGGATTGGGAGGATCAACATAGTAAAAATGGCCATCCTACCAAAGGCAATTTATAGATTCAATGCAATCCCCATCAAGATCCCATGAAAATTCTTCACTGACCTTGAGAGGACAATAATTAACTTTATATGGAAAAACAAAAAACCCAGGATAGCCAAAACAATCTTATACAATAAAGGAACTTCTGGAGGCATTACCATCCCTGACTTCAAACTCTATTACAGAGCTTCAGTAATGAAAACAGTGTGGCATTGGCATAAAAACAGAGAAGTCGACCAATGGAATCGTATAGAAGACCCGGATTTTAACCCACAAACCTATGAACACCTCATTTTCGATAAAGGTGCTAAAAAGTATACAATGGAAGAAAGAGGGCATCTTCAACAAATGGTGCTGGCACAACTGGATGTCAACCTGTAGAAGAATGAAAATAGACCCATATCTATCACCATGCACAAAACTTAAGTACAAATGGATCAGAGACCTCAATATCAATCTGAACACACTGAACCTGATAGAAGAGAAAGTGGGAAGTACCCTACAACAGATGGGCACAGGCGATCGCTTCCTAGGTGTAACCCCAGCAGCACAGTCATTAAGGGCAACATAGAATAAATGGGACCTACTGAAACTGAGAAGCTTCTGTAAAGCAAAGGCCACTGTCACTAAGACAAAAAGACAACCCACTGACTGGGAGAAGATCTTCACCAACCCTGCAACAGACAAAGGTCTGATCTCCAAAATATATAAAGAACTCAAGAAACTAGACTTTAAAATGCTAATTAGCCCAATTAAAAAAATGAGGCACTGATCTGAAGAGAGAATTCTCAACAGAAGAAGTTCAAAGGGCCAAAAGACCCCTAAGGTCATGCTCAGCCTCTTTAATGATCAGGGAAATGCAAATCAAAACAACATTGAGATATCATCTTACACCTGTCAGAATGGCTAAAATCAAAATCACCAATGATAGCCTTTGCTGGAGAGGCTGTAGAGAAAGGGGTACCCTCATCCATTGCTGGTGGGAATGCAAACTTATGCAACCACTTTGGAAAGCAGTGTGGCGGTTTCTCAGGAAATTCGGGATCAACCTACCCATGGACCCAGCAATGCCATTCTTGGGAATGTAACCACAAGATGCCCGATCATATGACAAGGACATTTGTTCAACTATGTTCATAGCAGCATTATTTGTAATAGCCAGAACCTGGAAACAACTTAGATGCCCTTCAATGGAAGAATGGATGAAGAAAGTGTGAATACTACTCAGCGGTAAAAAACAATGACTTCGCGAATTTTGCATGCAAATGGATGGAAATAGAAAACACTATACTGAGTGAGGAAAGCCAGACCCAAAAAGATGAACAGGGGATGTACTCACTCATAATTGGTTTCTAGAGATAAATAAAGGTCAGTGAGTCTATATTTTGATATCCTAAAGAAACTAAATAAGAAGGTGAATCCAAAGAAAAACATTTAGCTATCTTCCTGGTTATGGGAAGTAGACAAGATTGCCGGGCAAAAAAATGGGATCTTGGGGTGTGGTGGGAGGGGGATAAGGGAAAAGGGGAGAGAAATATGAGAAGGGGAGGTGGGGGGAACTTGGGGAAACGGGATTATTGGGATAAAGGAAGGTTGGTTAGGTGAGCAGGGAAGCACGTATCTTAATTAAGGGAGCCACCTTAGGGTTGGCAAGAGACTTGGATCTAGAGGGGCTCCCAGGTGCATAAGGCGATGTCCCCAGTTAGTTTCCTGGGCAGCTGAGGATAGGGAACCTGAAATGACCCTATCCTATAGCCCTACTCTTGAATATCTTGCATATCACCATAGAACCTTCATCTGGCAATGGATAAAGATAGAGACAGAGACCCACACTGCAGCACCGGACTGAGCTCCCAATGTTCCAATGAGGAGCAGAAGGAGGGAGAATATGAGCAAAGAAGTCAGGACAACAAGGGGTGCACCCACCCACGGAGACAGTGGGGCTGACCCACTGGGAGCTCACCAAGGCTAGCTGGACTGTGACTGAAAAAGCATATGATAAAACCCTACTCTCTGAATTTGGCGGATATTGAGGGCTGCTGAGAAGCCAAGGACAATGGCATTGCGTTTTAATCTTACTTCATGTTCTGGCTTTGTGGGAGCCTAGCCAGTTTGGATGTTCACCTTCCTAGACCAGGATTGAGGGGGGAGCACTTTGAACTTTCCACAGGGCAGGGAACCCTTACTGCTCTTCAGTCTGGAGAGGGAGGGGGAGGAGGGGGAGGGGAGAAGAGTGGGTGGAAGGGGAGGGAAAGGGGAGGTGGGGAGGAGGCAGAAATTTCTTTTTTTTCCAATGAAAAAAATGTTTGACATTTCTGGGTGGTGGTGGCGCATGCCTTTAATCCCAGCACTCGGGAGGCAGAGGCAGGTGAGATCTCTGGGAGTTCGAGACCAGCCTGGTCTACAGGAGATAGTTCCGGGACAGGCACCAAAAGCTACCAAGAAACCCTGTCTCGAAAAACCAAAAAAACAAAACAAAAAAAAATGTTTGACTTTTAAAAATTACCTGTAAATTAAATGTATACATTTTGGCCACGGATCCTAATGAGATAATCCCATCGGCTGGAAGACTTTAAATTCAACATGATCTGAATGGTCTGTCCATTGGTGAGAGAGGAGTGTTGAAATCTCCGACTATTAGTGTTTGTTGTTTGATGACTACCTTGAGTTTTAGTAATTTAGTAATGTTTCTTTTATGTAAGTGGGTGCTTTTATATTATGGGCATAGATATTCAGGATTGAGACATTGTCCTGATGAATTGTTCCTGTTATGTGTAAAAAATATCCTTCTCCATCCCTTCTGATTGATTTTAGTTTGAAGTCAACTTTGCTAGAAATTAGTATGGCCACACCTGCTAGTTTCTTAGGTCCATTTGCTTGATAATCCTTTTCCCAGCCCTTTACTATGAGTAGATGTCTGTCTTTGTGGTCGAGGTGTGTTTCTTGTAAACAGCAAAATGTTGGATCCTGTTTTCATATCCTGTCTCTTAGCTTGTGCCTCTTTATAGGTGAGTTGAGTCCCTTGATATTAAGTGATATTAATGACCAATCATTCTTAACTCCGGTCATTTTTTCTTTTTTTTTTTTGGTAGTAGAGTTTGTGTGTTTCCCTTCTTTGAATTGTGCTGGTGAAGGGTCATTAGATGTCTGAGTTATTGTGGGCATTGTTGGACTCCTTGGGTTGTGATTTTCCTTCTGTTACTTTCTGTAAGACTGGATTTGTGGCTACGTATTGTTTAAATTTGTTTTTATCCTGGAAAATTTTGTTTTCTGCATTTATAGTGAATGAAAGCTTGGCTGGGTATAGTAGTCTGGGCTTGCAACCATGGTCTTTAGTTTCTGCAGTACATCTATCCAGGACCTTCTGGCTTTCAAGGTTTCCATAGAAAAGTCAGGTGTGAGTCTGATAGGTTTACCTTTATAAGTAACATGGCCTTTTTCTTTTGCAGCTCTTAATATTCTTTCCTTATTCTGTATGTTTTTTGTTTTGATTATTATATGGTGAGGAGATGTTTTCACTTTTTCTTTTGTTTTTTTGAGACAGGGTTTCTCTGTGGTTTTAGAGCCTGTCCTGGAAATAGATCTTGTAGACCAGGCTGGTCTCAAACTCACAGAGATCCGCCTGCATCTGCCTAACAGTTTCCACTTTTATACAGAAGTATTTTAATTTCAAGAGATCTGATTTGTCAATTGCTAATGTTAATTTCTGTGCTATAAGAGTCTTTTAAATACATTCCATCTCCATAAGCGTAAGTTAAAACTTGCTTTTTAAATTCTGTTTAATATTTTCAAGAGCAAAATTTATTTTACAGTCCTTTATAAATCTTGAGTTTTTTTGCAGGGTGATGGAAACAGGCTCAGTTTCTTTTTTCTGCATGTTTAAATCCATGATTCCTAAGCTCTCCAATATATATTTGTGCAAAAAGCATGTTGATGTATTACATAAATTTATATTTGAGTCTACTATTTTCTTCTATTAATATATCTTTATTTTGTATTTATACCTGGCTTTTTTTTCTACTAGGACTCTGTAGTGTAATTTAAAACAAATTATATTTGCTTCCAAGAGGCACAGTCAGAATATTTAGTCTGAGATAAAAATTGATATTTTCTATCAAAATTTCCTAAGCATAAAGGAGTGTAGCAACTTGATATTTTCCAAATAACCATATTCAACAATTATTTCTTTGTTGGACATATTGATACTGATAATATCTGTTGTAATAGGAGCAGCAGGGCTGCGTCCCCTGCACCCTGGCCGCCTGGATAGCTTATGCCCTGAAATAACAACACACAAATTGTATTAGTTTAAACACTGCTTGGCCCATTATATCTAGCCTCTTCTTGACTAACTCTCACACCTGGACTAGTCCATTTCTAATAATCTGTGTAGCCCACGAGGTGGCTTACAAGGGAGATTCTAGCCTATGTCCATCCTGGGTCAGAGTTTCATCGCGTGTGCCTCAGAGAGCAGAGCTACCGTGTGTGCCTGGGAGAGGGGAGCATGGCGTCTCTGAGCTCACTTCCTCTTCCTCCCAGCATTCTGTTTTGTTTACTCCTCCCACCTATGTTTTAACCTATGAGGCCAAACAGTTTCTTTATTACTTAACCAATGAAATCAACGGATTGATATATGACACTCCTACATCAAATATCTTTGAAAAGGTATAATATTCTTTCATGCAGAATTTGACATAATTTTGTTTCTGAAAAAAATAGAGTTTATGAAAGAAAAATATTTTCTTTACACAATGTAACACTGATACTTTTAGCTCTTGACTGTCATTGTGCAAATTCAGCTACTATTATATCTTTGTTCTATAATTTCTTTCTGATTCTACCATAGGCCTAAAGACCATGGAGGTAGTCAATCATGGACTAAGCTCTTTAATTAATAATGAAAGAATAAATATTTCTTGTTTTGATTTCATCAAGTATTTTGTAATGAATTTGAAATATATCTAATATAAAATTAGAAAATAAATGTTAGCAAGAGTTTGATTTCTCAAGAAAAAAATTAATGGAAAGTTATTATTGTTGAGAGAGAAGATTTTATACCTCACATACTGTACAGCTTATTTATTTTTCAAGGAACATGCAATAATCAGTTCAAAAATTTAACGATGCCATCAATATTTTGTTTTTCTTATCCATTCTAGCAGGTATAAGATGGTATCATAGAGATATTTCAGTGATGGCTACGGATGTTTTTCAGCCATTGTGACTTTTCTATTGAGAATTCTCTCTTACATCTTTAACCCATGCTTTAATTGGATTATTTCTCATTTTGATGTCCAACTTCTTGAGTTCCTTATACAGTTTGGAGGTCATAACTCTTTCTGATATGGGCTTGGTGAAGATTTTTTTCCCATTCTGTAGGCTGATAATTTTTCCCTTGATAGCATCTTCTGCCTTACAGAAGGTGATAACTCTGCAAGTTCCTTTATTTAACAGAATTGCTTTAGCTTTCTTTGGTTGTTATTTCATATTAAGTTGGGTATTATATCTTGATATCTGTAAAGAACTGTATTAGGGACTTTTATGGTGACTGCAATGAATTTTTAGTAAGACTAAAAGTTTCTATGTTAATCCTACTAATCTAACACCAGAGGAGACATTTCCAGTTTTTGATATATTATTTAATTTTGTTTTTCAAAGACTTAAAGTTCTTGTCAAAAATGTCTTTCACTTATTTGGTTAGAGTTACCCCAATATATTTAATATTATCTTTGGCTATTGTAAAGGGTGTTGTTTACCCGATGTCTTTCTCAACACAATTATTATTTGTATATATGAGAGCTACTGACTTTTTATATTCTCCTGATCTCCTTTTATTACCTTATTTGTCTAGTTAGAATTTCCAGTACAATATTGAATAGATATGGAGACAGTGGACTGCCTTGTCTTGTTCTTAATTGTAGTGTAATTGTTTTGAGCTTTTCTGCATTTAATTTGATGCTAGCTGTTAGCTTGCTGTATATTACCTTTATAATGTTTGGGTGTTTTTATTGTATCCCTGTTGTTTCAAAAACCTTTCTCATGATGGGGTGTTGGATTTTCTCAAAGACTCTTTCATCATCTAATGAAATGATCATGGTTTTGTTTTCCTTTCAGTTTGTTTTTACAGTGAATTTTGTTGACAAGGAAACTTACTTGGTCCTTGTGGAATATTTTTGATATTTTCTTGGATTCTAGGTGCTAGAATTTTATTGAATATTTTTTCATCAATGTTCATTAGGGATTTTTTTTTGTAATTCTGTTTTATGTTCCATCTTTGTGTGATTTGGGTATCATGGTAACTGTAGCCTCATAAAAAGTATTTGACAATGTTTCTTTCTCTCTCTGGTCTGGAAAAATTTGAGGAGAATTGGTAATAGCTCTACTTTAAAATTCTTGTAGAATTGTGCACTAAAACTGTCTGACTCTGGGCCTTTTTGATTGGGAGATTTTTAATGATTGCTTCTATTTCCTTAGTTGTTATATGTGTATTTATATTGGTTTTCTGGTCTTGAGTCAATATTTGTATGTTATACCTATGAAAAACTGCCCATTTCCTTTGGATTTTACAATTTGGGGAGTACAGTTTTTTAAAGTATGACCTAATGATTCTCCAGATTTCATTGGATTCTGTTGTCATATCCCCCTTTTGTTTTTGTTTTTTTTCTTTTAGTTAGTTATTATAAGCGTTTATCTATCTTGTTGATTTTTCTCAAATAACCAACTCTTTGTTTCATTGATTCTCTATGTTGTTTTCTTTGTTTCTATTTTATTGATTCCAGCCACAGTTTGATTACTTCCTCTTATGTACTCTTCCTATATGAGTTTGCTTCTTTTTATTCTAGAGATTTCAGGTGTGCTATTAAATCACTAGTGTGAGATGTCTTCAAATTCTTTATTTAGGTGCTCATTGTCATGATCTTTCCTATTAATACTACTTTTAGAGTGCTACTTAAGTTTGAATATGTTGTAGAATCATTTTTAACAAGTACGATGATCTCTTTAATTTTTTTTTCTTTATTCTTCCCTGATACAGCAGTAATTCAATTGAGAGTTGTTCAGTTTCCATTAGTTATTAGGCTGTGGCTTATGTTCCTGAACACAAACTTTAACACATGTAATGTAATAAGGTACAGCGGTAACATAAATTGTTTTGGATCTAATGTGATTTGCCTTGTGGACAAGTATGAGGCTCATTTTAGAGAAGATTCCATGAGGTGCTGAGAAGAAAGTATATTCTTTTGTCTTCCGATAAAATGTTCTGTATATATCTGCTAAGTCCATTTGAGCCATAACAATTGTTAGTTCCCTTATTTCTCTGTTAATTTTGTGTCTGGCAGACCTGTCTATTGGTGAGAGTTAGGTGTTGAAGTCTCCCATTATTAATTTGTGAGAATTGATGTATAATTTCAGCTTTAGAAATATTTCTTTTACAAATTGGGTGCACATGTATTTGGAACTGAAAGGATGGAATTGAGACTTCATCTGCAATGATGTCTCCTGTAATAAACATGAGATGCTTCTCTGTCTCTTTTGAGTAATTTTAGTTTGAAATATATTTTGTTAGATTTGCTTCTTAGGTCCATTTGATTGGAAAATCTTCTCCAAACCCTTTACTCAGATACATTGTCTCTCTTTGAATTTGAGGCTTGTTTCCTGTATGCAATAGAAGGATCAATTATATTTCTGTATCTGTTCTTTCAGCCTGTGACGTTTTATTGGCAAATTTAGTCCTTTGATAATAGATAATAATGACCAGTGATGGTTAATTTTTGTTATTTTTTGGTTTGGGTGGTGGTGGTAGTAGTGTGCTTTTGGTTATGTTTGTGTGTGTTGTCTCTGTGTGTGTGTGTGTGTGTGTGTTTCACTTCTTTAGGATTTCCTGGTGTAAGACTATTGCTTGTGTTTTTATGGGTGTAGCTAAGTTCCAAGGACTGGGGTTTTCTTCCTAGTACTTTCTGAATGGCTGGATTGGTGAATAGATATTGTTTAAATCTGATTTTGTCTTGAAATATCTTGATTTCTCTCTCATGGTAATTGAAAGTTATGCTCTTTAGAGTAGTCTTGCTGGCTTCTTTGCTCTCTTAGTGTGGGCAAAATGTCTAGTTAGAACATGATGACTTTTAGAGTTTCCATTGAGAAGCTGGATGTAATTCTGATATGCCTTTCTTTATATATTACATGCCTTTTTTCCTTCCATCTCCAAATGTTCTTTCTTTACTCTGTATATTTATTGTTTTGATTATGTGATGAGGGGACATTTTTGGTCTGGTCTACTTGACATTCCGTAAGTTTCTTGTACCTTTATAGAAATGACTTTCTTAAGGTTGGGAGAGTTTTATTCTATGATTTTGTTGATTATATTTACTGGGCATTTGAGCTGAGATTTTTCTCTTTTTTCCCCTCTTATTCTTAGGTTTTGTCTTTTCATGGTATCCCTAATGTCTGGGGTTCTTTTGTTAGGATTCTTTTTTGGATTTACAATTTTCTTTGACTTATCAATGTATTCTGTCTATCTTCAACACCTGTGATTCTCTCTTCCATCTTATATATTCTTGGTGAAGCTTACATTTATGGTATCTGTTGGCTCAACAAAATTTTCTCATTTCAGAATTCCCTGAGACTGTGTTTTCTTCAATGCTTCTATTCCAATTTTCAAGACTTGAACTGTTTTGGAACCCTGTTTGATTGTTTTTTTTTCTTAGCTTTCTTGAAGGGATTTATTAATTTATTCTAATTTTATATTTTATTTCTAGTTTTAATTAAGAGAATTTTTAATTTCCTCTTTGAAGGACTCTATCATCTTTATAAATTTATTTTAAACATATTTTCTTGTGCTTCTGCTGCATTAAAAAATATGGTTTTGTTCTTATAGGATCACTGTATTCTGGTGGTGTCATATTACGCTTTCTGTTGTTGAATAAAAACTTATGCTTGCATTTATGCTTTTGCATTGAAGATTATTAATGTTAAGGTTGTGGATATTTGTGTTATCTTCTGTAGATGTGTTTTTTGTTCATTACTTATCAGTCTCCTTTATTGTCTTCTCTCCCAAAAGGCCAAGATTTCTGGTGAATGTCTGGTCTTCAGGTTCAGGAGGGTTGTGTCACCTGAGATTTGTAAGGGTTTGGGTGCTTAAAGCCCACATATCCTTCTTTACTTATATCTGGTATCAGCTGTATCTGGGCTTATGAAGTCTGCCCTTCCAAATGGTGTGGGTTATGTCTTTGCCTATTGAGTCTATTAAAGTTGTGGGGGAGGTCTTGTCACAGGGAGGATGATGAGCTGGAGTTGTTTGGTTACTGGAGTAGGTCTTGGAGAAACAGAATCCAGTAGGTGTTGACAGTGATGGTGATGCTTGTCATTACAACTGGTGTCAGTTGTGTCTGTGCCTTTTGAATATGCTATAGTTGTGGAGGAGGACTGGCCATGGGAAGAATAATGAGATAGGTGCCTTGAATAGCAGATTGAATTTGTTCTTCTAACTTTTGTGGATTGTGTTTGTCCCTATAGGGTATGACAATGAGGTACATAGAATTTGAGTAGTTTTTTTTTTAAAAGAATTCTTACTTCATATAATCTTCCTTGTTTAAAGTTGGAGATACTAAACAGATGTAAACAAATCTCAATAAATATTTAGATAAATCACACAAAACAAATGATATTTAAATTATCCTAAAATTGAAATATCATTTTATAACTTCTAAATCATTGTTTTATAAAGACAAAACCACCTGGTGGTATGTGCAGAGACTGTTTCTGTAAACATTCAAAATATATTTCCTCATAATTTCTTTTTTCTTTTTTTTTTGGTTTTTAGAGACAGGGTTTCTCTGTGGCTTTGGAGCCTGTCCTGGAACTAGCTCTGTAGACCAGGCTGGTCTCGAACTCACAGAGATCTGCCTGCCTCTGCCTCCCGAGTGCTGGGATTAAAGGCATGCGTCACCATCGCCCGGCGCTTTTTATTCTTTTTAATAGGCTAAAACTATAAGGTTTGGGGATTTGTGGTGTATTTGATGGGCTATATCACTCTTTCCATAAAAATAGATGAAAAATAAATCTCACATTTAATAACGAGTTCCTTGACTTTTATAGGTGTTGTTCAGGCAAGGACATCTGTTTTGAGTTTATGTGTTTCTGCCATGTGTTATGGTCAAATTCCCACCAAACTAGCTCATTATCTTTGAGTACTCAATGGCTTTTCCCCAAGTTCCCCAAATTCTGCACAGTCACCCCCCCCCAAAAAAAAACTAGGACAACATCTTAAAAAGCCTGCATTGTCTATTACTGTGATAAAAATGTGGCCAAAAGCAATGAGAAGAGAAAAAGTTTTATTTAGCTTACAGTTCCAGGTCACAGTATACTATTAAGGGAATTTGGGGAATGTATACAAGGCAGGGTTTGAAGCAGAGATCATGCAGTATGTTTCTGACTGGATCATCTTCTTGCTATACTTGTTTTACTTTCTTTTACAGCCTATGACCCTATCCCCATGATAACATAGCTTGGTACACAGTAGAGTGACATAACCATATTGTGCTAGTCAAAACAACAGTAATTAAAGACCAGCATAACAATTAAAAAGGAACAAAGCTGTATTCTTCCTAATTTTTTCAGACTGTTTAGTTCATATATTGACTTCTTGATACCCAGTCTGTTAAAAGATAGAACAAACACAATGGCAGTGAGAATATATTGAAGTGGTATATATTACTGTAATAGGACAAGAAACATAAACATGGGAAAGTTTTGCAGATATGATACTGACCCAAAGAACATACTTTTAGTGACCTAGCTCTTCAAATTGATCTCCATATGGCAATATATCTATAACTTCAAAAAATAAATATAGGAATTAACTACTACCACTTAGGGACCAATATTTCAGTACATGATTCTTGTTAGGTAAATTTCTTATCTAACCTTTAGAATTCTACTCAAGTTATTTCCATCTTACAACTCAAAATATGTTCATTTCATCTTCAGTAATATCCAAAGTCTTAAAAGTTCCAAAAATTTTTTAAATTTCAATTCAAGTCTCTTCTGAGACACAGTACAGCTGTTTAACTCTGAGACCTCATTTTTTTAAAAAGCATATTTTCAAAGTACAGATGTAGAAAGTAAATAGTCCCAATCCAAAATGGAGTCATGATTTCATAGATATGAACAGTGAGACTAAATCAAGACTGAAACCCAGCATTTCAACATTCATTCTCATATTCCCATGTCTATTGTATGAAGCATGTGACAGCATGATGTGAACTCCCAAGGTTTTGGGCAGTTTAGCTGCTTCATGTGACTATGTTGATTGAAGCCCTACTGACCTCCCTTGTTCTGGCTCTGATCACTATTTGTAATGTTCTTTAGCAGTCATTTAATATCCCCATAATCCCCAATTTACTTGAGTCCTCAGGATGTTCTGGCATATCTTTAAAATACAAATCATTGATGTAGGTGGGCCTTCTTTCTATTTGTTTCTTTCATTGGTTAATTAATAAAGAAACTGCTTGGCCTGATAGGTCAGAACATAGGTGGGTGGAGTAGACAGAAGAGAATGCTGGGAAGAAGGGAAGTGAGTCAGATGCCACGGCTTTTCTCTCCAAGTTGGACGCAGGTTAGAATCTTCCTGGTAAGCCACCACTTCATGATGCTACACAGATTATTAGAAATGGGTTAAGCAAGATATGAGAGTTAGCCAGTAAGAGGCTAGTGCTAATGGGCAAGGCAGTGTTTAAATGAATACAATTTGTGTGTTGTTATTTCAGGTGTAAAGCTAGTCATGTGGGAGCCAGGAGGGACGAAAAGCAGGCCTGCCCACCGCATTTTCTACAATTGGTGCTTTAATGTGATGGATTAAATCCACTTAAAAACCTGAGAGGGCTTTAAAAAATGGAGAGAGAATTTAACAGAGCTTTTTGCTGTTTGCTAGGACGTGCCATAGAGAGATTTCCTGTTGTAGCAATAGCGGCAAAAAAACAAAAAAGCTGCATTATTTTAAAATGTGGCTTCCTGGGGCTGTGCCGCCAGTGTAAACGCTGGTTTAAAGCATTTCAATGGCTTTTATGGGACTGGATATTTGTGTTCCTGCTTGGGATACCAAAAAGAAAGAATTCTGAGACCATGCCAATGGCTCACTGCTCCCCGCCTGCACCTGAGCAGACGGCAGGATCAAGCTCAGGCAGGTGGGAGAGCATGGTGGATTTCTGCCACCATACAGAGAGATGTTTCCAGGCTCCGCAGTGCTCTGCCTGTCAGATATGGCTGTAACTTGGAAGAAAAGTGTTTCTGTGCCAGACGCTCAGTCTCAAAGTTAATCTGCTGAGTGCGGTTCCTACCTGGTGACCCCAGAGTTAATAGAAAATGGTATGTCGTCCATTTTGAAATTGGAGAGAGGTGGAGCCAACATCCATAGCAGCCTACTGCTCTGCAGCTCAGAGGCGGAACTGATTCAGTCACAAGCGGCTCTGCAATATTGGACTGGTACCTGCTTTTAACCTAGGAATGTCACAGCTTAGAAAACAGACCATGCACTAGGACAGATTCAGACATAAAAGACCTCTAAATGGGTCATAGTGTTGACATACATAGGCTTGGGAGAAAAAAGAAAAAGAATATAGAGATTAAAGTTAATGCTTTAAAAAGGGGTAAAGTCTTTAAAGAGACAAAGTACAGAGAGTTATAGATGAAAAGAAATAAAGAAAAATAAGCCAAGTAAAAATGGAAAATTCACAGAATTTGGATTCTGTATATTGTATTTTCTTTGACCTTTTTGACTGTGAAGGAGCTAAATACAGAGAGACATTTCATTACATGGGCTGTTAAGCTGAACCTGCAGATATGTTCTAAAAGTATCTTGACTTCAGAATTTTAATCTAAGGATATCATGCTTTGGAAAAGAGTTTCTTCTTTTGTTTTCACAGAGGATGAGACCCTGTGGATTGCTTCTATTCCAATATGGTATGATAGACCACGCCCTTCTGAAAGGTTGCTGTGAACACCCTCAAAAAATTACTTTGCTCAACTGGCGACTGACATGAACCTGACACACAGGTTACACCTTGAAAGATCTGATTAACAGCATCCCCATTCAGCATGAAACAGTTTGGAGAGAAAAAACTGTGCCCGTATTCCCACATATTGTTTACAAATGTTCTTTTGCATTTAAAGGGGGATATTATATAAATATGGATAATTTGCATTGGTATAGATTATAAGGTCAATTTTGTTATATGTATATGTATTTCTGATATTGACTAAGGTATTGTGATTGTATAGTTTATTTTAAAAATGTAACATATAATTAGGAAATATAGGTTGTTAATGGATAATCATCAATAATAGTCAAGTTTATAGTCATGTTAGTTGGATTTTCTGGATATATAGAGATATATTTCAGTAAGAGAGGCATTCTTCATATCTTTCAAAGACTACAGAATATGACATTTAATGTTTTAATAACTTAGGATGTTTCATGAATATGAGACACGTTTGCTCCTGGCAGCACCAATCTACATCAAGGGGAAGATGGGCATTGAAGAGGCTCCTTATGGAGTTGGTTACCCATTTGGACAAGAAACTGCTCTTGCCTGGACTGATGCATAAACTGGACACAAAGAACCCACAGAGAGAAGACACTGAACTTTCCTAAAGGTGAAATGGTCTTTCGGAGTTCCTGATTGATGAAGTAGTCTGTGGGACATTCTGCATAATACAAAGGAAAGTGACTGAACTGTCTTTGAAATTTTCTGATTCATGGAAATGTCTGCTTCATACTATGGGGCTGTAGGCTGATGATGGATGCCCCAACGGTACAAAATACTTTGGGTGACTGTCCAGACAGTGAGATGTCTCTGTCATTTCTAGAGTTTTGGAGGTTGCTTACTTCCTGTTTACTTAGGTAATATTATATCCTTCTGGATTCTTTGATGGACTTGAAGAATGGATAGTCATAGTTTCAGTTTTCCTTATTTATTATAAAGGATAAAATAGATCTAAATATTGTAACTGTAATTCTTGCTTGATAACTGTTTTATTATATGTAATTTTACTATTGTAAAATAAAAGCCTTTCTTTTTTAAACAGAAAAAGGAGAAATGAAGTAGGTGGGCCTTCTTTCTATATGTTTCTTTCATTGGTTAATTAATAAAGAAACTGCTTGGCCTGATAGGTCAGAACATAGATGGGTGGAGTAGACAGAACAGAATGCTGGGAAGAAGGGAAGTGAGTCAGACACCATAGCTCTTTTCTCCAAGATGGAGGCAGGTTAGAATCTTCCTGGTAAGCCACCACTTCATGATGCTACACAGATTATTAGAAATGGGTTAAGCAAGATATGAGAGTTAGCCAGTAAGAGGCTAGTGCTAATGGGCAAGGCAGTGTTTAAATGAATACAATTTGTGTGTTGTTATTTCGGGTGTAAAGCTAGTCGTGTGGGAGCCAGGCGGGACAAAAAGCAGGCCTGCCCACAGCTCCATCTACAACACATTACCTTTTTAGTGGCAGCCTTCAGAAATACTGATCATTATGTGCACTTCCAGGAATCATAAGACTAGCTTTGAAACATGAATGTAAGCCTTTTTGATAATGTATAACTTGACTCTGTGTACCTGTAAAACTAATAACATTTATATGATACCAATATCTGCAAGTAGTATAAGCAGTAGTGCAGATACTTCATAACATGGATTCAGTTATCTCTGAGTGTCAGTATATAAACCTGGACAGTCTGTGGAACCACTAACAGTGGGA
Source organism: Microtus agrestis (assembly GCA_902806775.1). Classification (NCBI taxonomy): domain Eukaryota; kingdom Metazoa; phylum Chordata; class Mammalia; order Rodentia; family Cricetidae; genus Microtus; species Microtus agrestis. The sequence goes on from CADCXT010000752.1 coordinate 398,286, forward strand.
CCAGGATTTATAACTAGTATATGAACTGGCTTCTTGGAGCACATTCCTTTTGGAGGGATACCTTGTTTAGTCTAGATATAGAGATAAGGCCTTGGTTATCCCTCAAAGTCATGTGTCAGATTTTGTTGATTCCCCATCTAGAAATGCACCATTTCTGTAGAGTGGATAGGGGTAGAGTGGGGGTAAAGATGGAGCTAGAGAAGGGGTGGGAATGGAAATGGAAATAGCTATTTAAAATGAGAAAATATTGTTTTAAAAATAAAATAAAAGAAACATTTCTTTAGGTTGCCAGCATTTGCAGTATTCCCTGCTTTGCAAGGTAAAGTCTTTATAATGAGATATTTCTATTACTTGCTTAAACCTAATGTGGATGATGTCCAGAAAATTCATCAGAAGACACAGTTTTTGCAAGAGTATCACAATAGAAATGTATTTGTCATCTTTAATGTACACAACAGACAGTTATCAGCTTTAATCTTCTTAATCTTTTATAAATTAGCATAGTTAGCATTTGTAAATTCATCATTTCTTTATGAAAATGAATTTAATAACTTTAGAACGAATTTTTGATTTGATATCTTCTGGACATGATATGGTAGAAGAAAAACACAGAGCAGGGCGATGGTGGCACACGCCTTTAATCCCAGCACTCGGGAGGCAGAGACCAGCCTGGTCTACAGAGCTAGTTCCAGGACAGGCTCCAAAGCCACAGAGAAACCCTATCTCGAAAAACCAAAAAAAAAAAAAAAAAACAAAGAAAAACACAGCACCTTCGATTGCCTGTATAAGGTAAGACAATTATAGATTCCAGCTTGGAGGCATAGGAATTCCCAAGCGTACCTTCTTTCCTGAGCAACAATTGGCATTTGATGGACAGTAGGGCTAATATTTGCTTTTTTAGGAGTATGGACACAGGTAGGCTTTCATTGTATATCTAAATAATTTATAAAGTAATGACATCAAGAGGTGAAGAAAATATGATAGGGAATTTTGCAGGGTGTGAGGGATGAATAATATATATATATATATACATATATATATATTCAAAGAATAAATAAAACTATAAAATTTGTTTCATGACAGAATTGTGTTAGAGTAGATAAATAAAGCAAATTAATAGATTATATTACAAAATCATGGCAGACCTCTATAAACACTTTACTTGTATCTTCCAGTTATAAATGCATACTCTATACATTCTCCCATTGGTCTCATTCTTGTTTTCTAATTGCTCCATTTTTTATATCATTTGTCTCCTAGATTCTGCATATATGATTATAAATATGATGTTTGTTTTTTTAATCTGATATATGTGTCCAAACAAAAATATACACCTCAATGTTGTTTTATTAAAAAAACATGATCTCATTTTTGTTATACCTATATCTTACTCATATTATTACAAATCTAATTTTATTTATCCTTTAGTTATTGCTGGACATCTTTAATGATTGCATGATTCAGATATGGGACAGTGTCATAATAAACATTTTTATGTTGGAATCTCTATGATCATATGTTACCCTTGATTACTTGGAGTATATACCCAGAAAGGACATTCCTAGAATATAAGAAAATTTAAATTTTCTGACTTTATATATTTAGCTTAATATTTTTTCTTCTTCTTCTTTGTGTATGTCACATAATCTTACTAAGTAACACATACTAGCTTGGAAATTTGTTGGTCATTCATGTTCTCTGAAAATGTGTGACCATCTTCCTTCTATGCCCAGATTTCTGGGATTACTGGTAAATCTACACACACAAATTTTAAAAACTAAGTGATAAAATTGTTTCAATAACGAAATGTTACTATTTTATTTTTTGAAAACTTTTCATTAAATTTGCCACCAAAATTCCACATTTTTTCAAATTAATTTAATCTCTGTAATCATTCTTTTCTATTACTAGTCAAACATGTTCAAAAATGTTATTTGCCATCATAAAGCAACTATAGTTATTTTTTAATATGCAATAAATTTGCCAAGATATGCTAGAAAATTAAATATAAGTCAATTTTCTTTTCCCATTCTTGCTTCAGGAAGTTATTTACTAGTGTTTATTCCTTTACCTTTCATTCATAAGTCTGTAAGGTTAAGATTTGCATTATTCTGGGTTTTTGTTTGACCTGCAAACCACCAGTAAATGTTTTAAACCTTAAAGCAGTGACTAATATTTTTAAATTATTTTCTTGAAAGACTGGATCTGATATTATTCAGCCTAAAGGTCACATGCTTAAAATAAACCAAAGAGAAGCTCTGTTAACAAACCTAATTTTTCTAAGTTTCCAATTTTTAAGGTTTCCATAATACAGAGACACACTTTGCTGTCATTTTTCCACAGAGCTAGACCCTACAAGTTTTTCTGCAATACTCAACAATAATAATTATTTCCAATAACACACACTCTTATGTTGAAATAGCAGCGGTGGGGCTGCGTCCCCAACACCCCGGCCGCTTGCACGGCTAGCTTTACCCGAAATAATTACATGGACACTGTATTCTTTTAAGCACTGCTTGGCCCATTAGCTTCAACCTCTTAACCCATTTCTAATCATCTATGTAGCACAATGAGGTGCGCTTACCGGGAAGATTCTAGCCTACATCCATCTTGGGTCGGAGTTTCATCCCTCTGCCTCAGAGAGCAGAGCTATTCCGTCTGCCCGCTAGACAGGAGCATGGTGTCTCTCTCTAAGGCGTCTGGCTCTGAGCAGAGCTGCATGCTTTCTGACCTCACTTCCTCTTCCTCTCAGCATTTTCTTCTGTTTACTCCACCCACCTATGTTCTAACCAATCAGGACCAAGCAGTTTATTTATTGCTTATCTAGTGAAATCAACAGATTGATATGACAGTCCCACATCACTTCCCCTTTTTCTGTTTAAACAAAAAGGAAAGGCTTTAACTTTAATATAGCAAATACAATATTACCTAAGCAAATAAAAAGTGAGCAATTTTCAAACTCTAGAAATGACAGAGACATCTCGCTGCCTGGACAGTCACCCAAAGTTCCTCTGTACCGTTGGGGCATCCATCTTCGGCCTAAAGGCCCATAGTTTTCAGCAGACATTCCACAAAGCAGGAAATTTCAAAGGCAGTCACTATCTGCTTGTCCTGAAGAATGTCTTGCAGACTCTTTCATGAATCAGGAACCCTGAAAGATCATCTCACATTTAGGCAAGTTCTGTAGTCCTCTCTCTGCGGGTTCTCTGTGTCCAGTTTATGCAATAGTCCAGGCAAGAGCAGTTTCTTGCCCAAATGGCTATCAAAATCCATAAGGATCCTCTTCGATGCCCATATTCCTGAAGTAGATCGGTGCTGCCAGGAGCAGAGTATCTCATTGTCATGAAAAGTCCTAAGTTATTAAAACATTTAAAATGCCATATTCTCTAGCCTTTGAAAGACATGAAGAATGCCTATCTGAAATATATCCATGCACATCTAGAAAATCTAACTAACATGACTACAAGCTTGACCATTATTGATGATTATCCATTAGCAACCTATATACATTACATTTTTAAATGAACTACACAATCGCAGTACCTTAACCAAGATCAGAAATACATATACATATAACAAAATTGACCTTAAATATCTATCAATAAAGCAAAATCTATACTAATGCAAATTATTCATACCTATATCATATCCCCCTTTAAATGTAAAAGAATATTTATAAACCATATTTGGGAACATGGGCGCAGTTTTTTCTTTCCAAACTGCTTCCTGCTGAATGGGGGCGTCGTTAATTAGGTTTTTCATGGTATAACCTGTGTGCTAGTTTCATCTCAGTTGGCAGTTGAGCGAAGCAATTTTCTGAAGATGTTCACAGCAACCCTTCAGGAGGGCATGGTCCATCATACCATATCGGAATAGAAGAAATGAACAGGGTCTCATCCTCTGTGCAAACAAAACAAGAAACTCCTTTCCAAAGTATCATGTCCTTAGTCAAGGCATTTTCAGAATATCTGTGTCGGATTAGTTCAGCAGCATTTATAAACAAATATCTTTTAGCAGCTGTTGCTCCTTCCTCAGCATTCAAACAATTCAAAGAGAGCATAATAGCATACAGTATCAAGATTCTCTGTGTATTTTCCATCTTTGTGCGTTTTATTTTAACCTCTATTTTGTTTATTTTTACCTTTATTTTATATTTTCTGTATCTTTGTCCTGGAATAACTCTGTAGACCAGACTGTCCTTGAACTCTCAGAGATCCTTCTGTCTCTGCCTCCCAGGCATTGGGATTATAGGTGTATGCTACCACACCTTGAACTCACAGAGATCTGTTTGTCTCTGCCTTCTAGGCACTGGGATTAAAGGCGTGTACTACCGCACACACAACTGTCTTCCTTTTTTAATTGTTTTTTTACTTTAAGAACTTCAACTCTTAGTCTGCATATATTTTCAACACACTGTAAATCATTTAGAAATTTTCTTTTTCTTTGAATCTCTCTTTACTGTATATCTCTCTTTTTCTGAATACATGAGTCTTCAATTTACCAAGCAATCTCAGTAGGACTAAAGCCGGGGCTTTGCCAGCTAGATCCAGTCCATTCCTTAGCTTTCTGCCATTCCAACCTTGTGGCTGAGGAACCGGCCAGAGCCGCCTTCAGTGCCACAACTCTACAGTGTTTCAAGGTCCTTGCCAGCAAGCGAGCTTCCGCAGCCTGTGCTTGCAAACCTCACGAACCGCCTGCGTTAAAGAGTCAGAGTTTGCCCTGGCAGGACAGCCCAGAAAGCCGGCATTTTTAAATGGCGCAGCTTTTTTCCTGCTATGTCTGAAAACCGAAAACCATGCGTTCAGCTTTTCGTAAACACAGTTTAAGTGTTTTGTGGCAGGACCTCTTAATGAGATGCAGGGTTTTGCAGCTGAAGCTGAGTCAGGAAGCCTCTCTTAGATGAGAGCTCTAGCAAGCAGAGCAGACCCAAGAAACTGCTGCTACCAAGAAAACAAACATGCTTTACTCTTTCCCAAGCTTTCTTGGTCTTTCAGTGGAATCAGTTGTCCATGTGGGCGCCATCTGTTGAAATAGCAGCGGTGGGGCTGCGTCCCCAACACCCCGGCTGCTTGCACGGCTAGCTTTACCCGAAATAATTACATGGACACTGTATTCTTTTAAGCACTGCTTGGCCCATTAGCTTCAACCTCTTAACCCATTTCTAATCATCTATGTAGCACCATGAGGTGCGCTTACCGGGAAGATTCTAGCCTACATCCATCTTGGGTCGGAGTTTCATCCCTCTGCCTCAGAGAGCAGAGCTATTCCGTCTGCCCGCTAGACAGGAGCATGGTGTCTCTCTCTAAGGCGTCTGGCTCTGAGCGGAGCTGCATGCTTTCTGACCTCACTTCCTCTTCCTCTCAGCATTTTCTTCTGTTTACTCCACCCACCTATGTTCTAACCAATCGGGACCAAGCAGTTTATTTATTGCTTATCCAATGAAATCAACAGATTGATATGACACTCCCACATCACTCTTCCATATTAATATTTGGAGGATTAATATCTGTGAAATTTTGAATTAAGAATTAAAACAGAATTTGTGGTTTTCTTACTAGAATTTAAGTCATTCAAAATTTATTTTTGATTAGTATACCCACATGTAGGATATTCACGTTCCTCTATTAAGTGTAATCCATCAGTATTAAACATTTTTATCAGTCCATGTAATTTTTTTCCATTTTGTTCTATTTATATTATTCATATTCTGGAAACTAATGAAATATAAATTATCTTCCAAGTTAGGCTGAGTCCTGAGATTTGTCAAATTTTTATTTAGATTTGTATCAAAAATATGCATATATAATATTGTTGTTCAATCTAGAAAATCACAGTCTGCCCAATAAATATTAGCCTGAGCCCCTCAAATAAATTGTAAATTAACATCTAAAAGTTATATAAGACAAATTTCTAGAATTAGAGCATCTCATGTTTTCAGTATTTTGATAACCACTTCTGCTTTTTAAGTATATTAGTATATTTACTAACTACACTATATGTTTAAATAATAGAAGTATAATTATTAACTGTTTAAATTAATTATTTAAGCTGAATCACACAGTAAATTCAGATATATTTATTAAAATTATGCTAGTTTATGAAATAGATTTTGATGTCTGTGCCTCTAATGTATTTTAACATTAATGATCTAATAGTGCTGGTATTGATTTTTAATATATTTAGGTAATGCAGTAGTCTATTACAATTTTATTATTTACAATGATCATATAATACTTAGATTGAATTTATTCATTCATTGATTTTTACTTGTTTACTGTTTTGTTTTTAGCATGAAATAAAAGCAGTAATATATAGCTCCATTGATACTAGCTGAAAAAGTCATTATTGCATTTATTCGGCATTATTTGTGTATTATTTTGTTGTTTCCCTTGTATTATTTGCACATTTTATTTGTAATTAAAAAGTATTAATATCTTCCTAGAGTAGTATTTGTTTGATTGTTTCTTTTTGTTTTTTGAGACAGGGTTGATATTTGTACCCTTAACTGCCCTAGAACTCTCTCTGTAGACAATATTGGCCTCAAAATCAAAAAGATCTGCATGAATTTGTATCACGAGTGATGGGCTTAAAGTCATGAACCTCCTCAGCCACACTCTAAAAATACTTCCTTAAGAAGAGAAATTTTTCAATAACTCATTACAGAATAGCCATATAGTTATCACATTGGCTTGGTACTGTTATTTTACTTTCCCAATCAGTATAATTTCAATAATCATTTAAAATTCTATTATATTAAAATATATCTACCCTTTAAGCAACACTCAAATATTCTTTTTTTTGAGTTTGAAGTTTTTTTTTTAATAGCACCAAAATAAATATGAATGTTTACAAGACTGGATGCCAGAACCTCAACAGAAATGGAGACTAGAATATAAATATTGTATTTAAAAATCCACAGAATTTTATTTCCTTCTACAATAAAGTAAATTTACTCAATGTGTAACTAAATACACATTATTTTTATGGGTTTGTAATGCTTTTCACTAAAATTTATGAATGATGAACCATGCTTTGTCAGGCTACATGCCTCAATTTTTAAAAATATGGATTAATGTGGCATATTAATGTTTAATAAATAAAGTTTTCTTGAAAATCAGAGGGCAAAATAGCCATACTAGTCAATTATATAGACCAGGGAGTGGTATCACAAACCATTTTTCCCCAGGACTCAGGAGACAGAGGCAAATGGATATGAGTTCAAGGCTAGGCTACACAAGATTTATCCAGAAACAGATTCAGGTGGTGATGACTCGCACCTTACTCCTAGTGTTTGGGAGTCACTTGCAAGATCAATATGTGTGTGTGTGTGTGTGTGTGTGTGTGTATTATAATATATAGTTTATTTATATACATATAAAGTTTGAACTTTTATTTTTAAATTTTATTTTATTTATTTATTTATTTTATTTTTCTCCATTAACAGCTTCACCTGGGTGTGGGGCAACAGAACCAATCCCAGTACAACCATGGGTGTGGGGTTCCTCATAGTCTCCCCAGGGCGATGGTTCCTGCAATGATCTCTAGGGGGAAACAGCTCCCAGCAGATCCCCTCCCCCCTCCCATACAAAGGCAGGCAGCTATCAAGTGGAGAGCACCAGTCAGAGTTAACCATGGTGTCAGAGCAAAGGAGAAGGGACTGAGACAAGGAGAGACCCTCCTCTCGAGTGGTGAAGCAATCCCTCTCTCCTGGGAACAGAGGGGTCCCGATGACTCCTAGGTCGAGTGGGGACCAGGCCTTTTTTTTTCCCTTACCCTTCCTAGGGTTCCCAGGGCCCTGCCTTAGGTTGGGGGATTATCCTGCCATAAGTCGCCTGTCCTTGGAGCTCCTCAAATAAAAGGCATCTAGCAGGATTAAAGTAATCATATCACAGGGCACCCTGTCTTAGGCCATGTGGAGAGCGCCCTCATACCTGAACCATGCCATGTTGAGCCGGTTTCTACAAGCTCTGTATGGTGTGCTCTTCAGGCGAGGATCCACACTAACTCCCGTCATTGGGCCCCTGCGTCTGTCATTAATGAAAAGACTGTGAGGAGCTCCTCAAACAAAAGATATAATGATATAATTTTGGCACCAATAACTCCATCTCCAGATAAGAAGAAAGGGCTTTTTCCCAACCCAGTATTCACCTTTTAGTCTGGCCTATGGTATGACCACTTTCCTACGTGCCTACTCCACATAAAGTTACGTGTGCTGCCTGCCAAAAAATTAGGGCAGTGTAAAAGGGATCAAAATCCAAAATTTTTAACATATGCATTAAAACCAAACACTTTACAACATGTGTCAAACTTTACCCATTATCTATAAGCAGTTACAAATATCATTAGCTCAAATTCAGTGGGAGTACAATGACATACATTGTTGTTATCAAATACCACCAGTTCCAGCCTCTGGGCAACAGTCACAGGAACCCCCAATTTTCCCCCTTCTTAAGTGAAGAGAGGTTAATATTTTAATTAAAATGAGTTCTGTGTCCCAAAGTTTAAAGCAGTCTGATGTTTAGTCTGCAACTCAGCTCCAAAGCAGACCAGAGTTCAAGCTGCAGAAGCAGTTTAGCATTTGTGCTCCAGGACAGGTGGGGTAGCCAGGGTGAGGCGAGCTGGATTCAGGTACATGAAGCACATCCTGGCCCTTATGTCAGCCGGGTCTCCCTGGACTCTGGGGGCTGGATGACACCATTCAGAGTGGTGTAGCTGGTTTTGTCAGCAGGCACTCCTTTCCTTGGGGGTAGGGAAGATCGGACCAAGGATCTCTCCTCAATCACCTCTGGAAGTCTGGAACTCCTCTGTGTCCGCAGCCTCGACATCACGTTCAGATTTCATTTTCTTTCTGTGAAAAAAGCACAAACACATCCTCGACCCCAAATATATATAGGTCGTGTTTTTTCATGATGCATTGCGAGGGCTTTTTCACCTTGTCTTAGCAAAGGTCAGCTTGGTGTCAACAAGCCAGATCCGTTTGCATCAGGATCTGCTGGCAACTTGTATGAGTTGCTTTGAAGGAGCCTTGTTATGCTCCATAATTTTTATTATAATTAGCCATATATGCAGTTCCTCCATTGGAAGAGCCAATTGTAAAATTTAGCATAAAATCCTTTAAGGGATTTTTTGCTATAGCTTTAGCAAAATACAGGTGCATAAATTGTAGCAATGATCTAGGAAAAGACCATTGTTTTTGGCCTTTGAATTTAGCAAAGGCAAATATCCAGGAATCAATCTTAAAATTATCAATGAGTCTACTGTTTAGTATAAGAAAACTTGATCATAGTCAAAATTTTGTTAAAGCATTTTCCAGATTCTATCCTGTCGTTTTATATCAGACAGGCTACTGGTTTAAATTAAGAGCTTAATATCTTAACTAACAAAATTGATAAGATTTAGCCATAAGCCTCATTTTTTATAAAACTGTTGTAGAATACGTTTTACATTTAATATACATACTTGCCATAGCTGAATTATAATTAATATACTGTATTTGTTGATTATTGTATACTTTATCTGTTGATTTATACTTTACCTGCTTGAGTACCTGTTAGGCAGCTGTTTTAAGCTCTCTATTTGAAACTGTATTATGTAAGAATTTTACCTAGCAGCTCAAGGTCTCCTATAAGAATATTATCACTAGAGCTTTAATTATTGGACATCCAACCAAAAGTTTGTAAGCTAACCTTTTTTTTTTTTTTAGTTTTTTTTAATGGAAAAAAAGAAATTTCTGCCTCCTCCCCGCCTCCCATTTCCCTCCCCCTCCTCCCACTCCTCCCTGCCTTCCCCCTCCTCCCCCTCCTTATCCAGACCGAAGTGCAGTCAGGGTTTGTTGAAATAGCAGCGGCGGGGCTGCGTCCCCAACACCCCAGCCGCTTCCACGTGGCTAGCTTATGCCCGAAATAACAACACACATACTATATTCATTTAAGTACTGCTTGGCCCATTAGCTTCAACCTCTTAACCCATTTTTAATCATGAGAGAAGGACCCCAAGGTGCGCTTACCGGGAAGATTCTAGCCTACACCCATCTTGTGTCAGAGTTTCATCCCTCTTCCTCAGAGAGCAGAGCTATCCTGTCTGCCCGCTAGACAGGAGCATGGTGTCTCTCTCTGAGGCATCTGGCTATGAGCGGAGCTGCATGCTTTCTCACCTCACTTCCTCTTCCTCCTCGCATTTTCTTCTGTTTACTCCACCCACCTATGTTCTAACCAATCGGGCCAAGCAGTTTATTTATTGCTTAGCCAATGAAATCAACAGATTGATATATGACACTCCCACATCAAGGGTTCCCTGCCCTGTGGGAAGTACAAAGTACAAAGTCCATGAGCTGCAGAGAAGAAGGTATATTCTTTTCTTTTTGGGTGGAATGTTCTATAGATGTCTGTTAAGTCCATTTTATTCATTACCTCCATTAATTCTCTTATTTCTCTGTTAGGTTTCAGTCTGATTGACCTGTCCATTGGTGAGAGAGGAGTGTTGAAGTCTCCTACTATTAGTGTGTGCAGTTTGATGGCAGCCTTGAGTTTTAGTAATGTTTCTTTTACGTACGTGGGTGCTTTTACATTAGGGGCATAGATATTCAGGATTGAGACTTCCTCCTGATGAATTGTTCCTGTTATGAGTATAAAATGTCCCTCTCCATCTCTTCTGATTGATTTAAGTTTGAAATCAACTTTGTTAGAAATTAGTATGGCCACCCCTGCTTGTTTCTTAGGTCCATTCGCTTGATAAGCCTTTTCCCAGCCCTTTACTCTGAGTAGTTGCCTGTCTTTGTGTTTGAGGTGTGTTTCTTGTAGACAGCAGAGTGTTGGATCCTGTTTCCGTATCCAATCTCTTAGCCTGTGCCTTTTTATAGATGAGTTGAGACCATTGACATTAAGTGATATTAATGTCCAGTGGTTGTTCATTCCGGTCATTTTTCTAGTAGTAGAGTTTGTGTGTTTCCCTTCTTTGAGATGTGTTGGTGAAGGGACTCTAGATATCTGAGTTATTGTGGGCCTTTTTGGACTCCTTGGTTTGTGATTTTCCTTCTATTACTTTCTGTAAGGCTGGATTTGTGGCTACATACTGTTTAAATTTGTTTTTATCTTGAAAAATTTTGTTTTCTCCATTTATAGTGAACGAAAGTTTGGCTGGGTATAGTAGTCTGGGCTTGCATCCATGGTCTCTTAGTTTCTGCAGTACATCTATCCAGGACCTTCTGGCTTTCATGGTTTCCCAAGAGAAGTCAGGTGTAAGTCTGATGGGTTTGCCTTTATAAGTAACTTGGCCTTTTTCCTTTGCAGCTCTTAATATTCTTTCTTTATTCTGTATGCTTTGTGTTTTGATTATTATATGGCGAGGGGATGTTCTTTTTGATCCAGCCTATTTGGTGTTCTGTATGCTTCTTGGATCTTCATAGGTATATCTTTCTTTAGGTTGGGAAAGTTTTCTTCTATAATTTTATTAAATATATTTTCTGGACCGTTGAGCTGCACTTCTTCTCCTTCTCCAACTCCAATTATTCTTAGGTTTTGTCTTTTTATTGTGTCCCAGATTTCCTGAATGTTTTGTGATGAGAGCTTGTTGGATTTGCTGTTTTCATTGATCAGTGCGTTTATTTTCTCTATGGTATCTTCAGCGTCTGAGATTCTTTCTTCAATCTATTGTATTCTGTTGGTTATACTCGTTTCTGTAGTTTCTATTCGTTTACCTAGATTCTCTATGTCCAGACGGCCCTCTGTTTGTGTTTTCTTCCTTGTCTCCATTTCAGTTTTCAGGTCTTGAACTGTTTCCATTATCTGTTTGATTGTTTTTCCTTGGTTTCCTAGGGTATCATTCACTGATTTATTCAGTTCTTCAAACTTTCTGTTATACTTCTCATCTATTTCTATGAGGGTATCATTCACTGATTTATTAAATTCTTCAAACTTTCTGTTATACTTCTCATCCATTTCCATGAGGGCGTTTTTTACATGCTGTTTAAGGATATGAATCACTTTCAAAGATTCCATTTTTTCTCCTTCTTCTTGATTAAGGTGTTCATGTCCTCCTGATGTGGGGTCCCTGGGTTCAGGTGGTTTCATGTTGTTTTTCAGATTGTTTGGTGAATTCTTGCATTGGCGCCTGCCCATCTCTTCCTCCAAATGCTCCCCTAAGGATCTTCTTTTACAGAATCAGGTCTCCTTGCCCACTGATGTTACTTCCCAGTGTTGGGACTTTCCCGTGATGGCTCTCTAGGTGCCCCAGTGATGGATCTCCTGGAGCCAAGATCAGCTCTCCTTGCTGGTTGGGAAGCTTGTAAACAAGGCGCCTACCTGCGCGGTGCAGGCAGGCTACTGAGGACAGAGGAATTCGCGCCCGCCCGGCTGCCCTCCTGATACTGCCCCAGCGCCCAGACAGGCTGAGCTGGGTGATGTTATTTGCCCAGAGATGGCAGGGAGAGAGAAGTGAGGGAGGGTTCTGGGTACCCGCTGGGTTAGGTATGAAGAGAGAGGCGGTATGCAGGAGTATAGGGCCTGCAGGAAATAGTTCCTTGACCCGGGCTGCGGCCGCGGGTCAGACACTCACTCACCCCGGGAAGGTTCTTCTGATGCCGAGATCAGCACTCCTTGCTGGTTGGGTAGCTTGTAAACAAAGCACCTACCTGCGCGGTGCAGGCAGGCTATTGAGGACAGAGGAATTCGCGCCCGCCCGGCTGCCCTCCGGATACTGCCCCAGCGCCCAGACAGGCTGAGCTGGGTGATGTAATTTGCCCAGAGATTGCAGGGAGAGAGAAGTGAGGGAGGGTTCTGGGTACATGCTGGGTTAGGTATGAAGAGAGAGGCGGTATGCAGGAGTATAGGGCCTGCAGGAAATAGTTCCCTGACCCGGGCTGCAGCCGCGGGTCAGCGACTCACTCACCCCGAGAAGGTTCTTCTGGTGCCGAGATCAGCACTCCTTGCTGGTTGGGTAGCTTCTCTCAAATATTCTTGACAATATTACTGCCTTCATCAAAATGATATCTTCAACTTTATTTTCTCATATATTTCGGCTTATATATTATTTAAACTTTAAATACTTCTAAGGGGCAAAAAAGAAAAGAAAATATAACATGATCCAATTTTTAAAATTACATTAATTATGCTATCCAATTGTTTCTTGGAAATATACACAGAAAGGAAGGAATCATTACTTTAAGAATCTGCCACAATACATTATCTGTATCAGCGGACATATGAGCAATTTACTCATTTTCACATTTCAGTAGCAGAAATAACTATCAAAACATCATCAGTGTCCCGTAATACAAAGACTCTATTCAAAGACTCCCTCCCTCCTTGTCCCAGTCACAATTTACCATCCCTGCCACTCTGGGAGTTGATTTCACTGCTGCTATTGCCTATATATACCACCAACGTTCAGTGAATTTCTAGAAGCCTTGCTTTGCAGGCTTAAACATCTGACAGGTGAAAGCTGAAAAGGACTTTGCAAATCTATCCTCAATTTCGTTTTACATCACAAACTTCTCTAAGAATCTGCCCTTTCACCGGAAGAAATTGCTTTTCCAAAGATCCAACCATTACAAAGGCCAGTGGAGCAATTCTTGTTAGTCCAATTTGCTGTCTTGTTCAAGTAGGGTACTTCATAGACCCACAAAGTCCACCAAACAGAAATTTACTGTGTGGGCCAGGGAGCCTCAACAGGGCAGAAATCCTTCAAGTAAATGCTCTTTAAGATGGAAGAACTGGTGCAGTGGGCTCCCAATTATCTGTAACTCCAGTTTCATGGAACCTGATAACATCATAAGTGTTCCATTGGCATCAGGCCTGCATGTGCACACATGAAAGAAAATAAAGCTTACATAAATTCTATTATTCCACATATTTCTTCATTTTTCCTCTTATATTTATTAATAACTCATGAAGTTTATGTGGTAGTGAATTTCTGCAAGCTGCATTGCTGGGGAAATATGCATTTGTCTAAAGGGTAAGGAAAATTTAAAATTTGTATTTTCCTTGTGGTCCAGTACTATGTTCTGCCAACTTCCTATAAAATTAACACATCTGGGAATAGGAGAAGAATGGAGGCAATTGCATTAGGATGACACTCTTCTTTCAGTCATATTTATGTGAAAAATAGTTGGCAAGATCAATCTCAGTTTCATGTGATTTCAAATGAATAATAGTGCAATATTGATATGAAATCTCTAGAATCTAATTGGATGAGCTGCACTGTGATTGGTTAATATTTCAAACATAAGAGCTTTCTATGCATTGATTTCTGCACATTTCTTGCAATAATTTATTTAATTTGCTTGATTGATTGATTTTTTGAATTGTAGGACACAATTATTTGAATGAAGTACCTACATCACAAGTTAATATAGAGTTGTGTTCCTGCATTAAGTACCATTTTAGAAAATGTGATTGAATTTTCACAGAAATTAATTAATGGATGTGATATATTTCTTTGCTGTTTGAATTAGATATAGAAATAAGGAAAACGGGGGGCATAAGTTTACTTTAGCTTATTATAAAAATAGTCTCAATTTTGTTTTTAAATTCTAATAGCTATTACTTATGATATCAGGTGCTTTCAAAAAGTGTCATACCAAAATAATGGACTTTAATGTATCATATTTTGTATCAAATAAGTCACAAATAGCACAGGTTACTCTGAACGAAGGAAAAAATTGGATACCATTTATTCAAATACTCTAGAATAATACTAAATACTTACAAACCATATAAATAACATGTAATTTGTCTAAAAAGTTTATTCTGAAGGAAACACGTAACAGTACTTTTAAAATTATTTGTTTTTGTTATAAATTATAATGTCATAACTCAAGTGAAAGCTATACATTTACTGTGATAAAATAACTGTTGAAAGAAATAATTTTCAAGTTCAAAGTTTCTAGAAGACGTCAGCAGGCTTTATATTTTATGGGTAACTTCCAATAGAATTCTTTTATGTAGAAATCATCTCAGATTTTTCTGCTTACAGCAACCAAAAGATTTTGTGAGGAATGTTTGCTTTATGCAGTGTAATTTCAAATACTAGAAAATATTAATCATACTTGAAAACTTTATGGAACAATAAGCAACACTTAAACTAGTGATTTACTAAAGAACTGTGTAACAGAACTTTGCAAGGAAAGCATAGAAAATTAATCATTGTAACCAGAGATGCAAGATGTATTGGAGGGTTCTGATCCCTCATCTGGTTCCCAAATGATTTTTTGGTTATTTCTTCAGAGAGAAATATGTTAGAGTAGCATTTAAAGGTGCATAGAATATGTTATAGCAGCATTAAAAGATGCATAGAAAAACTACTTCTCAGGAAAAAAAAATGTCTGTCCTTGATGAAAAACTATCATTCTAGTTTGTCTATATTCCTACCTTGTAGTGTAGTCTTTTACAGAGCACAGCCATGATGGTTCATATGTCGCTTGCTCAAAGAAATAAACTAAACTTGTTTTCCTTTCTATCTGTGCTCTATACATTTTGTCTAACATTTTGCAATTCCTTATTATTTTCCTAAATCCTCCCTTTCTTCTATATGACTGCTTATCTACCATATGTCTGACTTCTTTGCCAAACTAAATGCCATGGGATTTTTTTCTTACTCTATTCTCCTCTGCTATCAATCTGCTGACATTAACAGCTTGCATGTCCTGAGGTATTTATATCTTAAACACTAATAAAATTTTCCTGGTGCTTAAAAATCATTAATTATAATAGCATTACACAAACAAAATAGATCCTTTTATTACCTTTTATTTTTTTTAGGAAATTGTCTACTAGGTATTACTATGTCATATCGAGTCTATTTGCATGTGGTTATGTGTTTTTGAGTACAGGTGCCCACAGAGTCCAGAACTGACAGATGAACTGAGATCTGGAATAAGCTACAGTTGGCTGTGAATCACATGAATGTTGTGAAATGTACTAGGGCTCTCTGCAAAGGCAGTACATGAGTTAATTGGTGTGCCATCTGTCCTTTCCCAGACTTTTTTTCAGATGGTTCTTTCTCAAAAACATTTTGTAAATTATATTAAGTAGGTTTTTATTAAAGAATTAAATATAACATATTTTTCATAAACAGGGAAATATTTTGTAGGTATTTTCATAATGTAAATAAGTGAATATTATTAAGAATAAAAATTAGTTTATTTTACAATAGTAGGATAAGAGACTAAGGAAGCGATATTTGATAGAATGATAAGTATGGATATTTGAGATAGCTTTATGAAAACCTATTTTATACCTTCATATAAATATAAAGGGCCTAAGTGATTTATGGACAATAGGAAACCTTCACACTTAAACATCATACGTGCAAGTGTATCCCCATGCAGATGTGTGTGTGTGTGTGTGTGTGTGTATCTACTTGCACAAAGGAATTTAACTGGAATTACCCTGTACATACATGGGATTGTGCTCACACTCAGAGCCAAAGGTTGACAGTTATAAATTGACGTCCTATAATGCTGTCTATTTGCATCCAGGAGAGTTTCCTCCCTATTACCCTTTGCCCCATAGTGTCTGTGACAGATGAGTGAGCTGACCCTCCCCCTTACATGCTGCAGCACTCAGGAAAGCAAGCACTACCCCTTGCCTTTGCAGCATAGTAGAGCTGAGCTAAACCTGTTGAAGAGGTGCAGGTGAGATAGTCTTGATACTGAAAGAGAGTGGTAGCTGGCCACAATCCCTCATCTGTCATGTGTTGGTGAGAGTCAGAGAAAGATGTATTCCCTTCTTGATATTACCACCTGTGGTGAGCTAGGGAACTGAGCCTCCCTCTTACCAGCTGCAGCACTCAAGAAAAAAAAAGCCCTATATCTTGCCTAGTCAGCACAACATTAGAGCTGACCTAATTACTTTAGTAAGCTCTCTAATTTTTATTATGATCAAAATCAATATGACAAAAATTCTTTTAGAATTTTTAATATTGAAAAGTTTGTAAAAAGGATATTTTCTTTATTCTGAACAAGAAAGAAACACAAATTTGTAAAAATAATAGAAAATATTTTGGCAATTGTAATTCTACATGTCTTTATTCATTAAAGTAAGCAAAAAATAATAACCTATTACTGGCTCCTTATGATCATGAGATAAATGACCCTACCCTGATTACTTTTTCGTATATTTACTAGATAAAAATTAAGCATCTATAAATAGATTATCCTCATGGTTTTAGCTTAGGTATCATTAATTGAAGCATTATCTTACTTTCAGGTGATATCACACATTTTATTTACTTCTATCAATTCTTTTAATTTTTTTTTCTCATTTTCAGTTACAGGGACTTAATGTTTAGCTCAAGATTATTTTAAAATTTCTATCTCATGTTTCATTTACTGATTTACATTTTCCTATTTTATATTTATTGAACTAATCTTTAAACTCTATTTTTCTTCTCAAACATTATCAAACATGTATTATCAAACATATATTACAAACAGTAATTATCAAAGATTTGCATGCATCCAAATCATTGGAGGTCATGTAGAAACATGATTGAAGCTTTTTATTCCCAAACACATAGATGGAGGGTGGGGCAAAAATATTTTGCTATCAAGTTTCCATGAGATATTGCTACTAAAAATCTGTGACCTGAACATAGATAAATTTTAATTAAGATTTTCTATTTACTGCTGTTTTTGTCTGTGAGGTCCTTGGGGCCCAGCAAGAGGCTCTGCTCAAATTCTGGGGAGAACCTGAATTGAAGAGATGGGTAGGCACCAATGCAAGAATTATTTTAACAACCAGAAAAGCAACATGATAACACCAGAATCCAGAGAACACACAACAGGAAGACTTGAACACCCTAGGCCAGAAGAAGTAGAAGACATCGACTTAAAACATAACCTTATGAAAATAATGAAGAACCTTAAACAGGAAATGAAAAAATTCCCTAAAAGAAATGGAAGAGAAGCCAAACTAAAGTTAGAAGAAATTAGTAAATTCCTCAAAGATACCCAAGAAAACCAATAAAAAAACAATCAAACTGGTAAAGAAAACAGTTCAAGACTTAAAGAACAAAATGGAGGTAATAAAGAAAGCATAAAACAAGGGATGCATGGATATAGAAAATCTGGGTAAAAGAAAAGGAACTACAGAGACAACTATAATAACAGAATGCAAGAGACAGAAGAAAGAATCTCTGACGCTGAATATAAATATAGAGGAAATAAACTCATTGATCAAAGAAAACAGCAAATACAACAAATTCTTAACACGAAACATCCAGGAAATCTGGGACACCATGAAAAGACCAAACCTAAGAGTAATAGAGGTAGAAGAAGGAGAATAATTCCAGCACAAAGACACAGAAAATAAAATCAACAAAATTATAAAAGAAAACTTTCCCAACCTAAAGAAGGATAATCCTATGAAGGTATAAGAAGCTTACGGAATACCAAATAGACTGGATCATATAAAAACCTTCCCATGCTGCAGACAATAAGAGAGCAGGGATGCAATCCCAGACTACTTTACCCAACAAAGCTCTTTCATCATTGATGGGGAAAACAAAATTTTCCATGACAAAAACAGATTTAAACAATATGTATCCACAAATCCAGGCTTACAGAAAGTATTATAAGGAAAAGATCAATCCAAGAAAGGCAACAACACCCACAATAGCACAGACATCTGACAACCTGCCACCAGAACACCTCAAAGAAGAGAAGCACACAAACTCTAGAACCAAAAAACTAACCAGAGTTAACAACCACTGGTCATTAATATCACTTAATATCAATGGATCCAATTCACCTATAAAAAAAAAAACAGTCGGTGAGAATGGATAGAAAACAGGATCCAGCATCCTACTGTTTACAAGAAACATACCTCAAACTCAAAGACCAACACTAACTCAGAGTAAAGGGTTTGGAAAAGTTTTTCCAATCAAATGGACCTCAAAATAGTTGGTGTTGCTATCCTAATATCTAACAAAATTTGTCTAAAACTAAAATTAATCAGAAGAGATGGAGAAGGACACTTTATACTCATAACAGGAACAATCTATCAAGATGAAGTCTCAATCCTGAATATCTATGCCCCTAATACAAAAGTACCCACATATGTACAATAAATGTTACTAAAACTTAAATCATACATCAAACCCCACACAATAATAGTAGGAGATTTCAACACTCCTGTCTCACCAATGGACAGTTCAATCAGACAGAAACATAACAGAGAATTAAGGGATTTAACAGATGAACATCTATGCCCCTAATACAAGAGTACCCACATATGTACAATAAATGTTACTAAAACTTAAATCATACATCAAACCACACACACTAATAATAGGAGATTTCAACACTCCTGTCTCACCAATGGACAGTTCAATCAGACAGAAACATAACAGAGAATTAAGGGATATAACAGATGAACATCTATGCCCCTAATACAAGAGTACCCACATATGTACAATAAATGTTACTAAAACTTAAATCATACATCAAACCACACACACTAATAGTAGGAGATTTCAACACTCCTGTCTCACCAATGGACAGTTCAATCAGACAGAAACATAACAGAGAATTAAGGGATATAACAGATGTAATGAATCAAATGGACTTAACAGACATATATAGAACATTCCACCCAAACAAGAAGTTATATTCATACCTTCTTCTCAGCATCTCATGAAAACTTGTCAAAAATTGATCATATACTCTGTAACAAAGCAAAATCCATAGATACAAAAAAATTTGGAGTAACCAACCACCTGTGCCCTATCAAAATACCTTGGAGTAAAGTTAGAATTTAACAACAATTCCACCCCCAGAAAGCCTATAATCTCATGCAAAATGAACAGTTAACTACTGAACCACCCCTGGGAAAAAGGAAAAAATAAAGAAAGAAACTAAAGTCTTCCTTGAATTCAATGAAAATGAAACCACATCTTACCCAAACCTATGGGACACTATGAAAGCAGTGCTAAGAGGAATATTCATAGCACTAAGTGCCCACATGAAGAAAATGGCAAAAGCTCACATTAGAGACTTAACAGCACACCTGAAGGCTCTAGAATAAAAAGAACTAGACTCACCAAGGAGAAGTAAAAGACTGGAAATAAACTGAGGGCTGAAATCAACAAAATAGAAGCACAGAAAACAGTCCAAAGAATCAAAGAAACAAAGCTGGTTCATTTAGAAAATCAATAAGAATGTCAAACCCCTATCCGAACTAATCCAAAGGCAGAGAGAGAACATTCAAATTATGAAGATCAGAAATGAAAAGGGGGACATACAATGGACAATGACAAAATTCAGAGAATCATCAGGTCTTACTAAAAAATTCTGTATGCCACAAAATTGGAAAATGAAAAAGAAATTGATATTATTAGATAGATACCATGTACCAAATTAAATCAATACCAGGTGAACAATTTAAATAGACCTATAAGTCATGAGGAAATAGAAGCTGTTATCAAAAACCTCCCATTCAAAAAAAAAGCCCAGGACCAGTTGGTTTTTGTGCAGAATTCTACCAGGAATTCCAAGAATAGCTAACACCTCCTCAAAGTGTTCCACATAATAGAAACAGGGAAGTCATTGCCAAACTCTTTTTATATAGCTACAGTCACCCTGATACCAAAACCACACAAAGACTCAACCAAGAAAAAGAATTACAGACCAATCTCACTCATGAACATTGATGCAAAAATTCTCAATATGATACTGGCAAACTGAAGCCAAGAACACATAAAAAAATCATCTATTATGATCAAGTAGGCTTCATCCCAGAGATTCAGCATTGGTTCAACAGATGAAAAGCTATCTATGTAATCTATGATATGAATAAACTGAAAGAAAAAAAATATTATCATTTCATTAGATGCTGGAAAAACATTTGACAAAATTCAACACCTCTTTATATTGAAGATCTTGGAGAGATTAGGGATACAAGGATCATATCTATAATAAAAGCAACATACAGCAAGCTGACAGGAAACATCAAATTAAATGAAGAGAAACCCAAATCGATAAAACCAAAATCAGGAACAATACAAGGCTGTCCACTCCCTCCATATCTCTTCAATATAGTGCTTGAAGGTCTAGCAATAAGACAACATTAGGGATCAAGGGGATTTGAATTGGAAAGGAAGAAGTCATATGTTCACTATTTGCAAATAATATTATAGTGTACATTAGTGACCCCAAAAACTCTGCCAGAGAACTCCTATAGTTGATAAATACCTTCAGTGATGTGGCAGGATACAAGATCAATTCAAGAAATTTAGTTGCCCTCCTATATAAAAAGAATAAAGAAGCTGAGAGGGAAATCAGAAAAAAACATCACATTTCACGATAGCCACAAATAGCATAAAGTATCTTGGGGTAAAACTAACCAAGGAAGTGAAAGATCTATTTGACAAGAACTTTAATGCTTTGAAGAACAAAATTGAAGAGGATACCAGAAAATGGAAAGATCTCCCTGCTCTTGGATTGGTAGGATCAACATAGTAAAAATGGCAATTCTACCAAAGGCAATCCATAGATTCAATGCAATCCCCATTATCCTAACACAAATCTTCACAGACCTTGAGAAAACAGTCATCAACTTTAAATGTAAAAATCATAAACAAAACAGGATATCCAAAACAATCCTATACAATAAATGAACTTCTGGAGGCGTTATGATCCCTCACTTCAAACTCTATTACAGAGCCACAGTAATGAAAACAGCTTGGTATTGGCATAAAAACAGGGACATTGACAAATGAAACAGAATTGAAGACCTGGATATTAATCTACAAACCTATAAACCTAAATTTTATTTATCTAAAAAATTTCCATTTTTTTAAAGTTTTTAATTTTGTGGAGTACAGGTTTTTGGAATAAGACCTAATGGTTCTCTAAATTTTATCAGTGTCTATTGTTATGTCCTCCTTTTAATTTCTGATTTTGTTAAGTTGGATGTTCTCTCTCTGTATTTTGATTAGTTTGAATAAGACTTTGTCAGTCTTGTTGATTTTCTCAAAGAACCAGCTCTTTGTTTCATTGATTCTTTTATTGTTTTCTGTGTTTTTAATTTGTTGATTTCAGCACTCCTTTTAATTATTTCCAGCCTTCCAATCCTCCTTGGTAAGTCTGCTTCTAAGGAATAACATTCGTTTTTTTTTTCTTAAGAGTTCTCGTTTCTTTAAGTTCTTTGTGTGTGTTTAAGCCTGGGGATTTTTGAGGTCAACTCACTATTCTCTAAAGAACTATCAAAATTTCTTTCCATTTTAGCATCCTTAAAAACATTTAATTTCTAATACCACCTAAACACCTTCATATTTCTTCTTTGCCTTAATGCCAACAGAATATTATGCTGGGGAACAAGATTGCAAATTCGTAAATATCATAGGACAAATTTATCCAAACTATATTGAAATTCAAGTTGGCTGTGTTATGAAGTTATCTGAAGCTTTATTATACTTACATGTTAAAATTAAACATACGTGAACCAGGTATTAAATGAAGTTCTTACAAAAGTCTAAGTAACTACGGAACTTCTTGGTTCAAGGATATGTAGATGAAGTCAGGGATAATTTATATGAACTCTGCATATGTGCCATGGAATGTTTGTAGTATAGTAGTTTCTAAAACACATCACCATGTAAATTTTGCTGGTTTGTATCTTATCACAGTTTTCAAAGTAAACAGAGACAAATAGATGCCAGTGACCTTAATACTTACTATGGTAATGAATAAAAATAATAGTTTGCCACAGGTATGGGTAAGAGATAGTTGTAGTCCTCAGAAATCTGTAGAATTTACAGTTGTGGGTAGTCCACATACATGGCTAAAATCATGAAAGGAGCTAAAACTCATTTGCTATCACATGGAAGAAGTAAAATATAAATTTAGAGCTTCATCTACATCACTTTATTTTTCATACTTGTCTTTCTGTTCTCTAAAGAGGTCAGGAAGTTCTTGATATCCTGAACAGTGTAAACTTATTTCTGTAATAGTGACATAATACTGTTTGGGAAAAGGAAGAATCCTTTGTAATCCAGATATAACCCAATGTCTTGAACTTTAGTGGAGATGATAATGACATTATAGGTTTCTCTATTGGTTTATGGAACTCCTTAACCAGTAATTTTTTCCTTTGTATAGCCTCTATTGCTTGGACAAGGGCTAGAGATGTCACAAATCTTAAAAAATGATATAATACTTTCGCTTTAATAGAAGAGCACAATTCCTTTGTACATTTTATATTTTTCCTATACTCACAAATAACTGAAGTTGTTACACATCATCAAAGATATTTCTCATTACAGTATGGATTCTATCATAGATAATCACAACTGAACACAATTCAAAGATCATCACATTCTGGGTAATCAGACATAATAGATACATCACCAACTCAGTTCTTACATAGATTGCTCCTGGAAGATCATTAAGAGGGATTGAAAAGACTGATGAGGCAGAATACCAGAAAGTTTGCTATGAACTGATGTTTCCAAGAAATGTTTGGATGACCAGGAAGAGAACAGTGATAATTACAACAGGCATGTTAATGGAAAAGGAGAATTTTATATGTGGTCACCTACCTAGATAAAGAAATGTGGGCAACTAATTACTTTCATGAAAGGCAGAAATAGCCTCTGCGATGTTTGAGGCCTGTTATTAGTTGTCCAATGTAAATTTTTACAACCTAAAACCATATACAATCAAACACTAAAAAACAGTCTCAGCAATTTGCAGATATATATGCATATATAAATATAATTTTATGCAAAATTAGTGTGTAACAATAATAGTGAAAGAAAAAGAAGGTAAATCATGAGAATGGTTTTCCATGGGAAAGGTTCAAAAAAGAATAGCTGCAAGGAGATAGAAGAATAAAAGCAATACAATTTTTTTTAATATTTTGCTTCAATTTCTCCTTAATTTCTTTTTTATTGGATTTTTGTAAAAAAAGTATCAATCCAAATTCCCCTCCCCTCCCCTAATTCCATTTCCTACACACAACCTTCCACCCTACCCCTCTCTAATACTAAGAGAAGGTAAGGCATTTTGCTTTGTGGAAGGTCCAATGCCCTCCCTACTACATCTAGGCTGAGCAGGGTATACATTTAAAGGGAATAGGATCCCCACCCCCCAAAAAAACCAGTACATGCAATAGAGATAAATCCCAGTGCCACTGCCAATGGCCACTCAGTCTGCCACAGGCATACAACTGTCATCCATAACATGAAGAACTAGTTTGGTCCTATGCATGTTCCTCCCCAGTCCAGCTGGAGTTGGTGAGCTCCAATTAGCTCAGGTAAACTGTTTCAGTGGATAAAATCTTCACGGTCTTTAACTCTTTGCTCATATTCTCATTCCTTCTACTCTTTAACTGGACCTTGGGAGCTCAGTCCCATGCTCCAATGTGGGACTCTGCCTCTGTTTCCATCTGTTGTTAGATGAAGTTTCTATGGTGTTATTTAAGATAAACATCAGTCTGAATACAGGGCAAAGTCAATTCAGGCATTCTCTCCTCATATGCTTAGGGTCTTAACTGGGATCATCCTTGAAGATTCCTGGGAATTTTTCTAGAGTCAGGTTTCTTGCTAAACCCATAATGGCTCCCTCATCAAGGTATCTGTTTCTTTACCCGCATATATGTCCTTCCTCCATCTCGACTAATCCATTCCTTCAAGTTCTCTTCAATTCTCCCCTTCTACACTCCTCTTCCACTTCTCCACTTCCATCTACCTCCCCATCCCCATGCTCCATTTTTTTTGTCAAGAGATCTTGTCTCTTTCCAATTTCTAGGTGAGTCTATATATGTTTTTCTTTCATTTCATCTTATTATTTAGCTTCTCTGGGATCAATGTCCTTTGTTTATGGCTAGTATCCAATTATGAGTGAATACATACCATATTTATTTCTGGGGGTCTGAGTTATCTCACTCAGGATAGTTTTTTCTAATTCCATCCATTTTCATGCAAAATTCAAGATTTCATTTTTTTTTATCACTGAGTAGTATTCTAATTTGAAATTTGCCACACTTTCTTTATCCATTATTCATTTGAAGGGCATCTAAGTTGTTTCCAGGTTCTGGCTATTACAAATAATGTTGCTATGAACATAGTTGAACAAATACCTTTGTAGTATTAATGAGCATCTTTTGGGTATTGCTGAATCCTGAGGTAGGTTGATTCCCAATTTTCTGAGAAACTGCCACACTACTTTCCAAAGTCACTGAACAAGTTTGCATTCCCACCAGGAATGGATGAATATCCCCCTTACTCCACATCTTTTCTAGCATAAGCTATCATAAGTGTTTCTGATCTGAGCCATTCTGACAGGTATAAGATGGTATCTCAGAGTCATTTTGATTTGCATTTTTCTGATAACTAAGGAAGTTGAACATGTTCTTAAATATCTTTTAGCCATTTGAAATTTAGTTCAGTACACCATATTTTATTTGGATTATTTAGAATTTTAGTGTCTAATTTCTTGAGTTCTTTATATATTTTGAAGGTCAGTCCTTTGTTTGATTTGGGGATGGTGAAGACCTTTTCCCATTTAGTAGGCTGCCATTTTGTCTTTATTGATTGTGCCCTTTGCTTTGCAAAAGCTTCTCAGTTTCAGGAGGTCCTATTTATTTTTCATAACTTGTAGTGTCTGTGCTATTGAGGATATATTTAGAAAGTGTACTTCTGTGCCCATGCATTGAAGGCTACTTCCCACTTTCTCTTATATCAGGTTCAGTGTGGTCAGATTTATATTGAAGTTTTTAATCCATTTGGACTTGAGTTTTGTGCATGACAAGAGATATGAATCTATTTCCATTCTTCTGCAGGTTAGCAAGCACCATCTGTTAAAGATGCTTTCCTGTTTTCATTGTATAATTTTAGCTTCTTTGTCAAAAATCAGGTGTTCATAGGTGTGTGGATTAATAGCCAGGTCTTTAATTAGATTCCATTGCTCAATGTCTCTATTTTTATCCCAATACCAAGCAGTTTTCCTTACGGTAGCTCTGTAAAAGAGCTTGATGTCAGGAATGGTAATGCCTCCAGCAATTCGGTTATTGTACAGTATTCTTTTGGATATCCTGTTTTTTTTTTTTCCATATGAAGTTGATTATTGTTCTTTCAAGGTCTGTGAAGAATTTTGTTGGGATTTTGATGAATCTATAGATTGCTTTTGGTAGGATTGACATTTTTACTATGTTGATCTTTCCTATTTAAGAGCATGAGAGATCTGTCCATTTTCTGGTATCGTCTTCAATTTAATTTTGATAAGACTTAAAGTTCTTGTCAAATAGGTCTTTTACTTCCTTGGTTAGTGTTACCTCAGGATATTTTATGTTATTTTTTGTCTATTGTATATGGTGATTTTTTTTCTGATTTCCCTCTCAGCTTCTTTATTATTTGTGCATAGAAGGGGTGCTGATTTTTTTTGAGATTATCTTGTATCCTGCCTCATCATTGAAGGGATTTATCAGTTCTATGAGTGCATTGGTAGAGTTTTTCGGGTAACTTATGTACACTATCATATCATGTGCAAATAACGAAAAGTTTGACTTCTTTTCCAATTTGAATCCCCTTGACTCCTTCTATTGTCTTATTTAATTTCTAAAGCTTGAAGAGCTTTTTTTTGAAGGGGTATGGAGTGAGTGGACAGCTTTGCCTTGCTCCTGATTTTAGTGGAATCACTTTGAATTTCTCTCCATTTAATTTGAACCACCCCTAGGTTCAAGGAAAAAGAAAAGAAAGTAATTAAAGTAATCCTTGAATTCAATTTAAATGAAGGCAAAACATATCCAAACCTATGGGATACTATGAAAGCAGTGCAAAGAGGAAAGTTCATAGCACTAAGTGCCTACATAAAGAAAACAGAGAAAGGTCACATTAGTGACTTAACAGCACACCTTAAAACTCTAGAACAAAATGAAGCTCACCCAGGAGTAGTAGAAGACAGGAAATAATCAGAATGAGAGCTGAAAACAACAAAATAGAAATAAAGAAAACAGTATAAAGAATCAATGAAACAAATAGCTGGTTCATTGAGGAAATCAACAAGATAGACAAGCCCTTATCCAAAGCAATCAAAAGGCAGAGAAAGAACATCCAAATTAACAAAATCAGAAATTAAAAGGGGCACATGACAACAAACACTGAGAAAATTCAAAAAATCATTTGGTCTTATTACAAAAACCTGTATTCCACAGAAGTGGAATATGTAAAAGAAATGGAAAAATTTTTAGATAGATACCATATACCAAAATCAAATCAATACCAGGGAGGCAGTTTAAATAGACCCTCAAGGAAATAGAAGCTGTCATTAAAAACCTCCCAACCAAAAAAAGCTCTGCACCAGATAGTTTTAGGGCAGAATTATGTCAGAACTTCCAAGAAGAGATAATACCTACACTACTCAAAGTGTTACACATAATAGAAACAGAAGGATCATTTGCCAATCTCTTTCTTATGTGGCTACAATTACCTTGATACCAAAACCACACAAAGACTCAACCAAGAAAGAGAATTACAGACCAATCTCTCTCATGAACATAAATACAAAAATTCCCAGTAAAATACTGACAAACCAAATCCAAGAACACATAAAAAAAATCATTCATCATGATCAAGTGGGCTTTATTCCAGAGATGCAGGGTGGTTCAACATATGAAAATGTATCAATGTAATCCATCATATAAATAAACTTAAAAAAAAGCATATGAACATTTTTTTTTTAGATGCTGAAAAAGCATTTGACAAAATCCAACACCCCTTTATGATAAAGGTCTTGGAGAGATCAGGGATCCAATTACCATATAAATATAATAAAAGCAACATACAACAAGCTGACAACTAACATCACATTAAATGGAAAAAAACCTTTTAAATTTAAAAGACATAAGTATATAAACATTAGTGTGCTGGCTAGTTTTAAGTCAGTTTGATAAAAGCTAGAGTCATCAGAGAAATGGAAAACTTAACAAATATAGACTTCAGGTGAGCCTGTAGAGCATAATTTAATTTGTCATTGCTGTGGAAGGCCCATTCCACTGTAGCTGGGTCCACATCTGGGATAAGAATCCTGGGTTCTATAATAAAGAGAGTCATGAACATATATCATAGACAAGCAGGAAAGAGGCAAAAAGATGTCGATATAACTAATGAACTGCATAACCATCATATTCTCCTTTATTTTACCCTACCAGTTCCTGATTATTTAGGCTATCCCACAGATTCTTGACATTATCATCCCCTGATTATTATCACTTAACCATATCGCTGTTCAGAGTTATCAATTCTAGGAAAATGAGAGGAATGTTCCACATAATCATGCATAATTTTAATAATGTTCTAATTTACAAAATTAATATCTCTTCCAGAAAATAGTATAAGTAAATGGGCCTCGGGGAGTTATTTCTGCCTCTTCCTGCTTAGGTCTGCAGAGTTCTAAGTGGATATCTTTGGTTGTGCCATGTACCCAGACCATGATGATGATGGAATGCTGGCTGAGGAAATGGAAGAGAATGAGGTAAAAAGTTTCATGTACTGGGGATAGAGGTATAACTGTAGAGGTGAGAAAGGTGAGGAACATAATGATGAATATAACTTACTTGTCACCTGGTCCAATTAGTGGGGACATCTGCCATGGGCTACTGCCAATGGTCTTGTCTTTGTCTGTAGCACTGATGCCCCTGGGGGGTCTGTTTTGATGTCTGTGCCACTGCCTGTGACTATGTTTGTTTATGAGGAATTGTAGCTGCCTTGGGTGGGTCACTAGTCTAGGGGTTGTAACCCACCATGCAGCCTGTTATTCCAGGGGTTCGGAGGGGTGCTGCCTGAAAAAGATGGGCTAAGATAGAAGGACGAGACTAAGCAGATTTTGTCAAAGTTTCGTTTATTAGGGTCCTGGTTACTGCTTATATAGCCCCTGAATGAGGGACTTGGGGGGCAGGGGAACGGGATCTTGCCGTGTGGTCCAGGTCACGTGGTTCAGGTTCGTCAGGTTCATCACGTAGGCCAGGAGGTTACGTCCGGACAGGTAGGCCAGGAAGTCACAAGTTGCCACACCTAGTTCTCTAGGTAGGCTGGTGGGGCAGGTTCCACTAACAAATAGTTCTCCATTAACAGCTTTA
The DNA here is from genome assembly GCA_902806775.1 of Microtus agrestis. NCBI lineage: Eukaryota > Metazoa > Chordata > Mammalia > Rodentia > Cricetidae > Microtus > Microtus agrestis. The sequence goes on from CADCXT010000752.1 coordinate 427,358, forward strand.
ATTGGGTGTGGGGCAATAGAACTATTCTTAGCACAATTATGGGTGTGGGGTTCCCTGCAGACTTCCCAGGGTGATGGTTCCTGTAATGATTTTTAGTGGGAAATGGCTCCTAACAGATCCCTCTTTCACTTATATAAAGGCAGGTATTTATTACGTGGAAAGCATCAGTCAGAGTCAACCATGGTGTCAGATCTAAAGGAGAAGGGACTGAGATAAGGAGAGACCCTCCTCTCGAGTGGTGAAGCAATTTACCTCTCCTGGGAACAGAGGGGTGCCTGATGATTCTTAGGTCGAGTGGGGACCAGGCCTTTTTTCTTTCCCCCTTACCCGTCCTAGGGTTCCCAGGGGCCTGTCTTACGTTGGGGGATATCCTGCCATAAGTCGCCCGTCCTTGGAGCTCCTCAAATAAAAGGTATCTAGCAGGATTAAAGTAAACAGATCACAGGGCACCCTGTGTTAGGCCATGTGGAGAGCGCCCTCATACCTGTACCATGCCATGTTGATCCGGTTTCTACAACCTCTGTATGGTGTGCTATTCAGGCGAAGATCCACACTAACTCCTGTCATTGGGTGCCCGTGTCTATCATTAATGAAAAGACTGTGAGGAGCTCCTCAAATAAAAGACATAATGATATAATTTTGGGCACCAATAACTCCATCTTCCAGAAAAGAAGAAAGGGCACCTTCCAAACCCAGTACTCACCTTTTAGTCTGGCCTATGGTATGTCCTCCATCCTAAGTGCCTACTCCACAATAAGATTACGAGTGCTGCCTGCCAAAATTAGGGCAGTGTAAAAGGGATCAAAATCTAAAATTTTTAACATATGCATTAAACCCAAACATTTTACAGCATGTGTCAAACTTTTTCCAACATCTATAAGCAGCTACAAATATGATTAGATCAATTATAGTAAGAGTACAATGACATACATTGTTGTTATCAAATACCACCAGTTCCAGTCTCTGAGCAACAGTGACAGGAACTCCTAATCTTCCCCCTTCTTAAGTGAAGAGAGATTAATATTTTAATTAAAATGAGTTCTGTGTCCCAAAGTTTAAAGCAGTCTGATGTTTGGTCTGCATCTCAGCTCCAAAGCAAACCAAAGTTCAAGCTGCAGAAGCAGTTTAGCATTTGTGCTGCAGGGCAGGTGGGATTCCTGGGTGAGGTGAGCTGGATTCAGCTTTGTGAAGCACATCCTGGCACTTATGTCAGCCGGGTCTTCCTGGACTCTGGAGGCAGGATGACACCCTGCAGAGTGGTGTAGCTGGTTTTGTCAGCAGGCACTCCTTTCCTTGGGGGCAGGGAAGACCGGACCAAGGACCTCTCCTCAATCACCTCTGGAAGTCTGGAACTCCTCTGTGTCTGCAGCCTCAACATCACGTCCAGATTTTATTTTCTTTCTGTGAAAAAAGCACAAACACATCCTCGAGCCCACATATGTATATGTATATATATGTATATATATATATACATATACAGGTCAGGTTTTTTCATAATGCATTACAAGGGCTTTTTCACCTTGTCTTAGCAAAGGTCAACTTGGTGTCATCAAGCCAGATCCGTTTGCATCAGGATCTGCTGGCAACTTTTATGAGTTGCTTTGAAGAAGCCTTGTTATGCTCCATATTTTTTATTATTATTAACCATATATGCAGTTCCTCCATTGGAAGAGCCATTTGTAAAATTTAGCATAAAATCTTTTAAGGGATTTATTTGCTATAACATTAGCACAATACAGGTGTGTAAATTGTAGCAATGATCTGGGAAAAGACCATTGTTTTTGGCCTTTGAATTGAGCAAAGGCAATTGTCCAGGAATCAATCTTAAAATTATCAATGAATCTATTATTTCGTATAAGAAGCATTGATCATAGTCAATATTCTATCAAACCATTTTCCAGCTGTTATCCTGCCCTTTCATATCAGACAGGATACTGTTTTAAATTAAGAGTTTAATATCTTAACTAGCAAAACTGGAAGATTTAGCTATAAAGCAGCATTTTATATAAAACTGTTGTAGAATAAATTTTACATTTAATATACATACTTTCAATAGCTGAATTATAATTAATATACTGTATTTGTTTATTATTGTATACTTTATCTGTTGATTTATAATTTACCTGTTTGAGTACCTGTTAGGCAGCTGTTTTAAGCTTTCTTTTGGAAATCGTTTTTTTTTGTAAGAATTTTACCTAGCGGCTCAATCTCTCCCATAAGAATATTATAACTAGGGCTCTAACCATTTGGCATCCAACCAAAAGTTTGTAAGCTATCCTCCTTTTACGTTTTAAGTCTGCCTCGCAGATAGGAAAATGGGAAAAGGAAGCATTTTTTAACTAATAATGCAGGCCTCATTAGACACCAGCATGTAGAAGAATGAAAATAGATCCATATCCATCTCCATGTACAAAACTTAAGTTTAACTGAGCCAAAGACCTCAGCATATAAAAATTATGGTGAGCCTTACAGAGAAAACAATTTTTGAAGCACATTTTGCCACACCTCAAACATAGCCTCAGTGGCATAAACATTGTGAAGAACTATAAATTATATCTCCTGAATTGAGAACCTTTTGTATAACAAGGCTATAGAGTAGGGAAAGATCTTTGCTTATCATAAATCCATTTTAAAAATATATGAAGAACTCAGGAAATTAGTTATTAAAATTTTATCCAACAAAAATATTTGTTATAGACCTAAACTGAAAACTCTCAACAGACAAACTTAAAAATGACTGAGAGACACTTAAAAAATATTTGAATATAAAATCCTTTAACCATCACAGAAACGTAAATTAAAACTCTGAGATTTTATCTTTTCCTTGTAAAAATGACCAAGATTAAAAATTATTGTTAACAATTTATGCTTAAGAAAATGTGGGTAAGGAAAAAGCTCCATTGCTGTAAGAGCATACTGGCACAGACGCTTTTGGATCACACACAGCATTGAAAGACCTGAACAAATCCAGACTCTCCCAGCAGGAAGAGAAGAATCAAAAATTCTGAATTAGCCTGTGAGGGGACCAGACCACATCCCAGATGGTTGTGAGCCACCACGTGGCTGCCGGGAATTGAACTCAGGACCTTTGGAAGAGCAGACAATGCTCTTAACCTCTGAGCCATCTCTCCAGCCCCTCCATCAGGAAGAGGAGAATCAAATCTAGGGCTAGCCTGTTCAGCGACCCTGCACCAGGAACTAGCTGAAGACAAAGCCAGACTGCAATCCTGATAACAGTCCTGATAGCAATCCCAAGAAACAGGGAGCCTCCCCACTGTACTGTTTAAGGAACTAGCCCAAGAGAAAGCTGTTGTGGGAGGTCCTTCCGCCCCTCCAACCAATAGCTGCTGAGATACCAGCCCATTGGGGCATGGTTTCTCTCCCTTTAAAAGAAGCGGCTATTTCCTTTCTCTCGCTCTCTTCACTTCCTGCTCCGCTGGAGACTAGACTCCCTTCCTTGTTGCGCAGATGGCTGTTGTCCGGGATGGTGGTCTGTAAGTTTTCCCTTTTTAAATAAATAACATCCTATTAATTATAACTCCAAACTGGTGTGGCATTGTTCGTGACTTACGCCTTCATTTTGGCGCCCGAACGTTTTGCTTTTAGGACCTCTCCTTCCCCTGCTTGGCTGCTGGCCGCGAGTTCGGCTGGGCGCAAGCCCTCCCTTCCTCAGCCGCGGCCTGTGCCTTGCGGCGGCTGTGTGACCTGTGCCTTGTGCATGGAGCCAGCAGTTTAATATAAATTATCACTCACTGGCTTTTCTTGCTGCAATTCTTTGCTTTTTTAGACACCTCAGATTGACTTCAAGTCCCCACGCACCCTATTCTGCCTCCCCACGTGGATTTAAACTCCACAGGCCCACGTAATCTCTGCCTGCGTGGTTTACTCTTTTCTGAGTTGTTTTTAAATCTCCCTTGCAAGTATAGCTCTTAAGTGGTGCGAACCAGAGCACGCGGTTGCTGGTTGCGGAAGCTGCAACCCCTCAGGGTGACTCTGTCACGTGGAGGCATACAAGGCTTCCGGGTTACTCTTCTCTACCCCTGGATTCTGGGTTTATGGTTCCGTGTACACCGTTTTTTGTTTAGTTCGTGACTTAGGCCCCAGTGCCGAGTCCGAGATACACTCGGCCTTCAGGCCCATAATATCCAGAGAGGCAGGACGATCTCTGAGGCCGGCTGGGCAGTATTGGCACACGCCTTTAATCCCAGCACTCGGGAGGCAGAGGCAGACGGATCTCTGTGAGTTCAAGGCCGGATCTCTGTGAGTTCAAGGCCAGCCAGGCGGTGGTGGTGCACGCCTTTAATCCCAGCACTCGGGAAGCAGAGACAGGCGGATTTCGGTGAGTTCCAGGCCAGCTGGATAATAGGTAAGATGGCAGTTTTCGTTTCCAACATGAATTTAACTGTTTGGGCTACCAATACAATGGGTCTTATCATGCAAGGTTTATATGACTATGAGGATAACTTAATTTACTGGCTACTAGGTTTTAGTATTCTTTTGAATATTCTATCATTTAGGAAGAATATGGTACTCCTAAGAACCATAGGTCAGGAGATTCAGGATTCAAAAGAGGCAATAATAAAAAGACTTGAAATGATTGAAGAAATTTTTGGAGCTGGTGAACAGAATAATAAGGCACAAGGACAAGATCCAATGCCAACACCAGCTATTAGAACTGGCTTACCTAAGGTTTTAGCAGCATACCCTATACTTAATTCTGATAAAGCGTCAACTTCTAAAGGCTCAAAGGGAGTCAGAGAAGCTAGATGGACACCAATAGCAATGAATGATCTAAAAGAAATTAAGCAGGCTATAATTAATTTTGGCTTGCAAAATGCATATGTAAAGGAAATGATAAGGACTTGGGCTTCTAATGCTAGAGCTACCCCCTATGATTTCCATCAGTTAGTGTCTGCAGTTTTAGATAAGGGACCTTCCTTGATGTTTGGAATTTATTTCAGAGAAGAATTCAAACATATGGAACAACAAGGAAGAGCAAAAGGTATTGAGGTTTCCCAAGATCAAATTCTTGGTGCAGGAGAATATGCTGATCCACAGGTCCAAGCTCTTTATGACGATGAAGTACTGTGTCTATGTCACCAAGCAGCTTTAAATGCTTGGAATAGGATACAAGATCCAGGAAAAAGGGTTGAATCATATACGAGAATTAGGCAGGGACAGAGGGAACCCTTTACTGACTTTTTGCAAAGATTAATTAAGGCTCTGGACATAGGGGTAACAGACCCAGAATCTAGACGAATACTTCTTGAATCTCTAGCTTTTGAGAATGCAAACATAGAATGCAAAAAGATAATTGGGCCTTTAAAGTCTAGATCAGCACCTATGGATGAATGGATTCAGCATACGATGAATGTTGAGGCGTTTAGCTATAATGATGAATCTTGGGTAGGAGAAGCAGTTTCCACAGCAATGAGGAGACATCAAACTGCCAGGTGTTTTAATTGTGGTAAATTAGGACATCTGAAAAGGGATTGCAGGCACAGAATTTCTAGGAATAATATCTCCTCTGGGAATGACAAGAATAGGAGACCTAGGCCTTCAGGTATATGTAGGCGATGCGGTAAAGGCCGACATTGGTCCAACGAATGCAGGTCAACATCAGACAAACAAGGCAACCCGATACCGCGGGAAACTCCTTGAGGGGCCTCTCGCAGGCCCCCAAGCCAACAGTGGCCCAGTCATTCCCAGTCACAGTGGAGAACGTGCCTCACCAAGAAAATTAAAAGCTCCAATTTCTGCTGTAAAAAGTAATACTGGTCTAAATGATGAATTACACATGGAGGATGAGTCAAAAAACTCAGTAGGACAGAGTAAACGTATATTTTGGCAGACTTCTATTAACGATCAAAGACCAAAGCTAAGAGTCTGTATAAATGGCACTTTTATTGAAGGCTTATTAGACACAGGTGCGGATGTAAGTATCATTACTCCAGAATCCTGGCATCCGAATTGGCCTCTTCAAGAGGTAGATGTTCAGTTTCTGGGAATTGGAACCCTATCTCGTGTAAAACAAAGCACAAGATGGGTTGAATGCATAGGGCCCGAAGGGCAAATAGGAAGACTAAGGCCATATATAGCCAATATTGCCATAAATTTATGGGGCCGTGACCTGCTACAGCAATGGAATACCCAGATTAACATTCCTGTAGTTCCAGGAACTCATAATTCTAGGAAAGATATGATGCGGTATTATGGAAAAAGGTCACCAGCCATTCAGGCTGTACAAGAACATACAACAAATACCAAACCTTTAGAGGTACCAACAGCCCTACCTTTAAAATGGCTAACTGACAAGCCAATATGGATCAAACAGTGGCCTTTAGCTGAAGATAAATTGCAGGCATTGGAACAGCTGGTGCAAGAGCAACTAGATGCTCACCATATTGAAGAATCAACCAGCCCATGGAATTCTCCTGTGTTTGTTGTAAAAAAGAAATCTGGTAAATGGAGAATGGTGACAGATCTAAGAGCTGTCAACAAAGTAATTCAACCTATGGGCCCACTACAATCTGGAATTCCTTTGCCTTCTCTACTACCAAAAGGATGGCCTCTTATAGTTCTTGATTTGAAAGATTGTTTTTTCACTATACCGTTACAAGTAAAGGATAGAGAAAAATTTGCCTTCACAGTGCCTACTTATAATAATTCTCAGCCTAATAGGAGATATCAATGGACTGTCCTCCCACAGGGTATGCTCAATAGTCCTACATTGTGCCAATATTTTGTAAGTAAGCCATTGGAAATAATTCGTAAACAATTCCCCAAGTCCATAATTTATCATTACATGGACGACATCTTGTTATCTGATTCAAATAAAGATACTTTAGAAAGGATGTTTGAAGAAGTAAAGAAAGTCTTGCCTAGGTGGGGATTACAAATTGCCCCTGAAAAGATTCAAAGAGGAAATTCTATTAACTACCTAGGTTACAGAATAGGGTTAGAGAAAATTAAAACGCAAAAGGCACAAATTAGGAGAGACCAGTTAAAGACTCTTAATGACTTCCAAAGATTGTTAGGAGATATTTCCAGTCTACGACCAGCTGTTGGGATAACCCCTGATCTAATAGTTCATTTAAACAAAACCTTAGATGGTGATAAAGATTTGAATAGTCCAAGAAAACTGACAGCTGAAGCAGAAAAGGAACTGAAAATGATTGAGGAAAAATTACAGGAGGCACATGTGGATAGGGTGAACCCAAATCTTAGCTGCATCCTAGTCATATTGCCTTCCAGAATCTCTACTACTGGGATTCTAATGCAGAGGGAAGATATTATTTTAGAGTGGATATTTATACCTAATAAACCAAGTAAAAAGTTAAAAACTTATGTGGAAAAAGTCTCTGAATTAATTATAAAAGGTAAGCTGAGACTTTGTCAACTAGCAGGTATAGACCCAGCAGAAATTATAGTGCCTTTTACTACTGAAGAAATAAAAAAGTTATGGGAAGACAATGAACCGTGGCAAAGAGCTTGTGCTAATTTTTTGGGAGAAATTAATAGCAACTATCCCAAAAGTGGTAGACTTAACCTCATAAAGAGAACTTCTTGGATTCTTCCTAAAATTGTACGTGATGCTCCAATAACTGGAGCCCGTACGTTCTATACTGATGCGAATAAATCAGGGAAAGCAGGTTACAAGTCAGATGAATTGAGTAAGGTGGAACAAAGCCCTTATAATTCTGTCCAGAAGGCAAAATTATATGCCATTCTTATGGTGCTAAGGGATTTTAAAGAACCTCTTAATATAGTTACAGATTCTCAATATGCAGAAAGAGTTATCTTGCATATTGAAACCGCTGAATTTATACCAGATGACACAGAGTTGACTTCATTGTTTATCCAGGTACAAGACATAATCAGGAACAGGCTTTGTCCGATGTACATAACACACATCCGGTCCCATACAGGTCTGAATGGTCCTCTAGCCCAAGGCAACGCTGAGATTGATCAATTATTGATTGGAAGTGTGTTGCAGGCCTCAGAATTTCATAAAAAGCATCATGTCAATAGTAAAGGCCTAAAGAAAGAATTTTCCATTACTTGGCAACAAGCTAAAGACATTATAAAGAGATGTCCTACTTGTTCTTTCTATAATCAAACACCGTTGCCTGCAGGGAGTAACCCAAAGGGTACTAAGAGAAATGAAATCTGGCAGATGGATGTGTTCCACTTTATGGAATTTGGTAAATTAAAATATGTACACCACACCATAGACACGTATTCAGGTTTTCAATGGGCTACTGCCCTGAGTTCAGAAAAGGCTGATTCAGTAATCACACATTTATTGGAAGTTATGGCCATCATGGGTATACCTGCACAAATAAAGACAGATAATGGTCCAGCATATGTATCTAAGAAAATGAAACGCTTTTTTGACTATTATAATATAAAACACATTACAGGTATACCAAATAATCCTACAGGACAGGCAGTTATAGAAAGATCAAATCGTACTATAACGGATATGCTGAACAAACAGAAAGGGACTGAAAATACCCCCAGAAATAGATTACATAATGCTCTATTAACCTTGAATTTTCTTAACGCTAATGAGAAAGGAACGACAGCAGCAGAAAGACATTGGATAATGGAAAAGTCTGCTGAACTAAATCAACCGATTTATTTCAAAGATGTGCTGACCTCTCAATGGAAGCCAGGAAATGTGCTACGTTGGGGAAGGGGTTTTGCTCTTGTTACCACAGGAGAAGAAAAATTGTGGATACCATCAAAATTAATAAAGTTTCGATTTGAAGAGGAGAAACCTCTTGGAAAGGAGAAATGACAACCCATCCACAATGATGATATTCATACAGGTGGTAAGAAAAACATATAGAATGGGGGCAGGGTTCTGTTCTTATCTCCATAGGAAAACACTCATCTTTGAAAAATTCAAAGGACCCTGGATGTTTGTATACTGACAGATGGAAAAATACCTGCACAATAGGAAATATCAAGAAAACGGAATGGGTTGTGTAAGTATAATATATTAAACCATATTTCTAAATTTATAGAGCTGGTTTTGAAGTTGGACTCTGGCTCAGTCCCTCTCCAATTCCAAGCCTGTTGGTAAGAGAAAAACACAGAGTTTCTGGAGTTTCTGACTCATGTCAAGAGCCATGATATGGGACAGAAAGAAATATGAGTTTAGAAAACATCTTTGCTTTTCTTCATGTCTATCATACTTTTCATTGAATATATCTATCATGCCTTTCATTGAATATATATATGTCTATATATGTCTATATGATTAATGCTTAAGTTTTTCACAATGAACAATGAGTCTTTCCTGAAGTGACATTTGAAATTTCCAGGAAGAAGATGGGGCCCCACAACAACAACTCTACCTGGTTGATATGACGTCATGATACTGATAGCGCTACTACAAGACCTGTTTTGGGTACCAACTGCACAAGACGATCCCAACTTGGTTAGCTGAAATGGTGCACATCTTGTACAACATTCTGGCCAGACCTCCACAAAATACTCAGAGACTATTTGCAATTTTAAAAGACATTGATCTTGAAATTTAACCATCATTTTACATTCACAGGATCCCCCAGAAAGAACGTCGCCCCCATGACAGCTGGAAGTAATTCTAGAGGACGACGTCCCCTCTCCCAGTAAAGTTTGCCCCTGGGTTTAGGGACATCATTTAGGGGTTGGGAGGGTGAGGGAGGAATTTTATAAGCTCAGGGATCATTTTGAAAAAAAAAAAACGGGATTGATGGGATAATAGATTTATAATTGTGAGCTACTGTTTTTAGACAAATATATTGATATCGATTTTTGTATATTGATACAAAGTTAAATTATATTGACTATTGTATGCATGCATGTTTCTACCTCTGTTTAAAACATTCTTTATGTATTGACATATATTGTATTGATATATATATATATTGTATATATTTACCATATTGCAGTGTACATTTCTACCTCTGATTAAGATACTCATATATTGTTTGTATATTGATATATATTTGCCATATTGCAATGTATATTTGTACATTGTTTATATTTGGAGGTCATTGTCCTTATTTGTTTCACAGTCGTTTATTGTCTTAGTCTTTAAGTTAGATAGATATTGAGAATTATATAGATTATAGTCATCTAAGTTTGTCATTTATAATTAGACTAATCAGGTACTTTAGATATATAGAGATTACACTCAGTATAGACAGACGGTCTTCGACCTCTTCAAAGAGCTGTAGAAAATGGCCTTTAATCTAACTCAGAGTTTTGTGGTAGTGAGACACAATTGCTCCTGGCAACACCGCTCTATTCCCGAGAGAATGTTGAGCACCAACGACACTCCACCTGGAGCCTTTTCTTTTTGGCAGAACTGGCCTTGGGGCAAAGAAATGCCCATACCTCAACCACTGACAGAGATACAGAGCGTACATCAATGGATAAAACAGGACTGTCATATCCTGCCAAGACAGGGTAAGATAGTTTTGAAAAGTTGCTTGCCTTTGAAAATGGTATGTCAGTTACATTAGGCCTTAGCCAAAGTTGGTTGCTTCGACGCTGCAAACATGACTTTGGGTGATTGCCCAGGTAGCTAGTTGTCTCTGTGATTTGTTGCATGTTTTGGAAGTTGTTTTACTGAACTTCCTAATTACTCAGGTAACATTATTTCCCTTCTCAGATCTTCGATGGGGTTGAAGACTATATAAATGTAGTTACGTTTCTCTCATGACTTGGCCAAGTTATTTATTATACAAGACCTAAGCTAGTTAGAATAGGATATTTGTACTTATTGTATATAATTTTGTAGTAGGTTTAGAACTTTCTTACTTAAACAAAAGGGGGAGGTGTGGCGGGAGGTCCTTCCGCCCCTCCAACCAATAGCTGCTGAGATACCAGCCCATTGGGGCGTGGTTTCTCTCCCTTTAAAAGAAGCGGCTATTTCCTTTCTCTCGCTCTCTTCACTTCCTGCTCCACTGGAGACTAGACTCCCTTCTTTGTTGCGCAGATGGCTGTTGTCCGGGACGGTGGTCTGTAAGTTTTCCCTTTTTAAATAAATAACATCCTATTAATTATAACTCCAAACTGGTGTGGCATTGTTCGTGACTTATGCCTTCAGAAAGCCAGACCATGTCTTGAGAATAATCTTGACAAAGAGTGAGTTTCCTTCTGGAGGAATTACTGTTTTAGGAACTAGCTGATAACGACCTTGGGAGTGGTCCCAGGGGAGTTGTCCCCCTGCGACCACCACTGGATTTTTGGAATTTATGACCCTCCTGGACCAGCAGGCTGTGGTCTCCTTCCCCAAAAATTCTTTCTCCCGGCCAATAGGGGTCGAACTCCTCCCCCACCAACCAAGGCGATGTGCTCAGGAAGGACGGTCTCCAGTGAACCATGAGGGGGCCGCGCTGTCCCAATACCCAAGTGAGAGTCTCTCCAGCACTGAGAGATCTTCATTTTGTCTATATTTTAAAATTAGGCAAATATCTACCTCAATACTTAGCAATATCCCTTTTGGGCCTAAATACAAAGTTGTTTAACCATACCACAAGGACATGTACTCAGCCATGCCCAGAGCAGAACTACCTTGTCATAGTCAGAATTTGAAAATCCAAATGTGTCTCTTTTACACCTAGGATGGGACATCCTCCTTTTAAATATCTATGAATATCACAAAATATTTTCGAGTAACTCCAAGCAAGCAGGACAGAAGTTTTGGGTCCCGTCATCTCTGCCTGTGAAGGAGGAAATGTTTTTTTTTTTATTTTTAACCATTATTGCTTGTAACTCTGGCCCTTGATAAATTTAATTAAGAGGCCTGAGGCCTGAGTCTCAGCAGGCAATCCTGAAGCCACACCTGGCAGCAGGAAAGGACCACAAACTGAAACATGTCTTCCATTGGGGGTGAGGGTGTCCCCTTTGTCCCTGAAATACTGCGCCAATGGTTAGGCTGATCGATTTTGATAGCTGATGGCCAAAAGTATCTACCTCATTACACAGTTTAATCATACCAGAAACGTCAATGTCCCTCATTTTTTCCCTTAATGCAGCTTTGCACGCAGCATTTGCGTTTTCAAAGGCTAGTTGTTTGACCAAAGTCCCTTCCATTTACTTAGGCACCAAGATCCTTTCTGCTGTTTCTTATAGCCGACCCATGTACTGGGAATATGGCTCCTGAGGCCCCTGAATGATCTTAGTGAGCGGAGTGGTAGTGCCGCTAGTGGAGGGAACTGCCCTCCAGGCTGCCAGGGCTGCCTGCGCTGTCTGCGAAAGTATTCCCGGTGACAATCCCTTTTGTTTCTCCTCATCTGCAAATTTACCCTGGCCAGCAATTTTACCAGCTGTCCAGGAGGCAGTCTGACTTAGTGGGTTTTTTCTATTGTTATTAGCAAAGGCCTCAGCCCTATTGAGAAACTCAATCTTCCAGGCTAGATATTATCCTCTAGTTAACGCTGACTGAACCACTCTGCCCCATTCTATGGGCAACATAAATCCATCCCCTGATAATCCCTCCAATATGGAAAAAGTAAAAGGTGCATGTATTCCATAATTTTTAACAGCTGAGTGAAGGTCTTTAATATGTTTAATTTTTAATTTTTTATATATGGGCAGAGAGGTGTCGCCTTCACTTTGTTCGGGCTCCTCCTCATTATCAGAGGTCTCCTGAATTTCATCATAATTTTCTTGGTCTCCTATGGTATCAGGGTGGAGCTCAGCGGCGTCCGCCTGTTTAGCTCGTGACCGCGTCATAACTGGATAGGCCATTTTATGGTTAGGCTTAGAGTTTGCCCGTTTGTCTAAAACCATGCCTTTTCCCATAGTGAATTGTAAGTCCTGAATCTAAGAGGAAACGTCCGAGAGTTCATGCTGTAATGTATGCACTTGCTTGAGACCTCCTATTTGCGCCTTAAGGTAAGCTTTTGTATTTACTAATTATTGAACCAAAGGAGTGGGTAAAGACAGGCTATCAGGGGCGGTCAGAGCATAGGGCGGCGGCTGCAGAATCCTTTTCGGCTGACTAAGGAAGACCCAGGGAATCCTCTCTCCTCTACCATGGTTTCCTTTTTTATATCTACCCGCGTCTAGCTCCTTTTCATACTCTGAATCTGAGAGCTCCTCTGGATGTCGAATCCAGTGATACGAGTCCTGCTGTCTAGGTTTGGTTTCATTTTTAAAAGTAACCAGCGATGGATAAATGCCATTAGGCGATTTTTGACTCTTATCTCCAGCCAGCACGGTTTCCTCTTGGGGGACTGCAGTGGGATTAATTGGCCCCAAGGAGGGGTCCTCAGGGATACCAATAATAACTGAAGAGCATGGGGAAGGACACCCCTTCTCATTATAAGATGGCAGGTGAGATGCCTCTAAGAATTCAGTAACTATTGTCAGGAGGCGGGAACCATCCCCTCCCCATTCTGGGCTATTTATGATGTCTCTGATTAGGTACCAGTAAGTAAGAACAACGTCCAGCACAGAATTCCCTGCTTTAATCAGTTTACTGAGACTTTTACCCCCCTTATCCCAAATACTAGGGTCCATTTTCGGGCCAGTTAAAGTTAACCAGGGGCATATTTCATCTATAAAACAGAAAAATGCACCTAAATCTCTTTTTTTTACTCTTACCCCTCTGTCCCTGAGTGATTGCTTAAATTCCTGTATAAATTTCTCTTCCTTTGAAAGTGATTGTCCCATCCCTTAATAGACAACGGTGAGTGTGCCTACCTCTCGTCCTGAAGACCTGTCCGAGTTTTACAGTTGCAGAAGCTTCTTTTTTCTTCCTGTCGTCCTGGGAGTGTGCGATGTTGTCCGACAGCTAACCGTACTCCGAGTCACTGGTTCGGGCGCCACTGTAGCCGCCTTGGGTGGGTCACTAGTCTAGGGGTTGTAACCCACCCTGCAGCCTGTTATTCCAGGGGTTCAGAGGGGCGCTGCCTGAAAAAGATGGGCTAAGACAGAAGGACGAGACTAAGCAGATTTTGTCAAAGTCTCGTTTATTAGGGACCTGGTTACTGCTTATATAGCGCCTGAATGAGGGACTTGGGGGGCAGAGGAACGGGATCTTGCCGTGTGGTCCAGGTCACGTGGTTCAGGTTTGTCACGTAGGCCAGGAGGTTATGTCCGGACAGGTAGGCCGGGAAGTCACAAGTTGCCACACCTAGTTCTCTAGGTAGTCTGGTGGGGCGGGTTCCGCTAACAGATAGTTCTCCGTTAACAGCTTTAATTGGGTGTGGGGCAATAGAACTATTCTTAGCACAATTATGGGTGTGGGGTTCCCTGCTGACTCCCTAGGGTGATGGTTCCTGTAATGATTTTTAGGGGGAAATGGCTCCTACCAAGGAATATATCCCAATATTTGCCATTTTGATCTAAGAGGACTGTGATGACTGTCCTGGCACCTGGAACTATGGGTTCATGCTGATTCAGGAGGTCTGCACTGCTACCCAGGACTGCTTCCCAAGGCTATGTCTTTTTCTGTGGTTCTCCTGTTGCCAGACTATGAATGGATGTCTGTGGCTCTTTTGGCATTAAGGGCCAAGCAGAGAAATGTGATCTGGGCTGTTACCTGAGGCCCTGTATTTCTCTGAGAGTCAAGCTGCCACTTGGGAAGCTTGACCTTCCACCAAATGTCATGGTTTCTTTAGGACCAAATTTGTAGTCGATGGTCATATCTGGGTCCATGGCCCTACTATAGGTCAGGGACAGTGCTGTCTTCTGTGAATCAGGTTACCATCAAATACTGAGCAGATTCCCAGCTTCTGATGTGCATGCTGTGGTAATGTTGACATTTGAGGGGCATGCCATAACCAGACTTTTGCTGGTCTGGGCAATCTGCAATGACCACTACAGCCATGATGACATCATTGACTGTGTTGCTGTCAAGGACCTTATCTAGGTCCATCTTCTTACTGTGACCTGAGTTTATGTTTAGGTCCTTTATCTGTATTGGCACCAAAGATCACACAGAGGATGTGACATGCAGTCATTGTCTTGTTAGATGGCTGAACCACTTCTGAGCCCATACAGACCCTGAGTGACTTCTTCTGGCATCTGGGATCTTGGCAGCTTAATGACTGAGCTGCAGCCAAAGCCATGTCTGTTTCTGTGGTCTTGCTATAGCAAGAATCTATATTGATAGCTGAGATTCCTGTTGCCATTGAAGGTTGTGTGGATGCCCCGTGTTTGAACTGCCATTTGGGCCAGGTGAATTTTTGATAGCTACACTGCCACTGCATCTATGCTAGTCTGAGTGATTGAGATGCATTGCCAAGCAGGGCCATGGTGGTATCTGGGCCCAGGCTTCTGCAAATGAACATATATAGGTCTATGGTCTAACTGTATTTGGTGTCTCTGTGGATATTCATGTCCCTTATTGCCATCAAGGGTAATGCAGATTTCAAGAGTCTTCATTGCCATCTAAAGCCATATTAGTGCCTAAGGTCTGTGACTCTTTAGGACCATACAGATATGTATAGTGAGTGCTGTAACTCAGAGCAATGTTGTTAGGCAGGCATAGGTTACTGTAAAAGACCATGTTTTGGTTTGCAGCCCTGCCATAGACAAGGTCTATGGTAAGGTCCTTGGCTCCTGTTTTTATGTAAAAGAGTGAGAAGAGAGTTGTACAGAGTTGGTCCCACCCCTCACTGACAGCAGCAGTAGAGAGAACTGGCATTACCCATCAACAACTGTAGCATTTTGGAAAGATGGCACTGCAACTTGCCTGAGCAACACAGTAGAGTTGAATCTCATTTCTTGTATACAAGTGAGCTGGTCATGAAGGTATGAGGTTGAGAAAGCTAGCCCCATTTTCTGTCATGTGATAACATGAGTGAGGGAAAGATACCCTTTCCTCCCTCATCCCTCATTCCTTTCTGTCTATGTAATGCAGGAATACCTGGCCCTGGGGTTATGAGATTGAGAGAGTTGACCCTGCTGCTCACTGACTGCAATACTCAGGAAAGTGGGCCCTGCACATAAACCATGCAGCACAGTAGATCTGGCACTGTTGAATGGAGTCATTTGTTCCAAAGAAAGTACTATGAATATATTGCTCCACCCCTCATTGTCATATGGTTGGATGAGGTATAGAAAACATCCTCTATCACCTGCCTCTTGCTACCTGGGGAGTGTGGTAGAGCTCGTCCTGGGTTCATGAGTGTGAGAAAATTGGGACTGCACCTCTCCTGTGCAGTACAGTGGTCTGACCCACTTGGCAGAGCCATAAGTGAGACTGCCCAGAGGAGTGAGAGCAGAATTGGGACTTCTGCTTGCTGGCTTCATTATTGGGTGAGAATACTAGGGCAGTACTGGAGAACTCGTCCTGGTGAGGGAAATTTGGTGGCTGATCAAACCAACTACAACCAAGTCCCAGAAACAGGGCCAGTGAGTTAACTCACTCCAACATTCACATCATCTATGAACTGCTGGAGTATGTAACAGAAAGTAAAAGCCTTAAGCCAGACCAGTGATCCATTTCAAAGAACATTTACAAGTAAAATAATATGGTCTAAGTGGAATATTGTATAATTTACTGGGCAACATTACATATTTTTATGGCCAATTTTTCTTTCTTTTTTGTTTTGTTTTGAGACTTTACTTTCAAATTTTATTTTGTTTTGTGGTGAGGTCACAAGAGTGTAGAACAGAGGTGATTGGATGGGGAAATAAGTGGGAACAGGAGGCACAAAGTAAATCTACAAAGAATCAAGAAAAGTTATAAAAAAGAATATGTTAACAAAATACCACAAAGTAATAATGACAGTTGACATATTATTAAAGCTATATTTTTAAGTATGTGGATGTTCATGTATATTTCTACATGAGTATGTACATGTGAGTGGATGTGACAAGTGAAGGTGTCAGAGTCTCATGTTCAGGTTTCAGAGTATCAGTTAGTAAAATTCTACTTGTCATGGGTGGTAAAATCAGAAATGTGATCCCCTATAAGGACAAGAAGTATTCTCAACTGTTGGACCAACTCTTCAGTCCTCATATTTAAAATAGTATAGTAAATATCACTTGGCTTTAACTCAACAGTTTTCAAGGAAAATAAAAAATAGGAAGGTATAATTTACTGCCACACCAACTTCAGTATTGTCTGTGTGACATGACATATGTCATTATGCCGGTTGGGAGCTATGTGTCCTATGGGACTAGTCTTCCTGGAGGTCAATGGCAGACAGCCTGGTACTGGCTGCCTTGGGGCATAGATGTGTTTCTCGATTAGCTGGCTATGTGGGATATGAGCTTTGCACAATCTCTTTCATAATAATGATAGTCTTTATATATACAAGACAAGGATCATTCTCTTCAGGAACAGCTCTGAGATAGAGAAGCAAAGTATGGGAATGTATAAGACTACAGAAGAACCCTTGTCATGCACAGGGTTTATGATGACCAAGGGAATAGATGGATTAATGTTGATGGACAAAGAGTGTTATAATATACTTTGAACTTTATGGATAGGCTTGCTAGATCCCAACCCCTGTAGTGTCTGCTGCATAAGAAGGTACAAAAAAGTATATTTCAGCAGGTGCAGAGAACTGATTAGGTATATTTGGTCACTAGATGAGATAAAGAAAGGGTTAGAAAGAGGAAAGGCCATGACAGTGATAATGAGACAGAAACTTTCTATTCATAAGATGAAACGACTTGTCTGAGGTTTATATTCATCTTCTAAGGATGTTTTATGTCTAACACGTGTTCCTGATAATATACTTTTCTTAAATATCACTCATGTGACTAAAAGAAGCTTTCATACTGATGTGGGAGAGTCTTCTGTTTTGTATTGATTTCATAGGTTAATAAAGAAACTGCATTGGCCCTTTAATAGGAAAGAAAATTAGGTGGGCAGAGTAGACAGAACAGAATGCTGGGAGAAAGAATCCGAGTCATGCAGTTGCCATGGTTTTCCTCTCCGAGACAGATGCAGGTTAAGAGCTTTCCTGGTAAGCTACCACCTCATGGTGTTACACAGATTATTAGAAATGGGTTAATCAAGATGTGAGAGTTAGCCAATATGAGGCTGGAACTAATGGGCCAGGCAGTGTTGAAAAGAATACAGTTTCTGTGTAATTATTTCCAGTAAAGCTAGCTGTGAGCAGCTGGGCAGGAATGCAGCCAACTGCTCCCTTTTACAGAATGGCGCCCAACATGGTAACAAACTCCATGTAAAACCTGAGAGAGCTTAATTTTAAACAGAGATAAAACATAGTTTAACGCAGATTTTTGCTGTTTGTTGGTGGTGTGCCATAGAGAGATTTCCTGTTTCAGCAATAGCGGCAGAAAAAAAAGCCATGTCATTTTAAAGTGCAGCTTTCTGGGTCTGTGCCACCAATGCAAACTCTGGCTTTAAAGCATTTCAATGATTTTTATGGGACTGGATGTTTGTGTTCCCTCTTGGGATTGAAGGAGTGTGCTCTGAGACCACGCCCTTGGCTCAGCTCTTCCTGCCTGGGCAGACTGCAGAATCAGGCTTAGGCAGGCGGGAGAGCATGGCAGATTCCTGCCGCCATACAGAGACATGTTTCCAGGCTGTGCAGTGCTCTGCCTGTCAGATTTGGATGTAACTTGGATGAAAAGAGTTTCTGTGCTGAGTGCTCAGTCTCAGAGTTAAAATGCTGAGTGCACTTCCTACCTGGTAGCCCCAGAGCTAATAGAAAATGGTACATCCTCCATTTTGAAATTGGAGAGAGGTGGAGGCAATATCCAGAGCAACCCACTGCCCTACAGCTCAGAGTCACAAGCAGCTCCACCATGTTGGACTGGTCGGGGCAAACCTGCAGTACCTGTTTTTGAACTAGGAACATCAGAGCTTAGATTCTTAAGCACTTAGTTATGTAAAGGCGCAAATCAAAAGTGCTCCTGCATAGTAAAAAATTACAGATTCACAATAGGACAGATTCAGACATAAAAGACCACTAAATAGTCACAATGTTGGATGAGTGTATGTAGGCTTGAGAGAGAGAAGAAAAAAATATAGAAGAAAGTTAATGTCTTTTAAAATAGGGTAAAGTCTTTAAAGAGACAGAGTGAAGATAGTTATAGATTAAAAGAAATAAAGGAAAATAAGCCACATAAAAATGGAAAATTCACAAAGAGTCTGAATTCTTTGTATTATTGTGTTTTCTTTGAATCTTTTGACTGTAAAGGAGCTGAGTACAGAGAGTCATTTCCTTATATGGGCTGCCAAGCTGAACCAGGATGGATATCACAAGGGTATTATGATTTCAGAATTTGGGTCTAAGGATATGATGCTTTGGAGAGGGTCTTCTTTTGCTTTCACAGAGGATGAGACCCTGTGGATTGCTTCTATCCCAATATAGTATGTTAGACCATGCCCTCTTGAAAGGTTGCTGTGAACACCCTCAAAATTTACTTCACTCAATTGCTGACTGAGATGAACCTGGCACACAGGTTACAACATAAAAGACCTGATTAACAACACCCCTATACAGCAGGAAGCAGTTTGGAGAGAAAAAAATGTGCCCATATTCCCAAATATTGTTTATAAATGTTCTTTTACATTTAAAGGGGGATATGAGACAGATATGATTAATTTGCATTGGTATGGATTTTAAGGTCAATTTTGTTATACGTATATGTATTGTGACGTTCATTTTTAAAATATAATGTATAATTCGGAAATAGAGGATGTTAATGGATAATCGTCAATAATCGTCAAGCTTGTAGTCATGTTAGATTTTATATATATATATATATATATATATATATATATATATATATATATATATATGTATCAGTTAGATAGACATTCTTCATATCTTTCAAAGACTACAGAATATGGTATTTAATGGTTTAATTTTTAATAATCTAGGGCTTTTCATGATAATGAGACACGTCTGCTCCTGACAGCACCAATCTACTTCAAGAAGAAGATGGGCATCGAAGAGGCTCCTTAAGGAGTTGGTTAGCCATTTGGGCAAGACACTGCTCTTGCCTGGACTGTTTCATAAACTGGACACAAAGAACCCACAGAGAGAGGACTGCTGAACTTGCCTAAATGTGAGATGGTCTTTCTGGGTTCCTGATTCATGAAAGAATCTGCAAGATATTCTGCAGGACACAGCAGATAGTGACTAAACTCTCTTTGAATTTTCCTGCTTCATGGAAAAGTCTGATGGATACTATGGACCAGTAGGCTGAAAATGGGTGCCCCAATGGTATAAAAAAATTTTGGGTGACTGTCCAGGTAGTGAGATATCTCTGTCATTTCTATATTTTGGAAGTTTCTTACTTCTTATTTACTTAGATAATATTATATCCTTCTGGAGTCTTTGACTGAGTTGAAGAAGGGTTAGTTATAGTTTTCCTTAGTTATGATAAAAGATACAATCTAAATATTGTAACTGTAATTCTTACTTGATAACTGTTTTGCTATATGTATTTTTGCTATGTTAAAGTTAAAGCTTTCTTTTTTGTTTAAATAGGAAAAGGGGAAATGATGTGGGAGAGTCTTCTGTTTTGTGTTGATTTCATAGGTTAATAAAGAAACTTCCTTAGCCCTTTAATAAGACAGAAAATTAGGTGGGCAGAGTAGACAGAACAGAATGCTGGGAGAAAGAATCCGAGTTATGCAGTCGCCATGATTCTCCTCTCCGAGACAGATGTAGGTTAAGAGATTTACTGGTAAGCTACCACCTCATGGTGCTACACAGATTATTTTAAATGGGTTAATCAAGATGTGAGAATTAGCCAATAAGAGGCTGGAACTAATGGGCCAGGCAGTGTTTAGATGAATACAGTTTCTGTGTAATTATATCGGGTAAAGCTAGCCATGCGGAGCTGGGCAAGAAGGCAGCCCACGGCTCCTAGCTACATCATACTGTGCCAACCAATGATACATGACCTTCTGATTTATTCTTTGTTTGAATACTATATAAGGAAAACATGAATTCAGTAAAATTGCAGCAGATTCCCATCACTCTCTTGTATGTTGTGTCTATCTGTCATTTGCCGAACTTGTGCCTTCCTGTTACCAAAACCCTACTTCTTTCATGGTATGAGTGGCTCCCCTGAGCCAGTCCACGGCAATTTACAATTAAGGCTGAGTCTTTCCAAATTTTGTAGGTAGTACCATAAACTTGGTATAATGACTTGGGTCACAGGAGAAGAAAAAGTCTGATAATACGTGAACTTCATGAACTCTTCACAAATGACTCTAGAAATTGCTATTTTATGAAGGCCATAGGCATATACAATTCCTCAATTGGCTTACATATTTTAATTTTTAATATATATTTTAATTTTCCAATTTATAGCAGCATAGACCTAGGTCTTCCATTGCTAGCTTTCTAATTTCTGTTACTCTAGAAATATTTTGCATATTTTCAGACCTCACATTTTAATACCTCTCTGAATAACATCTCTTCAATTTTCATATCAAATTGCATTTACAGAACATACCTTATTTATGAACTTGTGACCCACCATCCCTTAGTAATAGTGAAAATTCAGATTTATAAATAAATAGTAAAAGTGATTATTGCCTACAATGCTTAAAATTTGGAGGAAAACCTGTGAAAATATTATTTTACATAACTGAAGACAAAAAGTGAAAAATATAATATCAAATAACAGCTCACTCATTTAATAAATTCAACTTCACATATATTTTCCTCAGAAACTTTATTATTGCATATATTAATTATCTTGTTGCTTTTTATTAGTGCTTAAAAGTAAATTCCAGTCTGTTGGAATTTCTTTTCTGTTTTTTGTTTTGTTCTCATTGTTCATGTCTTCTTCTTCTTCTTCTTCTTCTTCTTCTTCTTCTTCTTCTTCTTCTTCTTCTTCTTCTTCTTCTTCTTCTTCTTCTTCTTCTTTTTCTTCTCTTTCTCCTCCTCCTCCTCCTCCTCCTCCTCCTCCTCCTCCTCCTCCTCCTCCTCCTCTCTCTTCTTCTTCTTCTTCTTCTTCTTCTTCTTCTTCTTCTTCTTCTTCTTCTTCTTCTTCTTCTTCTTCTTCCTCTTCCTCTTCCTCTTCCTCTTCCTCCTCATCTTTCTCTTCTTCTTCTCCTTCTTCCTCTTCTTATTTGTAATTCCTGTGAATGAGGGACCTTCAACAAATTTTCAAGAGTTTAGACACATTTTTAAAGGCTGAGACACTAATCCTGCTCAACTTTATTCACTGTATCTGTTTCATTTTAGTTAGTCAACAAGGTATTTTTGCTGAGAACTATGTTAAGGGTTATCCCAAGATCTCTCTGATCCCTTGGTGACATGTCTATGGGACAAAAATATTTTGGCTGATTTATTGGTACCAAATATCAGTTTAATATTTGCCCATATAATACAAATATATTATTATTTAAATTACTGTATCTGTATTATCATATTTTCTATAATACTGTGAGAGATGGAAACATGAATACCATCTTTCATAATGGCATAATATCAAGTAACCCAAATTAATTTTCTGTTTTTTTTTTATAATTTTCCAATGTCCTATGTGTGTCATTTCATTTACTTTCCTCTCTACTTTTCTAGGTTGTTCTCTTCTTGCTTGAGTTTCTAAAGTATTGCTCTCCTGTTTTCTTCTCTTCAATTTTTATTCTTCAATATCCCCATTTCTTTGTCCTTCTAAAGCATAGCAAGTCCATTTTTATCTGGAAACATGTACTTGACTCTCTCATTTCTATCTCTACATCTGTATGTTCTGATATTATTTATCATCAAAGAGGTAATTTTTTCTTATGGAAAAATCCTTGCATACACATATTATTATGGTTCTTATTCTATAATTTTCTCTGATTTTAGTTTAGCTTCATAAAGTTTATAAAAGCCCTTAAAATTTAAATTCTCTTGTAAATTATTTACAGTAAAAGAATCTGTTATAGGATTTTCTTAGAGAGACTGTTAAAGAGAAAAAAATAAACAATAATTCACTCTCTATGACATATTTAGCATTTCTGATGTGAACAAACACATCAGTTTTCTTATTTGTTGTTCTTTTTCACTGTTTTTATCTAATAATTTTGCACGAAATATATTTTAATCATGTTTTTCCTCTTCCTACTCCACCCAGACACTCCCCTCCAAATCAATTTTATATTCTTTTATAAATAAAAACAAAAATGCAAGAATCAATAATCCATACAACCAATATTACAAAATAAAGAAAAAAAAACATAGCTTAGAAAATGCCCCAGAAGTTCAAAATCGTATTGTAGAACTACTCTTGTTCATTAATCCCACCCTGTTGATATACCAAGTGACATTTCACTTATGATACTTCAATGTCAAATAGTAAGAGGTGTTTTTGCAGGCAATTCCACTATATTTGAATACTCTGTCTTTCTCTCTGTGGTTGTTTTTCATATATATTTTTCAAAGTTCTCAAATATATATACAATGTATTTTCATCTTTATTTTATTTTGTTTTTGTTCTCTGACCAGTTTCTTCTCACCTACTAGTGCCTCCGTCACTTCTTCTCTATCTTTCCCCATCCATCCCTCCTTTTTTTCTATATAAGGACAGGCCTTTCACAGATATCAAGCAACCATGACATGTGAAGTTACAGTAAGATTAGGCCCCTCCCATCATATAAAGCCCAGACAATAAAATCTATATGTGGAATACTGGTCACAAATCATACAAAATGTTTAGAAATAAGCCTGCAGTACCATGCAGGCTGCCTGATAGTTTATTCAGTCTCTCTGGTCCTCTATGAATCCAGGTTAGTTAATTCTGTGGCTATTTTTGTGGTATTCTTGACCATTATGGGTCCTACACACCTTTCTCCCCTTTTACCACCTTCACTTTAATGCGATGCTCTGAGCTCTGCCTAATGTTTGATTGCAGGTCTCTCTCTTCATCTGTTTCCTTCAGTTGCTAGAGTAAGCTTATCTGATAAAAATTAAGCTAGTCACAATTTATGAATATAGCAAAATATCATTAGGAATCATTTCATTGATTTTTTTCCATTCATATTTGGTTCAATTTTAGGTCTCCAGGCATTCTAGCCTCTCAGTACTAATCCCTAAGGCAGTGTCAGGGTAACCTCCTTTCATGGTAGGGTCTCAAGCAAGATTCCTATCTATACCTCTATATAAAACTCGATGTCAAGTGAATCAAAGATACCAACATAAAACCTAATAGACTGAACCTGATCGAAGAGAAAGTGGGAAATAGCCTTGAATGCTTTGGAAAAGGATACAATTTATGGCTAGAAAACATTTATGAGTGAGTTGGTTTCTAGCCATAAATAAAGGACATTGAGCCTATAATTTGTGATCCTAGAGAAGCCAAATAAGAAGATGAACCCAAAGAAAAATATATAGTCATTAGCCTGGATATGAACCTTCATCTGGTAATGGATGAAGATAGAGACAGAGACCCACATGGGAGCACCAGACTGAGATCCCAAGGTCCAAATGAGGAGCAAAATGAGGGAGAACATGAGCAAGGAAGTCAGGACCACGAGGGGTGCACCCACCCACTGTAACAGTGGGGCCGATCTAATGGGATCTCACCAAGGCGAGCTCGACTGGGACTGAATAAGCAAGGGATAAAACCGGACTCTCTGAACATAGCAGACAATGAGGGCTGATGAGAAGCCAAGGACAATGGCACTGGGTTTTTATCCTACTGCATGATGGCTTTGTGGGAGCCTAGCCTGTTTGGATGCTCACCTTCCTGGACCTGGATAGAGGAGGGAGTACCTTGCACTTCCCACAGGGCAAGGAATCCGGACTGCTCTTCAGACTGGAGAGGGAGGGAGAATGGAGTAGGGTGAGGGGGAGAGGAGAAGGGTGAGTGGGAGAGAAGTGGGAGGAGGGGGAGAGAAATGGGAGGCGGGAAGGAGGTGGAAATTTTTTCAATAAAAATGTTAAAAAAGGATACAATTTCCTAAACACAATACCAATAGCATAGGCACTAAGAAACCATCCATCCACAAACCAAATAATCAAAGAAAAACATTTTAAATTTTAAATGGAGAATTCTCAACAGAGGATTCTCAAATGGGTGAAAAACTTTTAAATAAATGTTCACCATCCATAGCCATGAGGAAAATGGAGATAAAAACAACTCTGATATTCCATTTTACATCTGTCAGAGTGGCTAAACTCAAAAACACAAGGGAAAACTAAAGTTAGCAAGGATGTGGAACAAGGGGAACACTCCCCCATTGTATGTGGGAGTGCAGACTTATACAGCTATTTTGCAAAACAGTATGGCAGTTTTTCAGAAAATTGAAAATCAATCTACCTTAAGACCAGGCTATCCCACTCCTGGGCATACAGTGTCTAAACAATGTTTATAGCAGATTCTTTTCATTGAAGTCAGAAACTGGAAACAGCCTATATGTCCACCAAATGAAGAGTGGATAAAGAAAATGTGGTATATTTATAAAATGGAGTTAAAAATAATGCTATTAAATTTACAGGCAAATGGATTGAACTAGAAAATAAGCATGATTAGAGAAGTACCCAGAACCAGACAGAGAAACATGGTTTATACTCACTTTTAAGTGGATATAAACAATAAAGTACAGAATAACCATGCTACAATCTACAGTCCCATATAAGCTAAGTAGCAAAGAGAAGAGAGCTTATGAGAAGATGTATAAATCTCCATGGGAAGAGAAAATAGAATAAACATTGCAGGTTGAGAGGTACAGTTGAGTCATGGTTGGGGATAGGAATAAAAGGAATCAAGTGGGAAAGTGATGGAGGGAGAAAGTACAAGGAGAGACAACAGTAATTCGGGGATAACTCAGGGATATACTAGAAACCCAGTGAAATGGAGGCTCCAAAGAATCTATCAGGGTGATCCTAGCTAACAGACATACAAATGGAGGATACAATTTCTGAACTGACCATATACTATAATTAGGTAAGACTATCAGTATAATAATTGTGATACCACCCAGATATAAAAGCTTTAGTCTACAATTTCTCCTGCCTCCAAGACATGTTTAGGTAAAGTGCTGCATGAATTGTGGGAGTAGTCAACCAATGACTGATTCTACATATGTTTTAAATATAATTTCTTTTATTCTCACTGGTATTTTGTTCTATGTCTGAAATTCTGTATAAGAATATATTGATTCTTGTTTGATTACTTTAACTGCTATTTGTGAACTTATAGTCATCTCCCCATATTTAAGTTATCATATAATATGGATACTTTTAGTATCTATCATATAGAATTATTTTTAATATAATTTGTGTTAAAACACATTTCTTACATATACTCACATATAGTACAATACCTAGCATATAGTGTTTAATTGTAATAAGAAATTGAACACCAATTTCATTTCCACTGAGATATAAATACAGATTTAAAGATTATAGTACGTTTTTATTCATTTAAGATGAAAATAGTTACAAGGTTTAATTGATCCAGGCTATAGTTACTTCACTCATGAGTCTGAGGTTGTATAAAAACCATGCAGTCTATTCTAGTGAGAGATAAATAGTCCATTCCCCACACCAAAAAAAAATGTTCTCCTTCTTCCCTAGGATCATTTGTGCATTGATCCATGAGGTTAGAAGGAGCAGAAGTGGGAAACAGGATTTAGATTTCAGTGGATATGGAGACAGCCCTCATGGATATGATTTCAGTGAATCATCTCAGCTTTATTCAAGAATAAAGGAAATATATAGGATTGCAGAGCCTGGGGACAAATTGTATTTGCATTAAGCAACCTACTCCTTTCAAAAGACTTCCACTTTGGTAGTAGGGTCCTATAGCAAAGTTCTTAGTACAAAGCACATTTATCTTATGTGCATTAGGGAAAGGAATCTAGCATGAAACCATGCCAAGATTCATGCTAAGGATAATTCTGGCATTGAGGCATAGACACAGCTTTTAGATAAGATCAGTCTTCTGAGCTTAGAGACATTCTCCAGATAATGGCAGGGAGAGATCAGAAAGTCTTACTGGGGAGGGATTTCCTAATGTTGCCCATCTTTGGGGGGAGCTTCTAGGCCATGATAGATTGAAACTTCGGATCATCAGGATTCTTAACAAAAAAATATACACAAGTGAAATAAAAATTATAACATGTAATTAGATTAGGGTAGGGTATATATTCTTATTTAAAAACACAGTATAGGTTTGCAAATGGAATGAACACAACTGATGTGGGGCCTGAAACAGAAACACTAAGCACAAAAATAATAAATTAGGTATTTTAATGATATGCATATGTAATTTCCTAGAGCAGAGCCAGTTGTTAATTGACTGAAAAAAGAAAATTCAAAATACTGTTCAATGTTATTACAGAACTGTACATTCAAAACACAGCACTTCAAGTTATTTATATTATAATCTTCAGTATACATAATTATATTAATGTATATCTCTATGTTAAATTATTAAGGTACAACTGTATAACAATAAATTCAAGTGTTAGTTTGCTTCGTATTTTAAGATAGAATCTGATACTTCATCTTATAGTTGAAGATGGTTTGAAACTCATTTTATAATCTAGAAGGAACTCATACATTCCATCAAAGCCTCTCATATTGAATAATTTCCGGCATTTTTACCTAATTAGTCTGTAAATTATGTACTTTTGGAAGAAATAAAAGCACCAGAGAAAATAGAGTATTTAATGTTACTCTCAATGCTAATTTGAAAAAAACAAATTGTGTTCTAATTAAACTGAAATAACCTTTTTGGAAACACATTGCAATGCTTGCATTAATCATGAACATCTAGAACATCAGTGGCTTTTTAGACATTAATAAACATTGATATTCTAAAGGGGAAGATAGATTTTCTTTTTTCTGTTCAGAACAGAATAGATGAACTTTTTGTTGTTGCTTGTTTTTGAGATAGCAGATAGGAAATTAGATATAGTTATCAACAGCTGACAAAAACACAAATATTATTATGAGTACCTCCTGAGAAGGTAAGAAAAGTCTGTTAAAAATAATACCAAATTGAGTGGAGGTAAGGGAAAATATATAATAATGAGCATAATTAAAATAAAGATGTGTAAAATCATTCCCAAACAGCATAGTATTACATGCTCTTTGGGGGAAGGCTTCACCCCAGTCTCTGGCATCCATATATTCAAAGTGCATGAAGTGTTTGGATGGAAGCCACATCCCAGCCCCTGGCATCTATATAGCCAAAGGGTCTGGAATGTTGTGGTGGAAGGTTTACCACAAGAGCCATCCCCTGGGAATTGACTCATTCTGACTCCTTCCTCAGACAGCCCACCAAAGGATTACCACTCCCTGAAGATACTCAAGACTACTCCAAAAGGGTATTTAAACTGGACCCGAGGGAACAAACACTTTGTTTTACTGCCTTCCTTTCCAGGTCACTTTCTGATGAACAGGAAAGCCATTTGGGAGTGTTTGTATCCATTAAACCTGGGCTTTTTCTCATTAAGTTTGTTTATGTCTGATTTGGATTATTGTGTCACCAGAAAAGCTTATCAGGTTGCAGAAACTTTTCACATGCTATGTGAAAAGAGAAAGTTTATTAGAGTTGAAATTTTGTCTTTGTCAAAGGTTGGAGATTTTCTTTAATATGTTCCTGTCTCTCCATTTTCTCCAAACTCCTTCTGGCAATTTTGAAAATTTTGCTCAATATAATTACATACTCTTCTCCAATTGAACATTATTAAGTACATTATTCATGTTGACTTCAGCAAAATCAATAACTGCTCTACTTAAAACTTATTCGTGCCTATACATTTATACTTCACCTTTGTCTACATAAAAGTTATGAATCGAATAACTCAGAAATAGAAAAGTAAGAAAACTATATGGTGACTCAACTTTTCCCAGGTATAACTAAAACATGTAAAAAAAATTCTGAGATCTGAAGCACTCTACTCAGGAAATGAAAGATCTCTACTGTAAAAAAATTAAGACAGTGAAAAAAAACATGAGGAAGATAATAGTAGGTACAAAGACGTCTACCACTCATGGATAAGTGAACTACCATTTTGTAAATGATTTTCCCAGCAATGATAATCTACAGATTCAATGTAATTCCAATACCACTTTTCACAGACATAGATAAATTTGTTTAAAAAGTTTTATGGAAATGAAACAAACCTAAGGATAGTGAACCCAATTTTAATTTTAAACACAAAGAATACTGTGGATGATATATCCATAAAAACTTTCAACTTACATAACATAGACATAATAATAAAAACAGCAAGGAATTCTCACAAAAATATTCACATGGAGAATATTATTGACCCAGATAGAAGCATGTACTACTATAGTTTCATGAGTTTTGACAAATGTATCAAAAATAAAGTGTAAAATAGACAACATCTTTAACAAATATTCTTGTTCAACTGTATTTTAACACATAGAGAAAAGAAACTAGTGTTGTAATGAACAGAGTGGCGGGCTGTGTTCCTGCCACCCCGGCACACTACCGCCTGGCTAGCTTATGCCCTGAAAGAATTACACAGAAACTGTTTTCTTTTGAACACTGCCTGGCCCATTAGTTTCAGCCTCTTATTGGCTAGCTCTTACATATTGATCTAACCCATTTCTAATATTCTATGTAGCACCATGAGCTGGCTTACCAGTAAAGATCTTAACCTGCATCTGTGTCCATTGGGAGAATCATGGTGACGACCTCACTCAGCTTCTTTCTCCCAGCATTCTGTTCTGTTTACTCTGCCTATCTAAATTCTACCCTATCAGAGGGCCAAGCAGTTTCTTTATTAATTAACCAATGAAAGCAACAAATAGATATAAGACCCACCTCCATCATTTCCCTTTTTTCTGTTTAAACAAAAAAGAAAGGCTTTAACTTTAACATAGTAAAATTATAACAAAACAGTTATCAAGTAAGAATTACAGTTACAATATTTATATCTACTTTATCTTTTATCATAACTAAGGAAAACTATAACTATCCATTCTTCAACTCCATCAAAGACTCCAGAAGGATATAATACCTAAGCAAACAAGAAATCTAAAGCTCTAGAAATGACAGAGACATCTTGCTGTCTGGACAGTCACCCAAAGTTCTTTTGTACCGTTGGTGCATCCATCTTCAGTCTTCAGGCCCATAGTATCCAGCAGACATTTCCATGAAGCAGGAAATTTCAAAGACAGTTCAGTCACTATCTGCTGTGTCCTGAGGAATGTCTCGCAGACACTTTGATGAATCTGGAGCCCCGAAAGACTGTCTCACCTTTAGGTAAGTTCAGCAGTCCTCCCTCTGCGGGTTCTCTGTGTCCAGTTTATGCATCAGTCCAGGCAAGAGCAGTTTCTTGCCGAAATGGCTATCAATCTCCATAAGGAGCCTCTTTGATGCCCATCTTCCTTTCGAAGTAGATTGGTGCTGCCAGGAACAGACGTGTCTCATACTCATGAAAAGCACTAAGTTATTAAAATATTTAAAATGCCATATACTGTAGTCTTTGAAAGATATGAAGAATGTCTTTCTAACTGAAATGTATCTCTATATATCTAGAAAATCTAATTAACATGACTACAAGCTTTACTATTTTCGATGATTATCCATTAACAACCTGTATCTCCTATAATACATTACATTTTAAATGAACTACACAATCACAATACCTTAATCAATATCAGAAATACATATGACAAAATTGACCTTAAAATCCATACCAATGCAAATTATTCATATCTATAAGAGGCTGGAACTAATGGGCCAGGCAGTGTTTAAATGAATACAGTTTCCATGTAATTATTTCGGGGGTGCTGAGATGCAGCAGCCCGCCGCAGTTCCTTCAACAGAGTGGCACCCACGGTGATGGACTAAATCCACTTAAAAACTTGAGAGGTCTTTAAAAAAAAGGAGAGAGAGTTTAACACAGCTTTTGGCTGTTGTGGGTGGCTTGCTGCAAAGAAATTTTCCCTACTCAGAATCAGGAAAAAACTGGATGTTTTAAAATGCCGGCTTTCTGAGCTGTGCTGCCATAGCAATCTCTGTCTGGCTCCTGCGGGAGACAGAACTTTTGAATGGAGCATTTGGAGTAAAATGCAACAGCTTGCTTGATGTCAATGTGGACTGATGTGTGCCTGGAACTGTGTGTGGCTCAGGGGCACCAAATGGCTCTGAGGCAGGAGCTGCTCAGCTCTGCCATGCTGAACTCTGCTGGTCTCAGGCAGGAACTCCCATAATTACCATAATAAAAGCGCAGTTAAGGTTTAGACTGGGCAGGACACAGGTGGTACCTTATTACCTGCACATGGTGCAACTTAAGATTTTAAGAAATGCTTAACATTTTAAGAAATGCTCCTGGATAGTAAAAAGATTACAGATTCACAATAAAACAGATTCAGACATAAAAGACCACAGTGTTGGATGAGTGTACATAGGCTTGACAGAGAGAAGAAAAAATATAGAGAATAAAGTTAATGCTTTTTAAAAAAAGGTAAAGTCTTTAAAGAGACAGAATAAAGCAAAGTGATAGAGTAAAAATAAGCCACGTAAAAATGGAAAATTCACAGAGAGTCTGGATTCTTTGTATTATTGTGTTTTCCTTAACATTTTTGATTATGAAGAAGCTAAGTACAGAGAGACATTTCATTATATGAGCTGCTAAGCTGATCCTGCACATGTTCTAAAGGTATCTTGACTTCAGAATTTGGATCTAACGTTATGATGCTTTGGAAAAGTCCTTCTTTTGTTTTCACAGAGGATGAGACCCTGTGGATTTCTTCTATCCCAATATGGTATGATAGACCACACCCTCCTGAAAGGTTGCTGTGAACACCCTCAAAAAATTACTCCACTCAAGAGCCAACTGAGATGACACTGGCACACAGGTTATACCATGAAAGACCTAATTAACAACGCCCCCATTCAGCAGGAAGCAGTTTAGAGAGAGATAACTGTGCCGGTATTCCAAATATTGTTTATAAATGTTCTTTTACATTTAAAGGGGGATATAATATAGATATGAATAATTTGCGTTAGTATGGATTTTAAGGTCAATTTTGTTATATGTATATGTATTTCTGATAATGATTAAGGTATTGTGATTGTGTAGTTCATTTAAAATGTAATGCATAATAGGAAATATAGGTTGCTAATGGATAATCATCAATAATAGTAAAGCTTGTAGTCATGTTAGTTAGATTTTCTAGATATATCTATAGAGATATGTTTCAGTTAGATAGGCATTCTTCATATCTTTCAAAGACTGCAGAATATGGCATTTAATGTTTTAATAATTTGGGGTTTTTCATGACAATGAGACATGTCTGCTCCTAGCAGCACCAATCTACTTCGAAAGGAAGATGGGCATCGAAGAGGATCCTTATGGAGTTTGATAGCCATTTGGGCAAGAAACTGTCTTGCAAGGACTGATGCATAAACTGGACACAGAGAACCCGTAGAGAGAGGACTGCTGAACTTGCCTAAAGGTGAGAGAGTCTTTTGGGGCTCCAGACTCATGAAAGAGTCTGCGAGACATTCCTCAGGACACAGCAGATAGTGACTTACTACCTTTGAAATTTCCTGCTTCGTGGAAATGTCTGCTGGATACTATGGGCCTGAAGGCCGAAGATGGATGTCACAGTGGTACAAAAGAACCTTTGGTGACTGACCAGGCAGTGAGATGTCTCTGTCACTTCTAGAGTTTTGGAAGTTTCTTACTTGTTTACGTAGGTAATATTATATCCTTCTGGAGTCTTTGATAGAGATGAAGAGTGGTTATTTATAGTTATAATTATCCTTTTTTATGGTATAAGACAAAATAGATATAAATATTATAACTGTAATTCTTACTTGATAACAGTTTTATTATATATAATTTTTCTATGTTAAAGTTAAAGCCTTCCTCTTCTTGTTTAAACAGAAAATGGGGAAATGATGGAGGAAGGTCATTGGCTAAAATAGAAACTACCTTGGCCCATTTTATAGTTTAGAACATAGGTGGGTGGAGTAATCAGAACAGAATGCTGGGAGGAAGAGGAAGTGAGCTCAGACTCGATAGCTCTGCTCTCTGGAGCAGACATGATGAAGCTCAGACCCAGGATGGACATAGGCTAGAATCTTCCCGGTAAGTGCACCTCAGTGCTATACACATTAATAGAAATGGACCAGGCAGTGTCTAAAAGAATACAGTTTCTGTGTAATTATTTCGGGGCATAAAGCTAGCCATGCGGGTGGCCGGGTGCTGGGGACACAGCCCCACCGCTCCTATTTCAACAAAGTAGAACTTTATTTCACACTATACCTGAAATTCACTTTCAAATAGATCAAGATCATTTTAAATATGATACTCTTAATTATGTGTAGACAAATATGAGCATGTTTCAATTTATAAACTGTGGGAAAAACTTTAGTAACAAGAAATACCACACTCAACAACAGATTTTCATGAAACAAGAAAATCTTTGTGAAGAAAAGAAAAAGAAGAAGTGAAAGAATACACATCCCACAAGAAGAAAGATAATTCTCAGTCACTATTAATCTGACAGCAGATTTATGTTAAAAAGTTTCAATTTAAAAATAGTCCTAAACAATAAGAAAATAAATAACCCAAATTTAAAATGGGTTATGGCATTCATGTTAGCATCAACACAGAGGTCTCCATGCTCTCTTTCTTAAGTGTATTGTTTATTTAGTAATAGCAACAGAGTTTTCATAGCTGGGAGGTAAATAAGGTCAATAAGAGTATGTTGTTTGTTTAGGTAACCTCTTTGATAGCTCTGACCAACAATGAAAAACAAAGCTTTTCATGTATGTATTGGGTGTTTGTTTATGGTCTTTGGTGCTAGGAGGGAGTACCTTCATCCCAAATGAGAAAAGTCCATTAATACTGTTTATGCATAATAAATACACTAAATAATATATATTTTATTTTGGTAAATTGTTAATATTATGATTTGTAACTTTTAAAGATATCCATATATACTGTAGACCTACATAACTATTAAGTGCCAATGAAACAGTAGTTATTGGATAATGAGGATATGAAACCATCATTTTGCTAAAGGAGCATATTCCCAATGTATAATTATTTGTGTACTAGTCACTGTTCATCAATGAAACTACTTTTTTGTATCTGTTAGAGGCCATTACAGAAAACCACAGTAAAGAAAATCCACAAATCTGGAGCCCCATGCCAATGGATGTTGTGGGAACCCCTTTAGACAACAGCCTTTATGATACCAACCTACTTGGTCATGGTCTCATACTATAAATATAACTCTAAAGCTTTCTCCTCTAAAGCTCTCTCTCTCTCTCTCTCTCTCTCTCTCTCTCTCTCTCTCTCTCTCTCTCTCCTGGCTGGATATGGTTCATGTTCCCTATTTGTACAGAGGATTGTGATCTGTGATTCTCCCCCTAAATAAATAATGCTTTATTATTACTCAGTTCTGAGATAGTGTAGAACTATTTTATGTGTGTTCTCTTATAGCTGTCACCTGATAGAGGAAGGTCATTGGTTAAAAAATAAAGAAACTGCTTGGCCCTCATAGGTTAGAACATAGGTGGGTGGAGTGAACAGAAAAGAATGCTGGGAGGAAGAGGAAGTGAGCTCAGACTCGATAGCTCTCCTCTCTGGAGACATGCTGAATCTTTTCTGGTAAGCGCACCTCGTGGTGCTACATAGATTATTAGAAATGGGTTAAGAGGCTGAAACTAATGGGCCAGGCAGTGTTTAAAAGAATACAATTTGTTTGTTGTTATTTCGGGGTATAAGCCAACCAAGTGGCCAGGAGCCAGGATGTGGGAAGAGTCCCGCAGCTCCCAAAACAGTCATCCACATGAATCCCAACTCCCTGCATACCAAGATTGGCCTAAAACACCCTAAATGTCCATAGCCCAGAAGATCTCACACCTCCAACCCCCTGGTTTGAGTCACCTCCTAAGCAGTTTTTTTTTCAAAACCCCACCACAGTGGAACTACTGCTTAGCAATGTAACAATTTCCTGGTATTGCAATGCTCCCCCACCTTCCCCTGCTGATTCTTGTTTGTAGCTCCTGCTCACAAACACTAAGTTCCACCATATAATGTCCACCAAACGTTCTCTCTGTGTATGGAATTTACTTAATTGCTCTAAATTTTTCAAGCAAGGCATATTTGTCACTATTTAACCAGACACTAACATATAAAACCAAAGCAGGACTCTTTGTCACTCACTGATCATATCCCTAAGCTACCAATCATGTCTCTCCACAACACAGTTGCAACTATGACACTACTGGCCAATAAAGATTATTACACCTACAACAATTTACTGAAATCTCATAAAAGAGGTAGGTAAATTAATAAATTAGAAAAATATATGATTGCAGCAATATTACCATTCAATAATTTAATAATCTTATTTCTTATACTAGGGGTGGTATTCTGCAGGACTTATATGGTTTTTCTGATATATTTATTTATTGGGTATTGGTACTCAGCTTTGTTTTTCAAATTGTATCCCTTAAAACATGGTTTGATAACAGAGCCAAGAATGAGACACTTTTAAAAATGATAGACTTTACAGACTAATAATAAACAACTAACTGACAGGGTTAATCCCATCAATAGTTAGCTGAAAAAAATAATACCATTGAAAAGGTTAACATTAATTTGACAGACAAAATTCAATCTATGTCAAAGGGTGCTGAGAAATTATCTGAATAAATTTACAATATTAAATTTGACAATGAAAATTTGTTTAAAAATTATGGCACATTAGCAGAGGGGGTATCTCTCCAGGAAGGCAATCTGAATGCCATCCAAATAATATCAAAGGATGAGAAGTTATCCTTAATGGATAAATTTTGTACCTTGGTATTACATGTGCAGAATGAGGACCAGAGATTATGGGAGTCACTGAGATCACTAGAATTATATATAGGTCAAGAGATTCATTCTTTAATAAAGACAGTTGTAAAAATATTTAAAATGATTGAGAAAAATAACAGAACTAATGAGCAGGAAGAGAATGTACAATGACAGGATTTAGATTTGCTAGTATGAGTTGGAGTCAGAGATTACTTACCCAGGGTTTTAGCTTCTTATCCTGAAACCATCTCTAAAAACCAACAAGTTCTAAATGCTCAAAATGATCTAAAGAATTTAGATGGAAACCTATAGGTAAGATCTAATAGTAATTAAGGAGGCAGCAATATCTTATGGCTTAAATTCACTATTTGTTAGGGAGATGGAAAAGACAGTGGGCTTCCAGCAATGAGGCTTCCCCACATGATGGGCTTCAATTAGTTTTAGTGGTCCTGGAAGATGGGCCACACTTGCTGTAAACATGCTCCCTGTGAGAAGAGGCATTTTTTTTAAAAGTACAGGAAAAAAAAGTAAATGGATTTGAGTCTTTCCTTAATCAACCTCTTGGCAAGGGGATTTAACATGAGGGCTGGGCAGCTTGTTGGGGTTTCTGTCCCACCTGGTCCCCATCCATTGAGTCCCAGAGTAAATCACACAGAGGTATCAATAAGTTATAAACTGATTGGCCCATTAGCTCAGGCTTTTTATAAGCTCTTATCACTTATATTAACCCATTAACCTTATCTATGATAGCCACATGTCTCAGTACCTTTTTCAGCAGGGCAGGTCACATCCTGCTTCTTTGGTGATCTTGGGAGGAATGGGCTTCCTCCTTCCCAGCATTCTCCTGTTCTTTGTCGCCCTGTCTCTATTTCCTGTCCTGTTGATCCACCTATACTTCCTGCCTGGCCAATCGACATTTATTTAATACATGATTGATAGAATACAGACATTTCTCCCATAGCAAGGGCACTTAGACTGACCCTCAAGATCAAGCTCTTTATGAAAAAAATATACCTTGTCCCTATGCCACATAGCAGCCTTGAATGCTTGAGACAGGATTCAAGAAGGAGAAAAAAGAATTGAATCATATATTAGGGATAAATAGGGCCAAAGAGAATCTTCTAGTGATTTTTTAAAAACAAGATTGCCAATGCCTGTACAAATAGGAGAAACAGACCAAGAAGGTAGATGACTACTTATTGAAATTCTGGCTTTTGAAAATGCTAATTTAAAATGCAAAAAAGATATTTGGACATTTAAAGTTTGTAATAGCACCAATGGTTGAATGAATACTTCATACAAAATATGCTGTGACACTTGACTGTAATACTGAGGCTTGGGTGAGAGAAGTAATATCCAGAAATATGAGGGCACTTCAAAATGTCAAATATTTTAATTGTAGAAGAATCAGACTTCTGAGAAGGGATTGTAGATAACGAAATTGTAGAAATAATATCTCCTCTGGGAATGGCAAAAATACTTCTCAACTTTCTGGATTGTGTAGAAGATTTGGAAATGGCCAACATTGGACCAATCAAAGAAAATCAAAAGAGTCAGAAAAGGCAACTCAACACCAGCTGGAAACTCCCTTGGGGCCTCTCATAAGACAGTAAATTAAACGTGGTCCAGTCATTCCCAGACACTGTTGAGGACATGTCACCAAAAAAGTTAAAATGAACAGTACCTAGTGTTAAAAACAAACAAACAAACAAACAAAAATACTGTTCTGGATGACAAGATGAACATGGATAATGAATTAAAATAAAATAGAAAATGTATATTTGGGCAGATATATGATCAAAGATAAATGATCAAAGACC
Source organism: Microtus agrestis (assembly GCA_902806775.1). Taxonomy (NCBI): domain Eukaryota; kingdom Metazoa; phylum Chordata; class Mammalia; order Rodentia; family Cricetidae; genus Microtus; species Microtus agrestis. The sequence goes on from CADCXT010000752.1 coordinate 464,879, forward strand.
AAAACTAAGAGTGCAAATAAATAACATTGTAATTGGCAGATTACTGGACATGGGTGTGGTTGTAACAATTATTACTCCAGAATATTGGCATCCTAATCGGCCTCTTCAAGATCCAGATATCTAATTCCTATAAAATGGAACCCTGTCTCAAATGAATCAAAGAACAAAATGGGTTGAATTCATAGGGTTAGAAGGACAGAGAGGTAGGCTGAGGCTATATACGACAAATATTGCAGTAAATATATGGGTCATGATCTGATGCAGCAATGGAATGCCCAGATTAACATTCCTGCAATCCCAGCAACTCATGTTTCTGGGAAGGATATTATAAGTCACTATACACAAAGGAACCAGCCAATTGGGCTATCTAAGCAACTAGAAATCCTTTAGAGATACTAATAGACATATCTTTAAAATGGTTAACTGACAAAATAATGTGTGTTAAACAATGGTATTTAACAGAAGAGAAACTGCAAGCTTTTGAACAGCTGGTACAGAAGCCACTATATGATCAACATATTGAGAATCAAACAGTCCTTGAAATTCTCCTATATTTGTTGTTAAAAAGAAATCTGGAAAATGGATAATGGTGAGAGAACTAAGAGCTGTCAAAATGGTAATTCAACCTATAGGCCCCCTATGATTTGGAATCCCTTTGCCTTCACTATTGCCTAAATGATGTCTTCTTATAGTTATTGATTTGATAGATTGTTTCATCACTATATCCTTATAAAAAGAAAAGAGAAAAATTGCCTTCACTTATAATTCTCAGCACTCTAGGAGATATAAATGAACCATCCTCCAATAGGGAATGCTCAATATCCCACCCTGTGCTAATACTTCATAAGTCAGCTATTGGAAATAACATGTAAACAATTGCCTAAATATTTTATTTACCATTACGTAGATGGCACTTTGTTATCTGATTCAAACTTAGATACTTTAGGAAGAATTTTTGAAGATTTCTTTTTGCCTAAGTGGGAATTACAAATTGCTCCTGACCAATTATAAAGAGGAGATTCTGTCAATTACCTAGGTTATAAAATAGGTTTACAGAAAATTAGAACACAAAAGGCACAAATTAGGAGTGACATATTATGGATTCTGTATGACATTCAAAGATTGTTAGGAGACATTTCCTGTCTATAACTCACTGCTGGGATAACACCTAATCTAATAACTCATTTAAATAAATCCTTAGATAATGATAAAAACTTAAATAGTCCCAGGGAATTAATAGCTGAAGCTGAGAAAGAATTAATTGTGATTAGAGAAAAATTACAGAAGCACATGTGTATCAGATAAATTCAAATATTAATTGCATTCTAGTCATATTGCCTTCCAGAATTTCCTCTAAAGTAATTTTAATGTATAGGGAATATATTTTTATAAAAGGAATATTTTACCAAACATACCAAATAAAAAATTAAAAATTTATGTAGGAATTGTCTCTGAATTCAACATAAAAGGAAAATTGAGACTTTGTCAACTAGCAGTAATAGAACCAGTAGAGATTATAGTGCCCTTTATTACTCATAAAAAATTAAACTGAGACAATGAACTCTGGCAAAGTGTTTGTGCTAATTTTTAGGGAGATTAATAACAATTATCCCAAAAGTGATAGAATTAACCTTTTAAAGAGAACTACTTGGATCATCTACCACATTGTACATGATAAACCAATAGCTGGAGCCTGTAAATTCTATACTAATGAATACAATTCAGGAAAGGCAGGTTACAGATTAGAAGATTTATGAAAGGTAGAACAAAGCTCAAATAATTCTGTCTAAAAGAAAGAATTATATGTTATTTTCATGGTACTAAGGAGTTTTAAGAACCTCTCAATAACATTACTGATTTGCAATATGCAAAAAGAGTTGTCTCACATGTTGAAACTACTCAATTTATATCAGATGATGAAGAATTGACTTTATTATTCATCCAAATTCGACATATAATAAGGAAGAGGCTTCATAATATATATGCAATACACATCTGATCCCATATGCATCTGCCAGGTCCTCTAGCAAAAGGCAAATCAAAAATTGATCAATTATTGATTAGAAATGTGTTGAAGGTCTCAGAATTCCATAAAAACATCATGCTAACAGCAAAGGTTTAAAGAAAGAGTTTTCTATTTTGTGGCAACAAGCTAAAGAGATTATAAAGAGATGTCCTATTATTCTTTCTATAACAAAATACTGCTACTTTCATGGAGTAATCCAAAGGGTACTCAAAGGAATGAAATATGGCAAACAGATGTGTTCCACTTTACAGATTTTGGAAAATTAAAATATGTACACCTACACCACACAATTTGGTATGGGAGGTCCTTCTGTCTATGTATTGTTTCTGTTGGTTGATGAATAAAGAACTGGCTTTGCCTATAGCATGGGAGGAGGAGGGCAGAGTCTGTGAGATACTATGGATCCACTACCAGAGATAGACACTGAAAATTTGCTAGTAGGCCACAACCTTGTGGTGATACACAGATAAATGAAGATGGGTTAAATTAATATGTAAGAGTTAGCCAATAAAAAGCTAGAGCTAATGGCCCAAGCAGTGATTTAATTAATACAGTTTCTGTGTGATTATTTCAGGTCTAAGCTAGCCAGGTGGCTCCCATTCCCCAACAAATTGGCACCCATGTGGCCAACTAAAGTTCACTTAACACCTAAGAGAGCTGGAAATGAAATTATAGTCAGAAAAGAACAGAGTTTAGCACAGTTTCTTGGTAATCACATTTTTTTCTAGATGGGCTTTCAGCAAGCAAGGAATCCTGGGGCACAGTAAAAACTCCATGACTTCTCTAAAAAAGGTGGCAGCTTCCTGGTTAGCTAGCATGAAAAGCTCTGGCTCTATTAAGAGGTTTGGCTATCAAACATGTAAATGGGGTTTGTGGACTGCATACTGCAAATAATTAGGTGGCACCATTAGCCAATTGGTTATCAGAATTGAGGCAGTAAGGATGGCTCCCTCCCAACCATCTCAGGTACTAAAAGACTTCTAACATTTTGTACTAAGTGAGGCAAAGAAGCAGGATTGTATTACCACTAGCAATGATGCATCTTAAGTTTTTAAAAAGCACTTAGCATTCTAAGAAGTACTTCCAGACAGTAAAGAATTACAGATGCACAAGAGGACAGATTCAGACATAAAAGACCTCTAAATGGGTCACAGTGTGGATAAATGTACATAGGCTTGGCAGAGACAAGAAAAAGAGTATAGAGAGTTATAAAAATAAACGAATGCTTTTTAAAAATAAAATAAAGTCTTTGAAGAGACACAGTAGAGACAGTCATAGAAAAAAGAATAAGCCACATAAAGATGGAATATACAGAAAGAGTCTGGATTATGCATACTATTGTGTTTTCTTTGAATTTTTTTTGACTGCAGAGACACATTTAATTTTAGGAACTTCTAAGATAAGTCAATATATATACTTCAAATGTGTCTTGAATTCAAAATTTGAGCCTAAGGATATGTTGCTTTGGAAAAGAGATTCTTCTTTTGTTTTCACAGAAGAAGAGAGCCTTGGATTGCTTCTAGACCAATATGATTTGATGTACCAAAACCCTCTGAAAGGATGCTGTGGACACCCCCACAAAGAAAATATTTTGCTCAATGAATAGCAGGAAGCAGTTTGGAAAAACTATGCCCATATTTCCAAATATTGTTTATAAATATTTGTTTACATTTAAAGGGGATATGGCATAGATATGAATAATTTACATTGGTATAGATCTTTGTTTATTGATACAAATTTAAGGTAAATTTTGTTATAGTGGTATGTATTTTTCTGCCCTTGACTAAGGTATTGTGTTTGTGTAGTTCATTTAAAAATGTAATATATAATTAAGAAATATAGGTTAATAGATGCCATCTATAATAGTCAAGATTGTAGTTATGTTATATTTTCTAAATGTATAGAGATATATTTCAGTTAAGTAGATATTTTTAATTTTTTTCAGAGACCTTCAGAATATGGAATTTAAAATGTTTAAGAACTTAAGACTTTTCATGAGAGTGAGACACATCTGCTCCTGGCAGCACCAACCTACTTTAAGAGAATGATAGGCATTGAAGAAACTCCTTATGGAGTTGGTTGACTATTTGGCAAGAAACTGCTCTTGCCTGGGCTGCTTAACTGGACATGAAGGAGCCACAAAGAAATAACTGCTGAACTTGCCTAAAGGTGAGATAGTTCTTCAGGGTTACTGCTTCATAAAAGAATCTTCTAGACATTCTGCAGACACGAAGAAAGACAAACTGCAAATATAGGTACAATTGTCTTTGAAACTTCCTGCTTCATGGAAAAGTCTGCTGGATCCTATGGGCCTATAGGCTGAAGATTGGATGCTCCAATGATACAGAAGAACTTTGGCTGACTGTCTAGGCAGTGAGATGTCTCTGTTAATTCTAGAGTTTTGAAGTTGCTTGCAATGTACTTCCTGTTTATGTAGGTAATATTATATCCTTCTGCAGTCTTTGATGGAGCTGAATGATTTATAGTTATAGTTTTCCTATATATATATATATATATATATATATATATATATATATATAGAGAGAGAGAGAGAGAGAGAGAGACTGTAATTCCAGTTTGATAACTGTTATATGTAATTTTACTATGTTAAAGCCTTCCTATTTAAAACAGAAAAGAGAAAATATTGTGGGAGGTCCTTCTGTCTATGTTTTGCTTTTATTGGTTAATGAATAAAGAAATAGCTTGGATTACAGCATCGGAGAAGGAGGGCAGATTCAGAGAGACACCATTGATTCCCTGTCAGAGTTAGACATGCTGAAACTTAACTGGTAGGCTATGATTTTGTGGTGATACACAGATTAAGGGAGTTGGGTTAAATTAATATGTAAGAGTTAGCCAATAAGAAGCTAGAGCTAATGGGCCAAGCAGTGATTTATATAATTTTTTTTTTTCTGTGTGATTATTTCAGGTGGCTGGGAACCAAACAAGTTACTTCCTTACTACACTTACTTAAGTTTTCAATGGCCAACAGCTTTGAGCTCAGAAAAAAACTGATTCAGTAATCATGTATTTATTAGAAGCTATGGCCATCATGTATATATCTACACAAATAAAGACAGATAATTTTCCAGCATATGCCTCTAAAAAATAAAATATTTTTCCCTTATTATAACATAAAGTACATTACAGGTATACAAAACAATCCTACAGGTCAGACAGTTTTAGAAATATCAAATCAACTATAAATGATACCTTAAAGAAATAAAAGGGAACAGAAAATACCCCCCAGAAAAAGGTTGCATAATGTTTTATCAACCTTGAATTTTATTAACACTAATAAGAAAGAAACAATGGCAGCAGTGAGACATTTGATAATAGAAAAAAAAAACTTCTGAATTAAATCAGCCAGTGTATTTCAAGGATTAGTTGACCTCAGAATAAAAACTAGGAGATGTGCTATGTTGGGGAAGGGATTTCACTTTTTTTTTTCCACAGGAGAAAAAAAAGCTATCTATACCATTGAAATTAACAAAGATTCAGTTTGAAAAGGAAAAACCTCTTGAGAAAGAGACATAACAGCTTATCCAAATAAGTGACAATCATACAGCTGGTCAGAAAACCTCATAAGGGTTGGGGCAGTGTTCTGTTCTTGTCTTTGCAGGAAAATACTCATCTTCAAAAAGTCAAGAGACCCTGGACGTTTGGATGCCTAAAGAAGAAAAGATAACTATCCAGAAAGGATCACCAAGCAAATAGAATTATGTCTTATGAGTACAGGTCTTTTGCAGTGTAAAAAACTCTTAATATATACTACCAATTAGAATAACAGACACAACTCACTTAAAAAATCAAAGCTGGCTTTGGAGTTTGGTATGGTATATATGTATTCACAAACTCACTCTCATATATGCACACATCATAGATCACATATATATATATATGTATATACACATTCACATGTAATTACATATATATATATATATATACATTGTGCCTATGCACACACATATATATATATATAATTATTCTGTAAATATATATTTCATATATATAAGCATGTGTGAAAATAATTAAGGTTCATGAATTTTGGAGAAAAATGTAATTAAAGAGTTTGGGTGGAGTGGTTACAATGATACAGAGTCAATGCTCATGTATGAAGTTCTCAAAAATCTTTTCAAAATAAGAAAATGAAATGAAGACATTCATAGATAAGTGAATTAACCTAGAAAGAATTACAGTGTGTGATATTATTTAAAGAAACAAAAAGTTTATGTTCTCCCTTTTATGACTATCCTAGCTTTAGATAATTTCTTTAGTATTTTCTTTCAGTAATCAGTAGAAGTCAGGAAACTAGAAAGTCATATTTGATGGAAGACATGTTAAAGAAGGGAAGATAGTTTACAGGTACTATGAAAGTAGTTAGTTGAAACAATGGGGTGAAATACTTAAGCAGATCTTAGTGTCCACAGTACTATTATACAGTAAATATATAGTTGATAGATCAATAGACTAATCCAGGGGAAGTGCAGATGTCCATGCCCACATGGAATAACCCATTTTGCAGAGCTATGGGAACACTTGTCTTTTGGAAAAATCACTGGCAAACTTGTAAAAACCTTGTAAAGCTATAATTATTTCTTTGAAATGGGATTTATTCTCAAAACACTTCAGCAGTGTAAGTAATGGAATGACTTTTCCATTCCTCCACACCATGATGCCTTAAAATAGTAACATTCACTCGTTGTTCTAAGGGTAAATTTTACATAGTCAATAACACAAAATTACTTGCTAAGTGACCACAAAGAAATTACTATAGAAGATAGGTACTGAACAGGAAGGTAACCCTTACCAGACAGACAGGCCTGGGTGTGGGTGAAGTCCAGGTTCAGGTGTGGTTAAGAATTTTACCTAATGATTTGGAATGTCAGGTATTTTTCCTTAAATTCTGGCTCTTGTTTAACCTGTTCCCTGTTCCAGAGAGTTGTTTTATTAGGTTCTACCTGCCTTCTTTTTTTATTTTGATATGCCACCATTATCTTTGACTATGGAATTTTCCAACTATAATTTTAAATACTAAAAGCCTCAAAAGGTTGCCCCTTCTCTTCAATGTTTTCCCTCACACAAAATTAAAGAACACGTAGAGGTTATGCACTTGAGTTAATATTATTATCCTCAGAACTTCTCTTTCCATAGATGTCTATTCTGATCCATGAGGAGGTACTGAGGCTGGTACTCAAGGCTTTCAATTAGCAGAGAGTGCTAAAGGAGTATGATGAAGTCAAGGACGGAAGGACACAAATAACACAAAGGAATGGCATATGAAAAGCTTATGTAGAAGATTATTTTCCTACCTGACCCAACATAAAATTATAAGTAGAAGAATAATAGAAGACATGTAGAATGAATCAAAGAATACAATGGCTATTGGTTAAAGGATTAAAGTGAAGCTTGTGGCTTTGAAGGTGATAGGTTCCAGAGTATGAGCTGCTATTATTATTTTAGTTAATGGATAGTCTGTCATATTGCTTTCTATATATTTATGTTTTACCCATAGATAAGGGCTGTTCGCAACATTGACCTGCAAAGCTGCTTTTTGCAATGAACAACAGTCATTGGAGTGATTTACATGTGGCAAATGTGATGAGAATAAGAAACAGAGTGCCCAATTCTTGATGGAACATCTAGATAAAACCACCCATACCATGGTTCATAGAATATTAAGAAAGAAAAGTCAGAAAGACATGAAGAGAGAGGAAGATTACTATTAAATCCTAACCTCTTTATCAATAAAATGTATTATATTCATGAAATCAGGAGCTGAAATTCACTGTAAAAGACTCACAAAATCAATCTACCCAAATCCTGAAATAAATGTAGTGATTATTGTGCATGCCACACCCCTTACTGAGTTTTTTTTATAGCTGCTAACTTATGGAGAATCATTATTTATTAAGAATAATGTAGGTTTCACATGTTTAAATGAATGTCCCCACAAAGGAGAGAATACTTAGACAGATAGATAAACAGAAAGACAGACAGACAGACACACACACACACACACACACACAAAGTACTAGGAAGAGAAAGAAATGGAAGTGTTAAAGACTTGGGAGATAAATATTAAGGGCAAAGCTGGAAGGGTAAGTACCAGAGAGTCATTTAATACCTGCATATATAAAATAATTAAAAATTAAGATAATATATGGTTGTGAAAGATAATTGTTTTACTTGTAGGTAGTTTTTTCCTTCTTTGCATTTTTTTGGATGGTCTTATCATGTTCTCTAAGATCTTGAATATCATACATTCTCTTTAGGTTGATTTAAGAAGCTTTTTCTTATTACTTGTAAATTGCATGAAAAACATTTTATGACGTTAATTCTCAATTATTCTCTCTTAAGCATTCATTGTTTTTTGTCAAATAAAGTTCTCACGATCATAATTTACAGTAGAGTTTGATTTCTCTTAAAATTTTAAGTGATCACATAAGTCATTAACAGGTCATTTTCTCTGAAGGACTTGAAATATTAGGTAGCATCTAGCTTGAAATTTCATTTTATCATGCTCTTTCATATTTTCTTCGTTAATTTAATTTCTTGATTCTTCCATGAGTAGTAAATTGTTCATCATTATTTTGAGAGATATTGTCTATTCTCAGACAGTTGCAAGGTATTTTCTAAAAAATATAAATTTTTTAACAAAGTTTCAGATAATCTCAAGAATATGAATTATTTATATTCTATGATCAGTATATTTCTTATGAAGTTCTTTTTACATGAAAAGTGACCAAATACAGATTCAGATTTTGTAAAGCTAAGGAAAGTGTTGAGTCCATTAAAAGACTCTTTCTTCAATTCATCATAGTATATTCCAATAGCTTCCAATAAATCAGCTTTTATTCTGTACCTCCTTTGGCTTTCTATGGAAAGAGTAAAGTATAGAAAGAAGAAGGTTTAGGACTACCTACTGAAATATTTCACATGGGGTTTCAGAATTAGCACTCCTAGTTTAAAATTTCTTTTAAGAGGCTGCTATGATGATTCATGGGTAAAAATGTTTGCTGCCAAACTTCCCGAACTGATTTCAAACTCTGGAACCCCATGTTAGATGAAAATTATTGATTGAAAAAGTTCTTTGCACATATTTTGTGTTATACATGCATATATGTATATGCACAAATATATCTGCACATATATAAGTAAACAAATAGATAAGTATTTGTAAAAAAAATGAAAGAAATAAAGCAATTTTACCACAGTTACAAAAATGATATTTTTGTTTGTTTAACCCTCTGGAAGTTTATGGCTTGGAACTATTTGTCTTGGGAAAATGTTTACATTTCTGTCATCCATGTTGATTTATCTAAATCTTTCTGTTATGATTCTGGATACCAAGCTTATAATCAACAAACACAGTAGCTGATTTTAGATATTTTTAAAAATATTATTGGACTCATTTTCTTCTTACCTATAAAGTCGGTAGTACAGATTAAATGATTATTTTGCTATCTTAAGAGAGCTACTCTCCAGAAATCTACAAATTGCAGAGAAATATTTTATAAAGCTACTATAATTTTATTCTTACCATTTCCTCATGTTGTCATAGTTTCTCTCAAGAGTACAAACACTGCTAGAGTTAACATATTATAAGAAATTAATATTAAAATAACAATACATGCTGAGAAGTTAGAAGTAATTCCACAGTCTGAAAATCACTCCTGAGTATATACTTATTTGCAGAGATCAGAAGTTGGTAATAAGTATACGTTTCAGAGGGAGGAGATTATCAAGTCTTTTAAAAGTGTTACTTCATCTCAGTTCATGAGCGGGAGGAGTGATGCTGTGATGCAGAAACAACCAGCATGTTGTAGGCACTAAGAAAGCCACAGAGAAAGGAATATAGCCTACAGCTATATCATGGATGAAATTAGCTATCAAATAATATTATATGCAAAAGACAGTCTTTATACTCTAGGGAGAAATGACTGCTCATCTTCCATGATTTACTTTGTTTTGAAGAGGTCATTAAAATAGTGTATTGTTTCAAGGATCAAATTTGGACAGCAAGGGGGAGATTATTTCATATTATCTTTTTTTCTAAAAAAATGCAGGCAGAACAGATTGAAGTGTTACATATGTATCTTTCTGGTGTTATACAGTTACTTAATGAATCTTTATATTTAACACATAATTATAGCTTCTTTGATTTTTCAACTTAGAGGAAAATGGTAACCTAGAGTGATATCATACACCAATGTACATATAGAAAGCTAAAGGCATGTTATATCCATAATAATTTCAAAGATCCATGTACTCAGAAATATTGACTTATGTTAACACCATATATGCTCCCTGCTGAATACCAATGTGTAGGAGGAAGGCCTGCTTGATCGTTCCTGGCAGCCCAGCTAGCTTAGCCCCGAAATAATCACACAGAAACTATATTCATTAAATCATTGCTTGGCCCATTTGCTCTAGCTTCTTATTGGCTAATTCTTACATATTAATTTAACCTGTTTCTATTAATCTGTGTATCACCATGAGGCTGTGGCTTACCAAGTAAAATTTCAGCATGTCTATCTCCAGCAGCTCCATGGCTGCTCCCTCACTCCACTTTCTTCCTCCCTTTGTTCAGTTTAGTTTTCCCTGCCTACCTAAATTCTCCCTTATCAACAGGCCAAGGCAGTTTCTTTATTCATTAACCAATAAAAGCAATGCGTAGACAGAAAGACCTTCCATGCCCCCCATGTTGTATATTGACAGAAGCAGCAATATAAAATATAGGAATATGAGTACTTCAACTTGTTACAATGGCATTTTTTTTTTCAAAAATAGTACTAATAGATTGTTGGGACAAGGTCCTTGAATACATTGTGAGGAAATCTTTTATGAACTTGTATCTTAGTTATGATTTCTATGGCCATGATTAAATATCATGATCATAAAGTAAGTTGGGGAGCACAAGGTTTATTTAGCTCATACTTTCACATTGCTGCTGATCAATGGATGTAGTCATGACAGGAAGTTAAACAGGACAAGGTCCTAGAGTCAAGAGCTGATTTAGAAATCATGGAGAGGAGCTGACTACTGGTTGGCTTGAAATGGCTTCTTCGGTCTGCTTTGTTATATAATCCAGGAACATCTGGACAGGGATGGCAATACCCACAATGGGCTGGATTATAACCATCAAAAAAAATTGAGAAATTACCTTAAAGCAGAATGTAAAGAAGGTATTTCCTCAACTGAGTTTCCTACCTCTTTTATTACTTTAGCTTGTGCCAAGTTGACACGTGAAACCAGCAAATAGAACTGATCACTTATTAGCATGACACACACACAATATATCACTATTAAGCTACAACATATCCTTTCTTATTCATTCCCAATATCTTACAGGAAAAATCATACCTTGAACTCATAGAGATCTGCCTCCCTTCCTGAGTGCTGTGATTAAAATCATCTGCCAACACCACCCAACTTACTTTTTCTCTTTTTTGGATTTTTGAGACATGATTTTTCTGTATAGTTGTAGAGCATTTCCTGGCACTTCCTCTGTAGAGCATGCTGACCTCAAACTCACTGAGATTCATCTGTGTCTGCCTCTTGAGTGCTGAAATTAAAGGCATGCACAACCACCACTTGGCATCATAGATAACTTTAAAAGTCACACAATCTTTTTGCAAATTCAAACACACTAAAAATTCAGGCCTTTTAATATAGCCAATCTTGAATGTATTAGCAAATGTATAAGTTGTAAGAATTTAAAGGCAGCACTTATACTGTGTACAGGTTACTATTAGTAAATTCATTGGAATAAGTATTTTCTAGAACATTCTCAGAAACTAACTACCAAAAAAATCCATTTGACTGATTTTGAATGAATAAATTGGAAAGATCAGTCAACATGGAGAAAATGCATGTTTATATACTTTTTTTTTAAAATAAGACCAAATCTTGTAAGTGGGCATTAAGAAAGCAAAACAGGCTGGAGAGATGGCTCAGAGGTTAAGAGCATTGCCTGCTCTTCCAAAGGACCCGAGTTCAATTCCCAGCAACCACATGGTGGGCTCACAACCATCTGTAATGGGGTCTGGCACCCTCTGCTGGCCTGCAGACATACACACAGACAGAATGTTGTATACATGATAAATAAATAAATAATTTTAAAAAAAGCAAAACAGTAAATCTCTTTTAAAATTTAAAGTCTTTTAAAATTAAAATCTCTCAACCGTGGGTTTCAGTAAAATACTTTTTTAGCTTCAAAATGGGAAAAATCAAGGCATAGTAACATTCAAATCAAAACAAAACCAAATTCCAACCATACAATATCTGAGATTCACTCATGAACTCTGGACTTTTCCAAAAGGCTTGGACCACTTTTCTGACCCTTCCCCTGTGCAGCACACACATCTTGTACAATTTTTGTCATCTCTATGACACTCCAATCAAAGAACTTCAGGCAGTGGTGATTTATTTGAAAAGCTATGCTTCTTTAGGGTCACATTATCCTTTATGTAGAATAATTTTATTTTCATACACATAACACATGTGGGTTGTATATATACAAATATGTAGTGTATATTATATACAAATATGTAATAGCTTTCTATATAGAATTTTCATACAAACTTGCTGTCAAACTTACATATTTATGCATAAATAAATTTTGTAGGAAACATTTGAAGAAGAGAATAAAAGCATTTTAATAGTCCATAGTTTTTATTTTTATTATATCCAAGATAAAATAAGGAAGTGAACAGGAATGGTACTTGTTTTATAAACCTTGCTACTACATTTTCTTTGGAGACAGGGTATCACTAAGTTGCTTGCCTTGAACTTGTACTCGTCATGTACATACTACTAAATAATTGAGTAGACAAGGCAACTTCAATATCTCTTAGATTTTTATAATTTGATCTTAATTGAGTCTTTCTAATTTAAATATAATTTTATATGTTTTCATGTAATTTATTATAATTTAATCATTTTAATACAGAACCATGATATATACTAATACTAAATATGTAACTTTCATAAAAGACTGAAATTAAAGTCTTTTACATGAATTTTAAAGTATATATCATAGATTATTTTGGCAAACAGACAAATACACACAAAGATATAACATAAATAAATATATATTAAATATCTATAGCATTAACTTTCTATCTGTCCATCTGTCTGACTGCTTGTCTGTCTGTCTATTTTTCTATGCATGTATGTATGTATCTATCATCTATCTATCAATCTATCTATCATATATCTATCTATCTATCTATCTATCTATCATCTATCTATCTATGTTTCTGCATTTTTATTGGCAGTATATATAGTGTTTTAACAAAATAAATAACTCCTATGGGGGCTGAATCATCTGACATTTTGAAAGATGAAGCGATATGGAAACCACTTATTAATCTGAGTAAAAAATAAACTGATGACATCAATAGCATGATCTTTTCAAATCTGTCACTCTCTTAGAGCTTCATCAGATTTTGAGAACATATTAGTCAGAATGACATGGTATTTGGAAAAAGCCATTTCTATTTCTGTCTTTGATAATTTCCTGTGGATGAATTGGTTTAGGGTCTAAATCATTTTCTGTACAGAGCCAGAGGACATAGATTAAGAAAATGAAAAATAAATCAATTTGAGATGATTCTTTTTTGAGTCATATAGTTATTTATAGATTTCATTAAATGTATTTCCAATAGCTATCTGTTTAAAGAAAAAGCTTCCTGACTCTGATTTCCAAGCGTCAAGTATCAGTCACTAAATAAAATATTTATAATAAGAAAATTAATATGCTGTGTTGTTATTTTCTTTTAAAAATATTTTTTCAGTTTTTTATGAAGTAACTTTTTCTCATTATGTTCAAATTAACAAAGTTTATAGTCACAAAATAGTAGGTACTTTTAACAAACTTTTCTGCAATCTACTTTTTTCTTTTACTCTTTGACAGATTCCAATTTTATTTCTACTTTTGTGCAAGGTTAACATAGCTAAAACCCGTTATTTATTATCCTTTTCTAAGGATACCATTAAAAATCATATTGTTCAAATATGGAATGATTGTTTGAAAGATTTTCTGTGATCTTTATGTCATTTTATATTGATCTTTAAAACTTTGACTTATAAATAAATTTATAATTTCACAAACTGAAATTTTAATTTATTAGTTAACCTTGAATGAATAACTATTACATGGTTTTAAAGAGCTCATTAAAATGAGCTAGTATCTTTATAAACTCTCTGTAACATTCTGCAATTGAATTAATGCTTGTTTATCTTTTCTTGTGTTTGGTATTTATGTTCCCTTTTTTTTTGCTTACCAAAGTTTTTACATACTTAAGAAAAAAGTTCTATGATAAGTTTAACTATAGTTATAAAAGTGGTGTAATTCAACTTCAAGACCTAAAAAATTTCCTAGAGCCATGGCTTCCAAAGTCATACTTTCAGCCTAGAAATTTGTCTTAGAATCCATAAAATGATTACTATTGCATATCCTGATTCATCAGTTGTATATATTTATCATTAAGTTCACATTTAATATATTTAAAAGAAAACTTTGGATTTTCTCTCAAATTTTCCCTGCCAAATGGAATTTCTAAGCAGAGTAAACTTGTATCCTCTTTCATTCAAACCTTAATTCAACGACATTTGAAAAAATAGTCAGATCTCCTTAACTAGTCATAAAAGTTCACTTCATTTGCAAAGCAATTGTGTCAAATTTTAAAATATATATCACATATAATTTATTCTTATACCTTTCACTGTTCTTTGTTACCAAAAGTGACCATTATATCTCAACTAGAATCAGTAAGTTTCTCTAAACTACTGAGTCATTTGGCTTTTTAGACAATCTATTCTTATCATAGCCTTAATATAAGTTGCATTTAAAACTAAAAATTCAAATTTGAACAGTGAATAAAATGTATCTGCATTTCTCTTACTCAGGAGGCACAGGTTTAAGGATAAGATGCTCAAAATCACTAGGGGCTACATAGAGAGTTCAAAACCAATTTTGCATCAGAGTTGTTAGAAAAACATATTGAAAGGATTTATATATATATATATATATATATATATATATATATATATATATGTGTGTGTGTGTGTGTGTGTGTGTGTGTTTGTGTGTGTATGTATGTATGTATACATATAGCTATATATACATTTATGATATAATATATCCTTCTGTATATGTGTTCCTTTCATTTGTTGATGAATAAAGCTGTTTCTGCCAAAGGCTTTGCAGAGTATATCCAGGCAGGAAATCCAAACAAAATTAGAGAGAAAGAAAATAGGCAGAGTCAAGGAAACACCACATAGTCATTAAAAGCAAATGCAAAAACATTCCAGGTAAGCCACAGCCACATGACAATACGTAGATTAATAGAAATGGATTAATTTAAGATGTAAGAGGAATATTTCTGAACCATTGGCCAAATAGTGTTGTGTTTATTATGGTTTCTGGGTGATTATTTGTATCTGGGCAGCCAGGAAATGAATGTATGCTCTCTGTTTACTTAATGGTGCCCAGCATTCAGCAACTCAATCATGTAAAAACTGAGAGAGCTTGGGAAGGGTTTCTAGACAAAAAAGAAGAGAGTCAAGAATAGCTTCTTTGTATTAGCACTGTTTTGAGTAGGTTTTCTTTGCTACAGGCAAGCAGAGTAGTGGCTCCTTTAAGAATGGCTTCCTGATTCATTCTTATTGGAAAAATTCCTTGCAGCTCTTTAAAGAGTCTCGTGTAGAAGGTCTTCTGTATTTGTGTTGCTTTCATTGGTTATTAAAGAAACTGCCTTGACCCTTTGATAGAGCAGAACTTAGGTGGAGTAGACTTAATTGAATGCTGGGAAGAAGGTCAGTGTGGCACATGCCATGGATCTCCTGCCTGGGATGGACGCCGGTTAAAATCTTGCTGGTAAGCAACAGTCATGTGGCAATACACAGATTGATGAAAATGGGTTGAATTATGATATAGCAGTTGAACAATGGGGAATTAGAGCTAATGGGCCAGGCAGTAATTTAATTAATACAATTTTTGTGTGGTTATTTTGAGAGATAAACTAGCCAGGTGGTAGGACACAGCCAGCTCCCTTAAAACAAGAGTCCACCACCAAACTGTTAAATGCTGTTTATGAGAAGCTAGTGGCATGTTTCTTGGTAGATTCGTGGACCTTGAAACTCCTCAGAGTAGTAGTACCCAACATGGTTCTTGTTAGTACCTCCTCCAAGAAGCTAGACTCTCAGAAATCTAAGGATTGGGGCAGAAACAGATGATGAAGCTGTTGCTTGAATCCTAGCCATTCTTCTGAGCATATAAAAGACTCATGCACTCAGAAAAAGACAAATATATACAGTAAATACAGATTAAGGTTGAAAAAATATCTATTTTTTTACAGTGAATTTAAACTTATACATACACTTGGGAGAGAAAAGAAAAGGGATAGAGAAAGTCCTTAAAAAAGAAATAGTTAATCTGTGACTTGAGGAACACACTTTTAATGCAAAAACTTGGGAGAGAGAGGCAAGCAGAGTCTGGGGACATTCTGGTCTACAGAGGGAAATGCAGGACAGCCATAGATATACAGAAAAACTGTTTCACAAAACCAAAAATAAAAGAAAAGAAAGAGTAAACAAAAAATTCCCTGTAAACCGGGCGGTGGTGGCGCACGCCTTTAATCCCAGCACTCGGGAGGCAGAGGCAGGCGGATCTCTGTGAGTTCGAGACCAGCCTGGGCTACAAGAACTAGTTCCAGGACAGGCTCCAAAACCACAGGGAAACCCTGTCTCGAAAAACCAAAAAAAAAAAAAATTCCCTGTAAAGACGGAAAATACATAGATAATTTCAATGCTGCATTTTATTGGGTTGTGTTTGAATTGCTTGGTTGCTAAGGATTGGAACAGCAGCTACTAAAAGACATTTGATTATACATGCTCCTGGATTATTCCAAGCTATAAATGTTGAAAATGCCTTCACATTAAAATTTATGTCAAAAATATGTCAATTTGGACATGAGATTTTGCTTTTATTTCCACAGTAAATGAGAAGATGTGGATTCATTCTGAGTTAAGAGAAATCAGGATTCTTTGAGGAAGACTCCATGAAAAATCTTTAATATGAGCAGATGGCACAGATGACCCAATATATCAGAGTGCCTCTGTTGCAATTTCCCCTGAGTTCTGTATTTAGAATAGTTTCAAAGTGACTGGTTGAAGTAATCCAGTCTCACACAATATTCAAATCAGTACTTGACCATAATCATAAATTTTCTTTGTGTTCCCAAAAGATTATTAGCTCCCCCAAATATCAGGAAGTAGTCACCTAAAAACTACATTGACATTATCAAAAAAAAATAAGGGTGATAGATGTCTGTCTTTATTTAGACTGTTGGTGAAAAGTTGTTATTTGTAATGGTCAGGAAGAAAGCTAAATAAGCATGATTAGATTCAGAGTTCTTCTTTGTAGAAAAAGAGAGAAAACATTATGAGAAAATGCTTTTTTTACATGGTAAAGTTTTATCACTTATATTAGTTTAATAAAAAACATTGATTTCCCAATATTCAGGCAGGAAGTGTAGGCAGGGGCAAACAAAGTAAGAGAATTCTGAGAGAGGAAAGACACAGTGTAAGTTACAAGGCAGATGAAGAAAAATCAAAATGAGAATTTCTTACTAATAAAAGGTACCAAGCCACATGGGTAACAATAGGTAGGAATTATGGGTGAATTTATGTCATATAAGCTCATTGATAATAAGCCTGAACAAAAGGTCAAACTGTTTATTAAAAATCCAAGACTCTATGTGCTTATTTGGGACTGAATGTCTGTGGAACTACGCTAGACAGAAACTTCTGTCTACACATATACTTACACACACATACACACACACATATGCGTGTGTGTGTTATACCTACACAAACATAAATATATATGCATTTATACCTAGATACAAAGACACACACATATAAGTATATAAGTGTGTATATATGAGATTTATTATAATGGCTGACACATAAATCCACCTAGTACAGTTATCATCCGAATCATCCTACAATGGCTGTAACCTAACAGAAAAATCCAAAAATGCAGTAGTTGCTCAGCCCTAGTGGCTGGATTTCTCAGTTGGTCTTCAGTATATCTTGGAATCTCAGAGAAATAGTCTCTAATACCAATTCAACAAGACTTAGGGAAAGTAGGTAAAGAGCAAAAGTGTCTTCCTTACTCGTCCTTTATACCAATTAATACTAGAAGATGTGACACAGATTTAGTGATATAAAATGATGAAAGCTCTTCTTTTGCACATCAAGTGATCTGGATTCAAGGTGGGTCTTCCTATTTCAAATGATTTAATTAACTAAAAATCCTTAATTGGTAGGCCCAGATCTTTATATTTTTAGTTAATTACATATATAGTCAAGTTGACTGCCAAGATTAACATAACATACACCCTCTAAATTTTTTAAAATTGAGACTCATGGTTTATATGAACATTGAATTCTGTTAACAGATATTTTGAACATTATCTCCTAAACTTGAAATACTAAACACAAAATAGATCAAAACTTCAAAATACAACACAACTATACCGACGTATAAGCAAAATATTTGCTATTAGCAATTTCCTGTATAATTCCAGTTTTATTTTTGAGCAAAAAAAAAGTGAAACTGTCATGCATTGACAATATATACACATGAATCTAAGGACCAGTTTCTCAACTCCATTGCAAATTGTAATTCCACTTGAATGGTAAATATCTCCCGTTACAACATAATCTTTCTCACGCTTCTTGAGTTAAAATTCAACATTGTGCTCTTATGCATTTAAAATATTGTGGGTAAAATATTGTTATAAATATAGATGTTAGCGAATGCATCAATGGAAGAGTTAATAATAAATATTTCTATTATACATTGGTAGGGTTATTTTCTGTATTTTGATATTTTTCCATTAAAGATTAATTTAAATATCACATTAGTTTTTATCCTTAATACTTGATAGTTTTTGATTTTTAAATTTCATGTTAATCATGCTATTTATCTTAAAGCCAACTAAGCAATGAAATTTCTCTCTTAATATTTTTCCCTAACACCTGATCTTGACTTTAACTCAACTAGTTACTAAACTTTGATATGTTTTATTTTATATTTTGCAATTTCATTTTTAAAAGTTTATTTATCTACTGCCATTTCATTGAATATTGTCACATTTATGCAGGTAACTGGTTTTCTTTTACATAAATGATATTATGATTTGTTTTTTTAAACTTATTATTATATGAAAATGTGGTCAAACGTGTCACAGAGCAAGTATGTAGGCCAGAAGACAACTTTCCAGAAAAAGATGTCTCCTCTGCTCAAGGGTTTGAATTCATGTCATTTGTCTTGCAAAGAAGTACTTTCATCCAATAGGCCATTTCTCTGGTGTTTGAATTTTGCCCTCGATAGATTTCTGTAAATTACTTGCAATATTTTTATATTAATTTGTGTTAGTTATGAACATTATAAATATTTTTCAACATATAGGCAGTCCTCTATTTTGCTCATGGAATTTTCTGTGCAATAGAGATAATTAATGTAAAATATTCAGTTCTCCTCATTTTTATCTTTATGGTTAGTTCTTTTAAGGATTTGTTAATAATAGCTTTCTTCAGCTCTTCTTGAACAAGGTCCTTTAGATATACACTGTGGTCTTTTTTATATATTAATGAGAGTGACCATAGACTTTTCTTTTCTCACATCAAGATCACAAAAGGCTTGACAGGCCCTCTGTGCCTTATCAATCAGCAAATATCACAGAGACAACTTTAACATCCTGCAGACTCTACACTCTTTCAAAAATCTACTAGGCAATTTCACAAACGAGTGTCCTACCACATAAATGTCCTATGGTTTACACAAAGGACACCAACCTCTTGAGAGAGACCTTTACAATTTTCATTGACACCAATCCTTTCAAGTTACAACTTGCTGCTAAATTAAAAACTATCTCCTTTGATGTAGTAGTGTGTAACCTTTGACAACCTTGCTCTTGATTGTGTTCTCTGCTAGGCTCACTCCATAGAACTTCTCCTATAACCTACAGACTTATACACCAAGATAGATTCTACCACATACATATAACTAAAAAAAAGACATTATCTTTAAATCCCAAGTCTGTATTTTCTTTTCTTTGACCAATAAGGCAAAGCAGATGAATAACTTCATATTTTCATTTTCACAACACATAATTAAATATATGACAATTCCCATAATTTTTTAATTCACATTAATGCAACTTCAATATAGTTCTTCTAACAATTGTATATCAATATTACAAAAACTACAAGATGATGAAATTGGTGCAAGCAAATTTGAAAGATCTGAAATTCCCATTTGCCTTCTTAAAAAGAGACTTAAGAAAATCTTCAAATGGAAATTTTGAGGATGGGGTAGTTTCACTTACATATATCATTTTCATCTTGCAAAATTTTCAATGAATAAAATTAATTGCTAAGTGTTATTTTTTTAAATATATTTTATTTCTCATAAAACCATAATCTAAAAGATGGTGTAATTACTTCAAATTATAGTACTCTTTATAATTTGTCAGTGTTGTAAGAACCAAATTATTTTTACTGTCCTGAATGTACTTACCTTCCTTGCCCCCTCATCTAGGACTTCAGACTCATTTTAAATAGACTTATGCAATTAAGTGACAACATCATAAATTATAGACTCACTTGACAATTAATGTAGAAAATTTTCATTTTAATTCACATAATATGCAGACTGTTTCATTTCAATGAGTTCATTATTTGGGGCATTTTTTCCTGTGAAACTTTTCCTAAATAATTTAACGACATAGCATTATTTTAACACTATTGTCCACATTTCATATCAGATACTTAAGATTAACCCAAATAATTCATCATTTTATTACTGAAGTTTAAATTTCATAGATGGTGCTCAATAATATCACGTTAACCAACAATTGCAAAATATTCTAGAATTAAAAATATAAAAACTTTCTTTAAAAGGTCTCCATTGATAAAATTTACCACAACGTTCATCCAATATATTTAATTCAAATCACATTTCAATTCAATTACATATAGAAAATGTAATGTATATAGAAAATTCAACATAATTGTGCCTATCCATAATACACTGCATGGAAAAATGAAAAAAAAGAAAATCAAGAAGAAATTTCTCGTAGTTAAAATGTTTGTCAAATATTATTGCATAGATGAGCAAATATGTACTTCAATGACATGTTTGCCAGTATGTACTACCACATAGGAAATTTCCTCATACATAACCAGTGCAGCAATTTCAGCACGTTTCTATGTCTTAACCTATAATTGGTTCATAATAGGTGCTATAGTGCAAAAATTGTGAATTATCTCTTGCAGTTATATTCTGTTCATGTTTCATATAAAATTTAGTATGCATTCATAATGGTGCTCTATTTTATCACATTAAGAATAACTTTCTGTTCACAAAGCATTCTCCTCTTTGCTGACTCAAGAACTTGTAAAATCTTATCAAACAAATAAAATAAATAAAAAGGCTTCCATGAAATATCTGCAAAGCCATGTGAGCAATTATGCACAAAATGTTTAAAAAACCATCAAAGGGTTTATAATATTTTTAATTGTGTTAGGGCTTTGATACTGCAACATTAAATCACTTTTATCTATTTACTGCTTTGTTATACTTTACAGGAATCCTATCCAATGATCAGTATTCAAGTTTAAATGTATCACCAATAATTTGTTGCTCTTTGTTATATTGCTATTCCTTGTTGACTGTTCAGTATCTGTTTATCCTATTGCATCAAATAAACTAAATTGAAATTTCAATGCATATGACTTCAGTGATTCTCTCATATATGTGAACAATGGTTGAATGTGCTATTTCCCCATTTAAAACCACAGTTCCCTTAAACGTATCCGTGTCATTCTTAAGACTTAACAAGCATCATCAGAAATTTCCAACATGCAGCCCTTAATAGGATTTTCTTAAGCTTGATGGTTCATAAAACAAATTTTTATTAAAGTTTCCTTAAGTTGGATTATTTGACATCTCTTGTCACAGTACAATTTGTATGCTTAGATACAATAATATCAAGCCTGAAAGATTTTTTTTTTCTAAGCAAAGAAGATTTATTTTTAAGGCATGAAAAGAAGCTCAGTAGCAGGAAGATCAGGTTTGTACATGAACCTAACTATTGGCAACAGGGAGCCAGGATCTACCCAACTTTGAATTTTGCTGTTCTTAAAATGTGGATGCTTTCAAGTTCAAGAGTATCCGTGGTCATAGAGAACATGCTTGGCTGCCAAACAAGTTAGATAGTCAGAAGGGCAGAAGGTGAAAAGATAAAGAGATTCTTGCTACAAGATTGCCTTTCATTAAGAATGGGTTATCTCCCCCAGAGATTTCTGCCTACATAAGTATCTCACTGGATAGAATTATGTCATACTTTTACTGTAGCTCCGAAAAATGTAAGAAATTAGCTACTTTTACTTTGGCATGTTAATATCTTAAAAAAAAAGTATTGTGAGAAAACAATGAATCTTGTTTAGGTCATCAATCATTTTATGTACTTGAAATAACTATCAAGAAAAAAATCTACATGTCAAGACATCTTGGAATATTTTAGCCCTATTCACACTATCAACCATATATACACTATAGGTCTCTAAGTATTTATAAATAATTTTGAATTCCAGAAGGAATTTAAAGAGCTTCATATTCCTGTTATATATCCATGTCACATATAATATTATCGATACTGATGAATAATTTGTGTTCTCCAGCCTCTGATTTTTAATAAACCTTATCTTTCACATTACCACAAAAACAAAATGAAATTGTGAACTTTCAATTCAGAGCCCTAAAATTTTCTACCTTAAACATATTCCTGTTATTTTTTATTAGATTTTTTCTGTATATATTACCTATAACCACATAATTTATAAACCATAATTTATGATTACATCAAGTATTCCCCAAAAATTTAATAGTTCTTATGTTGTGCAATGAGTTTACAAGACTATTCCTTTCCAACTTCAGGTATCACATAGGAATTCCTCAGCTAGGAGATGATGAAAATTATGACACATTATCTCTGCATCTGTAAACTTTGGGTCATTTTACATAGACACTACTGAATTTCAGGTTTGAGGCATGTCAAATGCATGTGTACTATCTAATTTCAATTTTAATGCTGCTTGATGACTGATTATACCTAATACAAAAAAATTATTTACCAATCCCTTCATAAATTGTAAGTGAAGAAACACATAAAAGCATCATAATATTATTCCCATTGTAAAAATTTCTAAAGGTTATAAATCTATAGGTTATTGATATAAGATCTTTCTCTGTTTTCCGTGAATTTTTTTTTAACCATTGGCTAATAAAGAAATGGCTTTGGCCAATAGCAGGGCAGAATACAGCAAGGTAGGAAATCCAATTAGAGATAAAGGAGGAAAGAAGATAGAGTCAGGAAAATGCCATGTAACCACCCAAGAAGCAAGATGTAACAAACCCTGAGCAGAGTGGTAAAATATAAAATAATAGAAATGGGTTAATATAAGATGTAAGAGTTAGATAATAAATATCCTGAGTTAGTACGCCAGACAGTGTTGTGGGTAATACTGTTTCTGTGTGATTTTCAGTTCTGGGTGGCCAGGAAACCAAAATGTGGTCTTTACTTACAAAAGTACAGTATCTCTTTATAGGTTATATATCACCTGTGAAAAAAAAATCTAAGTAAAATTATTCCTATATGGAAACACTGCGAAAGTATTGAATGTGTAACATTTTCATTCTAAATACATGTGTAATTTAAAGCTACACATATCCAATGAGATATTATGCAAGACTAAATGATACCATACATGCTAGTAAGCTACATATGTAATATCTTCCTATCATCTATCTATCTATCTATCTATCTATCTATCTATCTATCTATCTATCTATCTATCTATCTCTATATAGAGACAGACAGATAGATATACACATTCATATAATAAAGTATATAGATCAGGAAAACAGGTAATTGGCATTCATGACAGCATTAAATTAAAATATTAATTTACTATTATAAAAATGACAAACCACTACTCTTTGTTTTGGTGTTATCACTTTGTAAAATAGAGTTACTTGAACACATATAACAAAATACTGATGCAGAATAAATGCATTATTGAAAGACGTGATTCTCATTCGAAATGGTATGCACCTGGAAAGTACAATATTTCATTATGCTACATAACATCACACAAATTAAAAAAGCTGTTAGTTAATTATTCCTAGAATTTTAAGTAATATTTTTATACTGTAATTGCCAGTAACTGGAATCACAGAACTCAAAATCATAAAAAAAGAGGGTGCTCTATCCAGTTAAAAGATAAGCTGTTCATTTCAGATGTTGTCTGCACTTCTATAATACTCAGACTTGTCTTGAACTTTCTTTCACTTTCATAAGAGAAAAAATATATACTCATTTCATCAAATTTACAGACATAATCATACTCTTTTTTGTCTGTACAAATTTTATTTTTTCTAATAATTTTAATTACTTTATAAATAATACCATTCAAATTTTCACTTCCTCACCTCCTCCCACTTCCCTACCACTACCCCACTCATCCCCTTCCCCCACCAGTCCTAAGAGAGGGCAGGGTACCTTGCCCTGTGGGAAGTCCAAGGGCTTCCCCATTCTCTTCAGACATAGGAAGGAATGCATCCAAATAGAATAGGATCAAAAAACACCAGTACATTAAGTAGAGACAAATCTCAGTGCCATTATCATTGGCTTCTGAGTCTGCCTCAATTGTCAGCCACATTCATAGGGTCCAGTTTGATCCCGTGCTTGTTCAGTCCCATTCAAGCTGGATTTGGTGAGCTCCCATTAGATCAGGTACACTCGGTGGTTGGACCAACGACTTCCTTGCTCATATTCTCCTCCATTCTGCTCTTCAACTGGACTTTGGGAGCTCAGTCCAGGGCTCTGATGTGTGTGTCTGTCTCTATCTCCAACTGTACTGGATGAAGGTTCTATATTGATATTCATGATAGTCATCAGTCTATCAACAGGACAGAGACAGTTCAGGCACCCTCTCCTCCACTGCCCAGGGTGCTAGCAGGGGAAATCCCCGTGGATGTCTGGGAACCCCTCTAGAATAAAGCCTCTTGCAAACCTCACAAAGCCTCCCTTAATTAAGATATCATTTTCCCTGCTAATTAGTTTTTTGATTTTAGCCATTCTGACAGGTATAAGATGGTATCTCAAAGTTGTTTTGATTGGATTTCCCTGATAGCTAAGGGAGTTGAACACGTCCTTAAGTATCTTTTGGCCATTTGAAATTCTTCAGTTGGAAATTCTCTGTACACCATTTTTAATTGGGTTAATTAGAATTTTAGTGTATAATTTCTTGAATTCATTATATATTTTTGAGATCAGACTGTTGTCTGATGTGGGGTTGGTGAAGATCTTCTCCCATTCAGTAGGTGGCCTTTTTGTCTTAATGACTGCGTCCTTTGCTTTGCAGAAGCTTCTCAGTTTAAGGAGGTCCCATTTATTCATTGTTGCTCTTATTGTCTGTGCTACTGGGGTTATTTGTAGGAAGTGGTATCCTGTGTCCATGTATTGCAGGCTACTTCCCACTTTCTTTTCTATCAGGTTCAGTGTGGTCAGATTTATATTGATGTCTTTAATCCACTTGGACTTGAATTTTTTGCGTGGTGATAGATATGGATCTATTTTCATTCTTCTACAGGTAAACATCCAGTTATGACAGCACCACTTGTTAATAACGCTTTCTTCCTTCCATTGTGTAATTTTAGCTTCTTTGTCAAAATTCAGGTGTTCATAAGTTTGTAGATTAATATCCAGGTCTTCACTTCTATTCCATTTGTCAACATATCTGTTTTATGCCAATACTAATCTGTTTTTATTACTATAGCTCTGTAATAGAGTTTGAAGTCAGGGATGATAATGCCTCTAGAAGTTCCTTTACAATATATGATTGTTTTGGATATCCTGAGTTTTTTTTTTCCATATAAAGTTGATTATTGTTCTCTAAAAGTCTGTGAAGAATTGTCTTGGTATTTTGATGGGGATTTCACTGAATCTATAGATTACCTCTTATAGAATTGACATTTTTACAATGTTTATCCTACCAATGCAAGAGCATGGGAGATCTTTCTGTTTTCCGGTATCTTCTTCATCTTTTTTCTTCAAAGCCTTAAAGTTCTTGTCAAAAAGATATTTCACTTCCTTGGTTAGTGTTACCCCAAGATACTTTATGCTATTTGTGGCTATCATGAAAGGTGATGTTTCTCTGCTTTCCTCCTCAGCTTCTCTATCTTTTGTGTATAGGAGGGCTACTGGTGCTTTTTAGTTGATCTTGTATCCTGCCACATCACTGAAGGTATTTATTAGCTGTAGAAGTTCTCTGGTAAAGTTTTTGGGGTGACTTATATATACTACCATATCATCTGCAAATAATGAAAGTTTGACATCTTCCTTTCCAATATTAAACCCCTTGCTACTGCTAGAACTTCAGGCACTATATTGAAGAGATATGGAGAGTGGACAGCCTTGTCTTGTTCCTGAGTTTGGTGAAATCACTTTGAGTTTCTCTCCATTTAATTTGATGTGGGCTGTTGGCTTGCAGTATATTGCTTTTATATAGTTAGATATGATCCTTGTATCCCTAATCTCTCCAAGACCTTTATCATAAAAGGGTGTTGAATTTTGTCAATTCAGCATCCAATGAAATGATCATGTTTTTATTTGTTTCATTTTATTTATATAATGAATTACATTGATAGATTTTTTATGTTGAACCAGTCCTGAACCTCTAGGATGAAGTATACTTGATCACAATGGATGATATTCTTGAACTGTTTTTGAATTTGGTTTGCTAGTATTTTATTGAGAATTTTTGCACCAATGTTCATGAGTAAGATTAGTCTGTAATTATCTTTCTTGGTTGAGTCTTTGTGTGGTTTTCATATCAGGGTAACAGTAGCTTCATACAAAGAGCTTGGCAATGACTCTTCTGTTTCTATTATGTGGAACAACGAAGCAGTATAGGTATTAGCTCTTCTTAAAAGTTCTGGTAGAATTCTGCACTAAAACCATCTGGTCCTGGCATTTTTTTGGTTGGAAGGTTTTTGATGACAGCTTCTATTTCCTTGTGACTTATAGGTCTATTTAAATTGTTCACCTGGTCTTGATTTAATTTCGGTATATGATATTTATCTTAAAAAATGTCCATTTCTTTTTCATTTTCCATTTTGCAGCATTCAGGCTTTGGTAGTAAGACCTAATGATGCTCTGAATTTCCTCAGTGTCTGTTGTTATGTCCCCCTTTTCATTTCTAATCTTGTTAATTTGAGCATTCTCTCTCTGCCTTTTGGTTAGTTTGAATAGTGGTTTGTCAATATTGTTGATTTTCGCAAAGAACCAGCTCTTTGTTTCATTGATTCTTTGTATTGTTTTCAGTGTTTCTATTTTGTTGATTTCAGCCCTCAGTTTATTTCCAGGCTTCCACTCCTCCTTCGTGAGTTGGCTTCCTTTTATTCTAGAGCTTTCAGCTGTGCTGTGAAGTCTCTAATGTGATCTTACTCTATTGTCTTTATGTGGACACTTAGTGCTATGAACTTTCCTCTTAATACTGCTTTCATAATGTCCCATGTTTTTGGATATGTTGTGTTGTCATTTTCACTGAATTTAAAGAAGACTTTAATTTTTTTTCCATTTTCTTTATGTGGGCACTTAGTGCTATGAAATTTCCTCTTAGCACTGCTTTCACAGTGTCCCATATGTTTGGGTATGTTGTGTCTTCATTTTCATTGAATTCAAGGAAGAATTGAATTTTTTCTTTATTTCTTCCTTGACCAGGTGTGGTTCAGTACACTTTCCATGATTTTGTAGGCTTCCTGAGGGAAGAATTGTTGTTAAATTCTAACTTTACTCCATGGTGATCTGATAAGACAGAGGTGGTTACTTTACCTTTTTTGTATCTGTGGATGTTTGCTTTGTTACAGAATATGTGACCAATTTTCAAAAAGGATTTATGAGTTGCTGAGAAGAAGGTATATTCTTTCCTGTTTGGGTGGAATGTTCTATAGATGTCTGTTAAGTCCATTTGATTCATTATATCTGCTAGTTCTCTTATTTCTCTGTTAAGTGTCTGTCTGGTTGACCTGTCCATTGGTGAGACAGGAGTGTTGAAATCTCCTACTATTAGTGTGTGGGGTTTGATGCGTGATTTGAGTTCTAGTAATGTTTCTTTTACATATGTGGGTGCTATTATATTAGGGGCATAGATGTTCAGGATTTAGACTTCTTCTTTATGAATTGTTCTTGTTATGAGTATAGAGTGTCCTTCTCCATCTCTTCTGATTGATTTTAGTTTGAAATAAATTTTGTTAGATATTAAGATAGCCACACCCACTTGTTTCTTACATCCATTTGCTTGGAAAACCTTTCCCAACCCTTTACTCTGAGATAGTGTCTGTCTTTGAGGTTAACTTGTATTTCCTGTAAACAGCAGAATGCTCCATCCTGTTTTCATATCTATTCTCTTAACCTGTGCCTTTTTATAGGTGAATTGAGTCCATTGATATTAAGTGATATTAATGACCAGGGGTTGTTAACTACAATTATTTTTTTTGTGGTAGTGTTTCTGTGTTTTCCCTTCTTTAAATGGTGTTTGTGGAGGGCTTTCAGATGACTGTGCTCTTGTGGGTGTTGTTGGCTTCCTTGGATTGAGGCTTTTTTTTTCTAGTACTTTCTGTGAGGCTGAGTTTAAGGTTACATATTGTTTAAATCTGTTTTGGTCAGAAATATCTTGTTTTCTCCATTGATGGTGAAAGAATACTTTGATGGGTATAATAGTCTGCTTTTGCATCCATGGTCTCTTAGTGTCTGCAGCACATTTATCCAAGACCTGGCTTTCATGGTTTCCTTTGAGAAGTCAGGTGTAATTCTGATAGGTTTACCTTTATATGTTACTTGACCTTTTTCCTTTGCAGCTCTTAATATTCTTTCTTTATTCTTTATGTTTTGTGTTTTGATTATTATATGGCACAGGGATGTTTTTATATGATGCAGTCTATTTGATGTTCTGTAAGCTTCTTGTATTTCTATCGGGTTATCCTTTTTTAGGTTGTGAAAGTTTTCTTCTATCATTTTGTTGAATATATTTTCTGGTCCTTTGAGCTGGAATTTGTCTCCTTCTTCTAACCCTATTATTCTTAGGTTTGGTCTTTTCATGTTTTCCTGGATT
This sequence comes from Microtus agrestis, assembly GCA_902806775.1. Classification (NCBI taxonomy): domain Eukaryota; kingdom Metazoa; phylum Chordata; class Mammalia; order Rodentia; family Cricetidae; genus Microtus; species Microtus agrestis. The sequence goes on from CADCXT010000752.1 coordinate 494,163, forward strand.
TTCTGGATGTTTTGTATTAAGAATTTGTTGGATTTGTTGTTTTCTTTGATCAATGAGGCTATTTCCTCTATTGTATCCTCAGCACCTGAGAGTCTTTCTTCTATCTCTTGTATTCTGTTGATTATACTTGTCTCTGTAGCTCCTGTTCATTTACCCAGATTTTCCATATCCAGCCATCTCTTGTTTTGTGTTTTATTACCTCCATTTCAGTGTTCAAATCTTGAAATGTTTAGTTTACCAATTTGTTTGCTTTTTTGTCGTTATTTTGTTTTCTTAGGTATCTTTGAGGGATTCATTAATTTCTTCTAATTTGTGTTTTTTTCCCTTCCATTTCTTTAAGGGAGTTTTTCCCTTCCTATTTAAGGGTCTCCATCATTTTCATAAGGTTATGTTTAAAGTAATTCTTCTACTTCTTCTGTATTAGGATGTTCAAATTTTCTTGTTGTGCGTTCACTAGATTCTGGTGTTATCATGTTGCTTTTCATGATGTTGGAAGAATTCTTGCATTGGCGCCTGCTCATCTCTTTCTTCATATGAGGCCAGCAGAGTCTTAGCATCTTGGTCTAATCTTTGCTGTGGCTGAATGTGTACTTGTGAGTTTTTCTTGGACTGCCCTCTCTTAGGTTCACTCAGCACTGGTGCAGGCTCTCGGATCCCCTTTTCTCTGAAACAGGCTGTGCTGGAGGATCCACAGACCCTGCAGATGAAAAGGCCACCTTGGGGGGCACGTGGAAAGTGGTAAAGAAAGCCAGCAGTCAAGATCACACCTTATTGGATGGCCAGAAATGCTTAGGGAATTGGAGGGGGCCTGGACTCAGTTCCCTAGGACGATCTTGCAGTGAGACCACTCACTCATCACTCTGGATCTGATCATCATGGTAGCAGGGTCTCTTGCTGGGCTCTAAGGACCTCTCAGAAATAAAGGAGGGCTTAGGAGGTAGGGTGGGACAGTACAAAGAAGCTCTAGTGGCAGCAACACTCCCAGCTGGCTCCCAGGATTACTCAGCCTGTTTGGGTCCTTGGGGGATCCAAGGACCTGGCAAATGAAAAAGAGTTCTTGATGGCAGGGAGGAATGTGGTAAAGAAGGCCAGAGTCAGGGAACACACCATGCTGGATGGCCAGAAAAGCTTAGGGAATTGGAGGGGGCCTGGACTCAGTTCCCCAGGACCTTCTGGCAGTGCCGCCACTCATTCACCTCTCTGGATCTGCTCAGCATGGGGGCAGGGTTATCTTATTCTTAAAATGTAACTATTAAGAAATTCCTCTTTTGGAATATAGATTCCATAGAAATGAATTTCTCATGGCCTAACACACCCACACACACACACACACACACACACACACACACACACACATATATATATATATATATATATATATATATATATATATATATTAAGAATAAGACATTATATGTCAGTTAATATGGATTATCAGCTTGACATGATCTATACTATACTAGAGACAAATATTTATACGTGTTTCTTAGGGTTTTCCTAAGTCTCTTAACAAAGTTGGGAAGCCATAACTTAGCTGTGAGCAATTATGTAACATGACATATAGTCCTGAAAATTATAAGAAAGAGAAAATAAACTGAGTAAAATGATTCATAGTTTCTTCTTCCTGATTGCATCCATAATCACCTCTTACTGCCATACATTTCCTGTCATGGTAGACTATTCAACTTAAAACATTATTTCATTAAATTAAATTGAGAGTTTTGTTGTCACAGCATTGAGAAAAATAATGAATACATACTATGGCAAAAATGATTTATTTAAAAAACAACAAAAAAGAATTAGTTATCTTATCTTCAGGGTAAAAAAAACATCTGTTAGAATATAGGTGTAGAGATGCAATAATATATCTATGTAGGAAACATAAGAGTTTGGGGTAAAATTTGTCAACCATGAATAGAATAAACAGAAAATCAAACAGATTTTGTTAACACTAAAAAGGATCATTGAGATAATAAAAATTATTTTCTTTATCAAATGAGTCAATGTAAGTGACAAGTTTAAAGTGAAACAAAAACACACTAGAACTTACTAAATTATAAATTTAATGATTCCATTTTGTATTAATTGCAGTTTATTTTAAAGTTTGTGAATTTCATGGTAAAATTAGTAATTTAGCAGCAGTTTGTTTCCTATAAGTAAGTAATTGCATAAAAGTCATAGAAAAATAAATCCATTCCAGGAATGGTACAACATATTCATTCTTTCAGCCTGTGAGAGTCTATGGTAGGAGAACTGCAGTAAGTTTTAAGCTAGTGTGTACTTCATGAAGAGTTCTAGATCAGCCTGGTTTACAGAGTTAGAATTTGTCTCAAAAATACAAATAAATAAATCTGCATATAAATCTCCACAGAACAATTTTTAATTTTTTTGAGGACTAATGTGCTGGTTAGTTTATATTTTTTCTGCCAAATTCATGCAAGGAAAAACCATTTGGAAAGAGAGAAACTTGTAGGAAAAATGACTCCATAAGATTGGCCTACAGACAATTCTGTGGAGGCTCTTAATTAGTGATTGACATGGCTGGGTGCAGTAATGTGTAATGGGTGGTTGTACCAGGATTTCTTTTCTAGGGCCATCAACCAACTCTGAAATCATGATGTGGAGATTTATTAGTTTTAGATGCTCAGCTTAGTTTAGGCTTGTTTCTGGCTAGTTCTTTTAACTTAAATTAACCTGTTTTCTTTACTTAACCATTGCCTCAGGAATTTTTACCTTTCTTTCATTCTTTATATCTCACATTCACTACTTCTTGTGCCTGGCTGTCTTGCAGCTGCATGGCTGATCCCGGGTGTATTCCTCTCTTCTAATTCTCTTCTTTTTTTTACATTCTTTTATGAGTCTAGATTTCTCCTCCTATTTATTCTCTATGTCTGCCACCTCAATATATCCTTTCTCCTGCTTAGATCTTGACCATAAAGGGAAAACCAGGAACAAAAAAAAAACATAGCTCATTTTAGATGCCACATAGTAGGACAGACCTTATATTGTCTTGGCTCATATTCCTTTTACATTTGTTGAGATGAATTGATATCTTGATATCTCTGCTGATATTAAAAGGTAAAGGAAAATACATTGACTAAGAGACTAAAAGAGGATGCTGTATTTCAATTGAATATTTGGCTATGGCAAGATGTGTAAAAAATAATCTGTGACTTCAGGTTTCTATACTTTGAATACTTCACATGATTAAAACAGAAACTAAAAGTGACAGATAAAAACGTATCATTTTACAACATATGCTTTTTTTCAAACTAACATGATTTGAATCTTATTTCAAATAAAGAACACAAAAATTATCACACTCATTTTTCTACTCTTTTATTTAATTTAATTATATATACATAATATATATACATATATATGTATATGCATACACATGCAGACACAAACACACACACATATATATGTTTCTCTGTGAGCAAGTATGTGTATATAATATAGGTGCACACTGAGATAATAAGATGCTGTCACATATCCTGTAGTTGGATCATAGGTGGTTGTAAACCTTCCTTAATCCTGACATGAGGGCTTGGAGTCAAACAATGGAAATATGCTGAGCAATTCTCAGGACACTAGCCACTATGTCTTCTCTTTTTCAGTCCCTTCAAAACAATTATGGTCTCCAAACCAATGAATCTTTTTTCTTCCTTCCTTCCTTCCTTCCTTCTTTCCTTCCTTCCTTTCTTTCTTTCTTTCTTTCTTTCTTTCTTTCTTTCTCTCTTTTATTTCTACTTTTCATTTGCAGCAGTATCTTACTATGTCACTCTGACTGTCCTGTAAATGACTTTGTAGACAGGTTTGACCTAGAAGTCAGACATATGTCTAATTCACCTAACTGTGTCACACAACATTAAAATGTATCGGGATATCAGTGAATAAATGAACTCTTGTAGAATTTCATATTTATAAATGAATATAACAAAATTATTGCTAAAACTTTGCAGATTACTTTGGAATGATGGCAATACATTTCTAGAAGCATCAAACACATTCTATGTTTTTAGTTGATTGTTGAAATTTTTACTCAATTTTCTACTACTGAAAATTGTTGTACTCACAGATAGATTATTATTGCACTCAGTTCATATTTTCAGGCATCACACACAGAATGCCTATAAAACAGCTGTTGAATATCACAGAGAAGATTTTAAACTTCTATTTGATTTATTACCATTATTAAAAATCACATAATATTATCAGTAAGACTACTTTGTTCTTTAAGCAATTAAGAAATTTTGTTTACCTTGGGAAATTCACTATACTTCTTAGGATATTCCTTGAGGTCTTATCTTTGTCAAATTGATGTTTCCTTCCTTGAGATTTCTCCTTTTCCAAGACATGTTTTCAAGTTTGTGTTTAATCAGATAAATAATATGACAAGTAACCTACAAATATAGCAAGTGATGCAATGCTTTCTATAGTCTATCTTTCATCTCTTCATCAAGATAAGTTAATATTTTATTTAAATAATGTATATTTTAGAAAAAGAATAGTTACAAAGAAGAGTTCACGGGGGGAGAGTCACAGAAATAATAAATGACTAATATAATTAGCAAGATGTGACTAATTAGTAAGGTAAGAATAAATGATTTTACTAATAGAAAGTAGTAACACATCCTGTACTAAAACTGATATTAAATTTTCCATAGGAAAAATTGGTATTTCCTAATAAGAGTATTATACTTTTAAGAATTATGTTTGGAGAATCTTAATTAACACCATTTGCCTTTTTTTTCTGGAAGTGTGACCCTGTGAGGTACATATGCCAGTAGCCTTCATCTCTCAACATTGTAAGCAATTTTTAAAGAAATAGTTTGAGAGGGACACAGAATAGAAATCTTGGAAAAGAAATAGCAATTCTGGGACAATGAGTTAATACAACACTGATCAATAAGCTAATTAGATAATAATGACCTAAAACCATGTAGCTGTTTGTCAGCATGCAATATTTAACACTTTGAATGATACAGATTTTTTTTAGTAAATGGAAATTTAGTTTTATCAAATGAGAATATTTAAAAGAATAATGTTCCCTTTGTTTATATTTATTATTTTGTGTCATCCAAGTAATTTTAATGAAGAAATTCTAATATTTGTAATTTTATGAAAAATAATTAAATTTTACAGTTACAGAAATGGTTATTCCTTTACCTTATCCAAATACTAGAAAGACACAATTCATAAGATAACTTTATATATTTATAGCAAAAAGAAGCTAATAATCTTAAAGTCATTCATGTGAATTTTTTGATGAAATAATATAATTTGAATGTACTTTGCTTATTAAATATTAAATATCATCTAATATTTGCGGGAAGGATTTTCATTTCAGAATGAATATTAAAGTTTATCTAGAATTTACTTTTTAAATTTCAAAATACTTTAGAAATATCTTGATAGGACAATATTAATATTTTTCTTTAATTTAACATTTATTTTTAGATACACCAATAAAGGGGAACCATAAAAATCCATTAATATTTTATTGAATAAAATCATAGTTAAGTTTCATTTTGAATTGCAGAAAGTCTGTCACTAAATTCATGGACTCTACATAATACGAAAAGTTGAGAATGTAGTAAGTACCTTAAGAAAATAAACCATGGTACCACTTTAAAAGCCAGGTAAAATTAGAGCACTGTATTTCGATATATGTATGTTATAAATAATTTGAAATGAATTTATTATGCATAAGAAAACTGTCCTATTTGAGAACGAGTACGAAATACAACATCTGTTATTTCAAATTATGATTATTTTGTTGATATGAGCTACAGCTTTTTTCAACTGCTTAACATCATATGATAGTATTTATTGTACTTTGTACTGTATTCCAAGAAATAAATTAATCAATTCCAAATACAAAATAAAGTTTACATTGGAAGTGTATGTCTGTTTAAGTATGACAATATATACAAAAAATACTTAAGATGGAAAACAGTAGTAGATAGAGATACAGGCATATTGATAGAGTTACAGACAGAAATGATGATAGAGGAGATAGATTCACACATATCTTCAGGAATGTCTGAAACATGATAGAGGAAATGAAGTCACGTATATCATCAGAAACCTTTGAAACACAAGACAGTATCTCATCCACATTAAAAATTTTGTAATAGTCCACTTAAACAAAAACTGTAAAAATATAAGTGGAATACATATATATATATATATATATATATATATATATATATATATATTTGACTTAACCATTCCTAGGTGGTTGATTATGTTTTCACAAGGCATGACGTCCAGATGGCTGATGAGGCCTTAATTTCAATTGGAAATCTGTTTATGCCAAAGAATTTGTGCCACTATTAAACCTTTAGGGTTATTTGGATCATGCTGTTTGTTGTGATTCATAGAATAGAATATTTGTTTGTTTCCTTCTTTTCCAGCTTGAATGACAACATATGCCTTATTATGAAATCTATTGCTTAGTGAGAAGATTTTATGTCAGATCCAGGCCACTGTTGTATGAAGGCCACTTGTTCATATCCAGCTGGTCAGTCCTGAAATAATCACTCAGAAAGTATATTATTTAAATCACTACTTGGCCAATGGGTTAAGCATATTGGTAGCCAGCTCTTACATCTAAAATCAATGCATCTCTATTATTTTAAATTTTATCATAAGGTTCACGGCCTACTGGAAAGTTTCCAGCTGGCAGCTTTGGTCTTTCCTCTTTTGTGGCTATACAGCATCTCTTGACACTTCCTTTTTTCTCCCAGAATTCAGTTTTGTTTTTCCACATAGCTCTAGTCTGCTAAGCCACTGGGTAAAACAGACTTATTCATTTACCAATAAAAGCAACACACAGACAGAAGAACTTTCCATACCAAGACAGACCCTCTGGACTCTATGTGAGTAATGCATGGTATCTCTTTCAATAGATATTTGCTTTCTACCTCTGGTCAGAAGGGGAAAAATAAAGAGCAGTAGAAATATTAATAAAAACAAAATCAAATAACATACAAAGTTGTAGTATCTAGACCCAACTTATATATCTACAATATAACAACTATGTCCAAGATTCCTTCCAGAAGATGGGGCAAAATGATTTCAAGATACAGTGGTACAGGGAGTTTGTTATGAGAATGTGACGCCTAGAAATGCCCCTGACATCTCACCAACATGATCTACCTAAACATGATCTGAACAAGAAAGGCATTAGTAGATGTTCTAATGTGGAATCAAGGATGCTTAGTAGGCCTCCATCCAAGACAAAGAAATTTAGGTAACTGGGAAACACTTTGAATAGTAAACATAATCTTCTCCATGGAACAGTATCTAAATTGGCTATTGTACAATGACTTTTCTATCACTGATTCATGACCAAGGTAACATTTACATAAAAGAGTTTGTTTGGAGCTTATAGGTTCAATGGGTTGGTTAAAGTCCATTATCATTATGACAGAGAACATGGGAACAGATATGCAGGAATGGAGCTAGTATAGTAACTGAGAGCATACATCTTTATTCACAGGCACAAAACACAGAAATGTAACTGGAAATAACTCCAACAAGACTATACTGCCTAATCTTTCCCAGTTTATTCAAACTGTTACTAAGAATTCAAGTGCATGAGCCTATATGGGACATTCTTATTCAAGTTACTAATTTTTACTCCATGTTCTCCATATATCTGTGGTGATGCAATAATGCAAAATAAATTTAGTCTTACTTCAAATGTCATCATATTCATATACAATCTTATCCCATTTTAAAAGTACAAATTCCAATGCCCCTTCTGATATTCAAAAAAATACCTTAATTTGAAACTGTAAAAATTTCTACACGAGAGAGACATTTGCAATTTGTGGATCCAAACTGTAGACCATGGTGATTCTATGCACAAGAGACCTTGACTAGTGAAAGCCAGAGGCCTCACAGTGGACAAGAGACAAGTATGTCATGCATGCAAAACTTAAGTGAATTGTTTTATTGACTTAAAAGGGAATGCGTGAGGAAAGAGCAAAAAGAAATGGAGAGAGAAACAGAGAGAGAGAGAGAGAGAGAGAGAGAGAGAGAGAGAGAGAGAGAGAGATAAAGATAGAGGGGGAAGAGAAGGAAGTAGGGAGAGTTTCAATTTAAAAAGAGACAGGATATTGCTTGCCCTGAAGTCATGCTTGATGCAAGGTTCTGTCGAGGGGCAGGGCCAGGTTCATCTGGACGTTAAGGATAAAGACACTTCATTCTGATATCACTTCAGTTCTTAACTTCAGTTAAGCATAGAGAGGTCAAATGCTGCTCATGACAAACCAAGCCCATCCAGGTATACAATGGTTGGTTGTCAGAGTGGGAACAACTACCAAAATCTGCAAGGGAGAGAAAGCTCAAGAAGGTTGACAGTCAGAGAGACATGGCCATTACTAAGTCAGCCGAAAACATGCACATAACCAGCAGACACAGCACCCAAGACAATCTGATTTCCAGAAGTTTCTGTCATCATTCTCACAAGGAACAAACACTCAGAGGCTCAGTATTCTTACAAACAGAGAGAAAAGGGACCAAACCAGACAACATTAATCAACCAATCATGTTCCCACAGAGGCAAGACCACAGAGATACGTTTTCTTGTGATTTTCGTAAGTCACAGTCATTACTGGTATGAATATACTGCCATTTATACAGTGTAAATTTCAATACAAATTATAAACACTAAAAGGATAATGTGTCAAATACTTATGTTTTTACAAATTCAAAGAGTTCTTTTAAGTTCAAGGAAGTTTTCTTGTAATCATCTCAAATAGGCCTTCCCACCTGGTCTTGGAACTCCCACCCTCAATTAAGAAAATATAAAAGGGCCAGCGACCTGGTCTAGAGACAGCCAACTCCACCAAAACATGCACAGGGGAGAAACTGGTGAGCAAGAGTGCCAGAGCCAGAGGCCACTGAGGGTCTGGATGTGAATCTGTGACCTTCAAGGGAATAGACCTAAGCCAGGATCCTGTGAACCTTGGTGTGATTCTATGACCTTTCACCAACTAGGCACGAGCCAGAACCTCTGTGGGTCCAGGCATTGGTCTGAAACATCAAAGGGAATAGGGAGGAACCTGGAACCTCTGTAGGTCTGAATGTGAGTCTGGGACCTCTGAGGGAGTAAGCCTGAGCCAGGTCCTCTGCAGTTCTGGGCACAACCAAGCCTGAAAATTCTGAGGCACTAGACCAGAGCCACAAACCTTAGGAGGACAAACTCCAAGCCAGGGACATCTGTAGGAGTGGATTCACATTGGGATTTCAAAAAAAAAAAGATCAAAGCTGGTAACTTATTTCAAAGTAGGCCGGAGGCAAAGAACACCATCTTGGGACAGAGCAGGATTGAGGCAACAAATTCCACAGGAGTGGGACTGAACCAGCTGCCTTGGATGGAGTGGGCTTGAGGAAGCAAGCTTTATGGGAGCAGAAGCCTGGAGCCAATCCAGCCCCAGAACACTGGCAGACTAAGGACTGAGCCAAAGATCTGATCCAAAGATAGCAAACTCCACCAGAAGAGGTACATGGGAGAAACTTCTAAGTTAGTGAGCCAGAGCCAGAGACCACTGAGTGTCTAACATGAATCTGGAACCTTTGAAGGAGTAGACCTAAGCCAGGACCTCTGTGGTACTGGGCATGTGACTAAGACCTCCTAGGAGCTAGGCATGAGCCAGGACATTTGCCAGTCCTGTTATGATGCTGGGACCTCCAAGAGAGTAGGCAGGAACCAGAGATCTCTGCAGGGCCAGACATGAGTATGGGACTCAGGGAGAGCTGTGTCCCAGCTTCCCGGCTTATGCCCGAAATAATCCCATGAAGATCTGTATTAATTAAATTGCTGCCTGGCCCATTATCCCCAGCCCCTTATTGGCTAACTCTCACATATTGATCTAACCCATTTCTAATAATCTCTATTGCCACTTGATTGTGGCTTACTGGCATGAGACTAACCAGCGTCCGTCTCAGAGAGGAGAGCCATTACATCTGCCACACTGCATTCTTCCTCCCAGAATTCTGTTCTGTCTACTCCACCCACCTAAGGGCTAGCCTACAAAAGGTCAATGCAGCTTCTTTATTTAACCAATGAAAGCAACACATAGACAGAAGATACTCTTATACTGATTCCAAAATACCTCACAAACATATGGAAATTAAACAATGATCACCTGAATCATCAATGGGTCCAGAAGAAATAAGACAGAAATTAAAGACTTCTTAAAATTCAATGAAAATGACCACACAACACACCCAAATTTGTTTGACACAATGAAAACAGTGTTAAGAAAAAAGTTCAGAGCACTAAATGTGTACATAAAGAATCTGGAAAATTCCACACTAGTGAATTAAAGGAACATTTGACAACTTTATAAGAAAAAGAAGCAAACTCTCCTAAGAGCAGAAAATAATCAAATTGAGAGCTGAAATCAACAAAATAGAAACAAACAAACAATACAAAGAAGTGGTTCTTTGAGAAAATTAACAAAATAGACAAATCTTTATTCAAACTAACCAAAAAGCAGAAAGATAATACCAAAATTAAGAAAATCAGAAAAGAAAAGGGGGACATAGCAACAAACATGGAAGAAATACAAAGAATCATTAGGTCATAATTTCAAAAACCTGTACTCTACAAAATTGGAAAACTTGAAGGAAATGGACAACTTTCTGGATAAATATCACCTACCAAAATTAAATCACGACCAGATAAGCAAATTAAGCAGACCTATAACTGCTGAAGACGTAGCAACAGTCATCAAAATTCTCCCAACCAAGAAAAGCCCAGGAACAGAGGGTTTCAGCTCAGAATTCTACAAGACTTTTAAAGAACTAATACCAAAACTCCTCAAAATAATTCCACATAATAGAAACAGAAGTAACACTGTCAAACACTTTTTTTAACGAGGCTACAATTACCCTGATACCCAAACCACAGGAAGACATTACCATGAAAGAGAATTGCAGACCAGTCTCTCACTCATGAACATTGATGCACAAATACTAAATAAATTACTGGTAAATTAAATCCAAGAATACACCAGAACCATCATCCAACATAATCAAGTTGGCTAAATCCCAGAGATGCAGGGATGGTTCAGCAAATGAAAATCTGTCATTGTAATCCACCATATAAAAAAAACAGAAAAATAAAAACCATATGATCATCACATTAGTTGCCAAAAAAGCTTTCGACAAAATACAACAACCCTTCATGTTAAAAGTAAAAGTAAAAAGAGAAGGGATACAAGAAACATACCTAAACATAATAAAGGCAATCTACAGCAAGCCAAAAGCCAACATCAAACTAAATGGGGAGAAATTTCAAGTGATTCCACTGAAATTAGGAACAAGACAAGGTTTTCTACTCTCTCCATATCTATTCAATATAGTTCTTAATGTCCTAGCTAGAGCAATAAGACATCAAAAGGAGATCAAGGGTATACAAATTGAAAAAAAAAAGAAGTCAAACTCTCACTGTTTGCTGATAACATGACAGCTTACATAAGCTATCCCAAAATTCTACAAAGGAACTTCTAAGACTCATAAACACTTTCAGTAATATAGCAGGATATAAGATTAACTCAAAAAAATCTGTAGCCTTCCTTTACACAGATGATAAAAGGGCTGGAAAAGAAATCAGAGAAACAACACCCATCACAATAGCCACAAATAGCATAAAATATTAGAGTAACTCAAACCAAACTAGTGGAAGACATGTATGACAGGAATATCAAACATTCGAAGAAAAAAAATTGAAGAAGACACCAGAAAGTGGAAAGATTTTCCATGCTCTTAGGTAGGCTGAATTAACATAATAAAAATGGCAGTCATTAAAAAAGCAATCGACAGATTCAATGCAATGCCCATCAAAATACCAGCAAAATTCTTCACAGACCACGAAAGAATAGTACTCAGCTACATATGGAAAAGCAAAAAAAAAAAAATCCAGGATAGCCAAAATAATCCTGTAAAATAAAAGAACTTCTGGAGTAATTCCAATCCCTGATTTCAAACTCTACAACAGAGCTACAGTACTAAAAACAGCATGGTATTGGCATAAGAACAGAAAAGATGGCCAATGTAACTGAATAGAAGACCTGGATATTAATCCACACTTTTTTGAACACCTGTGACAAAGAAGCAACAAATATCAAATGGAAAAAAGAAAGCATATTTAAGAAATGGTGCTGACACAACTGGATATCAACATGTAGAAGAATGAAAATAGACCCATATCACCACGCACAAAACTCAAGTCCAAATGGATCAAAGACCTCAACATAAAGCCAGCCGCACTAAAACTTATAGAAGAGAAAGTGGGAAGTACACTTGAATGCATTGGTATGGGAGACCACCTCCTAAATATAACCCCAACAGCACAGACTCTTAGAGAAAGAATTAATTAACAGGTCTCTTGAAACTGAAAAGCTTCTGTAAAGCAAAGGACACAGTCAACAAGAAAAAATGACAGCTTACAGAATTGGAAAATATCTTCACTAACCCCACATCATAAAGAAGTTTGATCTCCAAAATATACAAAAACCTCAAAAGAATGCTAATCAAAAGAACACATAATCTAATATAAAAAATGGAGTACAGACCTAAACAGAGAACTCTTAACAGAGGAATCTAAAATGGCTGAAAGACATGTAAGGAAATGTTCAACATTCTTAGTCATCAGAGAAATACAAATCAAAACAACTCTGACATTCAATCTTATACCTGTAAGAATGGTCAAGAGCAAAAACACTGATGGCAGCTTATTCTGGAGATGTTGTGGGGAAAAGGAAACACTTCTGCATTGATGGTGGGAATGCAAGCTGGTACAGTCTCTTTGGATGTCAATGTGGCAATTTCTCAGAAACTTAGCAACAAAGAAACCTTCCTCAAGATCCAGTAATATCATGTTTGATTATATATCCAAAGGATGCTCAATACTGCCAAAAGAACATGTGCTCAACTATGTTAATAACAGCATTGTTTATCACAGCGAGAACCTGGAAACAACCTAAATGCCCATTGACCAAATAAGGGATAAGAAAAATGTGGTACATTTACAAAATAGAGTACTACACAGCAGAAAAAAATAATGACATCTTGAATTTTGCAGGAAATTGGATGGAGCTAGAAAACATTATTTTGAGTGACGTAACCCAGACACAGAAAGACAATTATCACATATACTCACTCATAGTTGGTTTTTAAACATAAAGAAAAGAAAACAGCCTACATACCACAATTCCAGAGAACTTAGACAACACTGATGACACTAAGAGTAACTTACATAGATCTAATCTACATGGGAAGTAGAAAAAGACAAGATCTCCTGAGTTAATTGGGAGCATGAGGACCTTGGGGGGGGCGTTAAAGGTGGGAAGGGAGAGGCAGGGAGTAGAGGAGAGAAAAATGTCAAGCACAATAAAAATCAATTAAAAAAAGAAATTATAAAGAAAAAATATTCCCTAAACTTAACATTGTCCTCTGCTCTGCCAAACTTGTACCATGTCCATGAGATGAGACATGGTTCCACAAAGCCAGTAATATAAAGTGAAACCACCAGCCATCCTATAACATGGCCAACTTCCCAGTATTGAGCATCCTTTATTTTTTGTCACACTTACTTATTCTATTGCATAGTTGCATAACAGAGATTACAAATAAACATCCAAAAAAGTCACTATTAGATTATTTTGAAATATTTGCTAATTAAATAACCCATTTTTGTTCAATTTCACCTCAGGCAAATATTTAGGATCAGTGCAGAAAGCAATCTTATTCTTTGACAAACTTTCTCAAGGATGGTTTCTGTTCTACTGGAGCCTCTGGCTCACCACCACATTGTTGAAGATGTCCCATTTCTGTCTCTCTCCAAAATAAGCCCACTTGGAGTGTCTCCAAATAAAGCAAAGACAATAAAAGTCCAGTTGCATACTCTTGCAGATTATTGAAACTTCCTCCCCTGGTACTGCCTGCTGTAGTAATTATTACCTAATCACTCAGCTCCTTTACATACTTGGGCACATACTCAGGTTGTGGTGGACATATCATTTCCCCTTGACTACACAATCAATGAAAATTTATTGTTCTGCCTCATTGTGTGACTTCTATCCCTCATTCTCTAAGACCAGTAAACCTACCCAGGAGTTGGTTTGCTCAATATACCTTTTTATATACTTTTTTCAGTTTGGCTTAATTTGGCTTTCTATACCAGCTGAGGGACTTATTGTCATGGCATAGAAATCCTATTAGTCTCTAGCACAGTCACTAGCATTTTCTTTCCCTCTGAAACTACTTGGGGCGGGCATCCATAGTTTATATTTCTCTCAGCTCTTTATTAAACTTACTACTAGGATAATCTATTAAACCTGGCTTATAGTGTTCAAATGCTTTCATATTTCAAACTCCTAAGTCTTTCACATTAGTAAAAATTAAAAGAAAGAAAAAAGACAAAAGCAAACAAATAACAAACAAAACATTGTAAGGAATGTTATAATATACCAATTCCTGATACCAATGTCTTTCTTGGTTAGTTTAGTTTTCTAGTTCTGTAATAGAATATCATGATAAAGGCAATATAAATATAAGAAAGATTTTTAGGTGCTTATAGTTTCAGAGGGCTGATTAGTGTCCATTATCATTATGACAGGGAGCATGGCACCAGCCTGACATACATGGTGCTCGAGCAGTATCTCAGAACCTGAAAATTTCTATAACTTTATCCACAAGTATGAATAATAGATAACTAGAAAGGATTGTCATTGACTTTTAAAACCTGAAAGATCTTTTACAGTGTCATAACTTCTCCGAAAGACCATACTTCCTAATTCTTTCCAAATATCTCCCTCAACAGGGAAACAAGCACTTAAACATATGAGACTATGGTGTGCATTCTCATTCAAGAAACCATAATTATTTTAAACCAAACACTCAACTTTGAAAACATATATAAATAATGGTATATGAACTGAATATGTATTGTTTATGTATTTGGAAATATCTATATTCATCTCTCTTTAAATATGATATGCATGTACAAATATTGTAAAATTATTAAACAAAATGAGTATATGAATTTGAAAAGGAGGGTAAGATATACATAAGAAGGTATGAAAAGGAGAAAATGGCACATTTATATTTCAATTCGAAAAAAAATTAAACTATAGTATTGATCTCCTGTATGTCATTATAAAAATAGAACCTTCATCCGGCAATAGATGGAGATAGAAACAGAGACCCACACTGGAGAACTGGACTGAGCTTCCAAGGTCCAGATGAGGAGCAGAAGGATGGAGAAGATGAGCAAGGAAGTCAGGACAGTGAGGAGTGCATCTACCCACTGAGACAGTGTGACTGATCTAATGGGAGCTCACCAAGGCCAGCTGGACTGGGACTGATGGAGCATGTGATCAAACTGGACTTTCTGAGTGTGGCTGACAATGGAGGCTGAGAAGCCAATGAGAATGGCACTGGGATTTGATTCTACTGCATGTACTGGCTTTTTGGGATCCTAGTCTGTTTGGATGCACACATTCCTAGACCTGGATGGAGTAGGGAGGACTTTGGACTTCCGACAGGGCAGGGTACCCTGCCTTCTCTTAGGACTGGAGAAAGAAGAGGGAGGGGGAGTGGGTGGAGAGGGAGGGAAATGGCAGGAGGTGGAAATTTTTAATTAAAAAAGCTTTCCTGGTGAAAAAAAAATAAAAATAAAGATAAATTATTTATACCTTGTATAGTTAGGTAGAATAAAATAATTTGAACCTCTTACTTTTTTATTATAACTATTTGCTTAGTGTTCTTATAAGTAAATTTTTTTTAGAACATAAAATTGTAAGAAACCAGTTGCATGAGTTCTAATTGGTCTTAATAATAAAAATATAGAGTTAAATATCAGGGTAATGCTCAAAGATTAAAGAAGCCGAGGATCAACCACTAGAGAAATCTTTTATCTCTACTGAATTTTCAGACCAAAGTGAGCAAGATCCTGTCTCCAGGAATCCTCAGATAACAGTGCCTGCAGTTTGTGGTTTATTATTGCTCCTTATATTTTACGTTCTAGTTTGCAGTACAGCAATTTCTTTCCCTGAATTACTCGGGGATTTACCATGTCATATAAAATGCCAACCCAGTCAAAAGGCTACCAAGGATGTGAGAACTGACACACGATTGTATATTTCATGAAGACCTCTACATTGAGAAACTAGGGAATAGGTACTCTCTCCAAGGACAAACCCTATGAAAGATTGCCTAAACTCAAGCAAAAAGAAAATATCAAAAATTTGAGAGAAAGTAGAGATGGCACTAGAGAATGTTAAATGGGGACATGAAGAGGTCAAAATGCTCCAAATACATTTCTTTTGTAAGAAATTTTAAAGTAAATGAAATTAAATTATTAGGATTAAGACATGATAATATATAATTTGCTCTCTAGTCCATTATGAAATAAGCAAGCATACCAGGTACAAGAAAGATTAAGAATGATTTATATGTGTGTCTACCATTCAAGTTGTTTTAGATCATGGACAGTAGAAGCTATTATTGTTCCTGATGATTGCAGAGATGGGAAAATTAATTTTCTACACCAGTCTCTCTTCAGGCATTATGAAGACTGTGTGCTCTATCAAATACTTTACAAATTCAAAATCTTCCTTATTCACAATGTAGAATCCAATAGGCCACACCTTTCCTTGGAACAGCCCAACATATTTTCTTTTTTGAGTTTTCTAATTATCAATACTTACTATACTACTGTTTTGATTAATTATATCTTAATTAGTCTGTGTCTAAAGTAAGCTATTTTCTTCAAGGTGACAAGACTCTAGTGACGATGATACATTACAGCATGTACCAAGTTTTTTAATAAACATATTTAGCAAAAATGTATGTTAAATATAAATTAATGTACTTAGCATGAATTTGTGAAAATTATATTAATAAGACTATACTATATTATAAATCTAAAAAATCCATGTGAATTTTTATATTGCTATCATTGCCCATAGATTAATTCGTATCAATAATAGTCTTAAATATTTTGGTTTTACTGTTTTATTTATTGAAATTTTCATGGTTAGATGTAATATATTTTGTCATTAAATATTATCTCTTTCTAATTTTCCCTAGTGTTTCATAAGTTGTCATTCTCACAGAATAAGTTTTTCATTTAATTAATATCCAGCAACCCAAGTCCATATGCCAATGTGTATGGGTCCATCTTCTCAGGCATGGACAACCAATCAGTAGCCACATATAAATGAAATATTCCTCTTCAGTAAAGTCCATCAACTATAAATAACTCTTCACTCATGGGTGAGATTTCAAGAGCTTCCACCATTATCCATGATAGAATGTAATAGAATTTGATTTTATGAAGATCATAAATAAGTAACCAGAGATTGTGGGAGTTTATACCTGCAGAAACCATGTCATATGTGTAAATCAGCATTCCACACTTTTCCTCTCCATATTCTTTCTGTTACACCCCTGCTCTATAATGTTCCCTGTATCTTGTGTCTTTGGGGGGGGCAATTGTTTGTTTATTGGTTTAGAGTTATTATAAAGAAATGATAAACCTTTTATAGAAATATTGTATAAAGAGAAAAATTAATTCTAATTTTATTCTTTTGGAATAATTATTTGTAATGAAATAATAATATTTTACCTCTTAATTTGAATAATATATTCTAGTTTGTTATCAAATAATTTTATCTATAAACTCAACATAAGTATTTCAAAAATTAAGTATTTTTCTTATTGCTATGGAGACAAGAAATTGGTATTATTCTGCATTAGATTTCAAGGGCTGTGTGTCAAAGGAAAAAAATCCAAAGAAATTAAAGTAAATGATGTTATAGGAATGGAAGTAGAAAGTTAAAAATCTTAGGTTTTATCAATATTTTATTCTCTCTCATGGTTCTACGGAAAAACCTTCATAACTCATTTCAAATTTTGGTGCTTCTCAGCAATTCTTCACATTCCTTGAATACAGGTCTACAGGTTTTTCATTGGTTTGCATTTTTATATAGATTTGCTCTCTTTCTCGCTCTCTCTCTCACACACCCAGAAACACAAATACACACAAACACACACACACACACACACTCATTCTCGATCTCTCTTTCTTCTCTCTATAAACCACTTCCTCCCTTGAACATGTAAATCATTTTTAAAGTTCCACAATTTTTGGTTGACTATTTAGAAGTCAGATATTTTGCTCATTTTTTTGCATTTTTATATTTGGAATATTGTAAATGCCTTTTTCACTACAATGTAACTTCTTATAGATATTTTTCTTGTTGGTAATAATTTCCTCATAGTAAAATATATGTGTTAACTTCATAATTTTCTTTAGTTATTTATTAAGATTTCTGTCTCCTCCCTGTCACCGCCTCCCATTTTCCTCCTCCTCCCCCAATCAACTCCCCCTCTCTCATCTTCCCGAAGAGCAGTCGGGGTTCCCTGCCCTGTGGGGAGTCCAAGGACTTCCCACCTCCTTCCAGGTCTAGTAAGGTGAACATCCAAACAGCCTAGGCTCCCACACAGCTAGTACATGCAGTAGGATCAAAACCCAGTGCCATTGTTCTTGGCTTCTCAGCAGTTCTCATTGTCCGCTATGTTCAGCGAGTCTGGTTTTATCCCATGCTTTTTCAGACCCAGTCCAGCTGGCCTTGGTGAGTTCCCAATAGAACATCCCCATTGTCTCAGTGTGTGGGTGAACCCCTCGCGGTCCTGAGTTCCTTGCTCGTGCTCTCTCTTTTTCTGCTCCTGATTTGGACCTTGGGGTTTCAGTCCGGTGCTCCAATGTGGGACTCTGTCTCTGTAATTAAAATGATTTTATATTATTAGAGTATGCTATTTAATTCTCTTTACAAGATAAGTTTCATAATTTTCAAGAAGTAATGCAGCTTAAAATGGTATTTTAATTATTTTCTTCGTAAGAGATAAGTGTCAACAGTAACATTTATAAAATACTATTATTCAGTTTTGTTTTTTTTGACAGAAAATATTCATCCTGCATACACACAGGTGAACAATTATTATTACAGTATTCTTTTGGTATTGTGTTGTACTGACTAAAAACTATGTATCCTGACACCTAATAAATTAGAAAAGAGATTCTAAGTTAGAGGATGCTCTTTTGGACCTTCTGCAATTTGCATCATGATTCATATTTTGACATGGTCTAATGAGAGATCAATAGTGTATTCTCAGTGAGACACTACAGTGTTTTCTAAGTAAGAGGTTAATATAAAGTGCAGAAGACAAAATAGCAATCATCATTCTATCTGAAGGTATTTATTTCTCCTTTATTTTTTTCAAAATTACTTCATGAATATTGACATTGTAGTCAAAAATATAAGTTCAAAGTTAAAGTTTTTTTAAAACTGGTTATTTCTTAAAAGGAGGATTTAATTTCTACTCAAGTATGTAACTATAATTCTTATTTTATCTTCCAATAATTTATCTGTAAAACATGCCATCACCTGCATATTTTGTGAATAATAAAATGGGTAAATGTATTTATATAAAAGTATTATTGATTATATATTGTCAATAAGATTCCATTTTATCAAACATAATTAGCTTGTCTTTAAATAAATCCAATGCTTACCACAGGCATATAGAATTAACTTGTTTATTATTGCTTAACTAAATCTTTCAGCAAACATGAGACAAGAAATAGAATGAAAAGCATGATTAAATATTTTGAGTTTATTCATTCATAAGCAGTATTGAACTTCAAAATGTCTTAGCAAAATTAATGCATTATAAGAACTTTTTGTAAGAAAGAGCAATTTGATGTCAGCAAAACAATTATTTAAAGAAACAGAAATTTGATGATTTTTCTTTCACCATAATAACATGTAATATATTTATTTGATAACATAAAAATTCATCCACAAGAAAATACATAGCTGTTAATATGAACATCAGATATTTACATAAGTATAACAGTTGTCAAAGGCACAGTGTATGTCAAAATACTGGCAGGGAACAAATATCAATTCCTTTTAATATACTCAGAGAATCTTGTGTTCAAATAAGCATGGTAATCAATAAGGGCACAAATGTTAGCATTACACGCTCCATACTATTATATATCAAACTGTCCAAGGATTCAGAGGACATGCAAATAATCATAAAGAATATATTATCATATATACTAATAAAAGGATGAACTTGGTAAATATTGATATATTTTTATGATTCATTGTTGCTTCACTATATCAGTAATTTTAGTAATATTAAAAATGTGAAGGTAAAAATACAGATTTTAAAAACATAAACCTTTATTCAGATATTGTATACATAATAATGTTTATATTTAAGAAAAATTATCAAATGTATTATTAATGCTCAATTACATGAATATAAATTGTACTGTGGTGTAGTCATGTTTATTAATATAAGCACTATTTTATACAGTATATTTTAGACTTAATACTCTGAAAATTTTCAAAAATACAATCCTATTAAATATATTCAATCTCTAGGTACTATTTTGTGTACTAGAGCTTATCAGATTTTTTTCTCCTGTAAAGTATATGTTTCAAATTTTCTTTAATATTTTGTTTTATTTTTGAGATTATAAATATAGCACAAAACATCCAGCAAAGTAGAAATTATTGGAAACCTCCTCAGGCTAACTAACAAAGGGCATGAAAGCAAAATGTACTATGGATCTTTGATCCAAGTATGCAAAAAAAAATAGAATCCATATACATTGCAAAGCAAAATTAATGCATTAAAAATGTGACAAAGGAGTTTCTGACCCGCGGCAGCTGCCCGGGACATGGAACTCAGACATTCCTCATACCCCCTATACTTCCTGGGCTTCCTGCAGGGCCTATACTCCCCGCATACTGCCTCTCTCTTCCTATCCCACCCAGCTTGCCTCCAGAACCCTCCCCCATTATGCCTCCCTTCTCTCTTTGGGCACATAACATCACCCAGCTCATCCTGTCTGGGTGCTGGGGTTGAATCCTGAGGGCAACCGGGAGAGCAGGAGTTCCTTTGTTTCAATAGCCTGCCTGCACCCAGCAAGCAAGTTAGGCACTTTGTTTACAAGCTACCCTAGCAGCAAGGAAATCTGAACTCAGCACCAGGAGAGCCATCATTAGAGTGAGTTTCTGACCCACAGCAGCAGCCCAGGACATGGAACTCAGACATTCCTCATACCCCCTATACTGCCTGGGCTTCCTGCAGGGCCTATACTCCCCACATACTGCCTCTCTCTTCTTATCCCACCCAGCTTGCATTCAGAACCCTCCCCCCTTCTCCCTCCCTTCCCTCTTTGGGCACATAACATCACCCAGCTCACCTGTTCAGGCACTGGGGCCGAATCCTGAGGGCAACTGGGCGGGCAGGAGTTCCTTTGTTTCAATAGCCTGCCTGCAGCAAGCAAAGTAGGCGCTTTGTTTATGAGCTACCCAACCAGCATGGAGATCTGATTTCAGAACCAGGAGAGACATCAATGGAACACGAGGAGAGCCATCACTGGGGAGTGCCACCACTGGGAAGGTACAACAGTAGGCAAGGAGACCTGATCCTGTAAAAGAAGATCCATAGGGGAGCATTCAGAGGAAGAGAAGGACAGGTGTCAAAGCAAGAATTCATCCAACAATCTGAAAAACAACATGAAACCACCAGAACCCAGCGACCTCACATCAGGAGGACAGGAACACCTTAACCAAGAAGAAGTAGAAAAAAATTGACTTTATGAAAATGTTTGATGCCCTTAAACAGCATGTAAAAAATGCCCTTATAGAAATGGATGAGAAGTATAACAGAAAGTTGGAAGAATTGAATAAATCAGTGAATGATACATTATAGAAATGGATGAGAAGTATAACAGGAAGTTTGAAGAATTGAATAAATCAGTGAATGATACCCTAGGAAACTAAGGAAAAACAATCAAACAGATAATGGAAACAGTTCAAGACTTGAAAACTGAAATAGAGACAAAGAAGAAAACACAAACAGAGGGCCGGCTAGACATGGAAAATCTAGGTAAACAAATAGAGACTACAGAAACAAGCATAACCAGCAGAATACAAGAGATAGAAGAAAGAATCTCAGATGCTGAAGACACCATAGAGAAAATAAATGCACTGATCAAAGAAAACAGCAACTCCAACAAGCTCTCATCACAAAACATTCAGGAAATATGGGACACAATAAAAAGACCAAACCTAAGAATAATTGGAGTCGAAGAAGTAGAAGAAGTGCAGCTCAACAGTCCAGAAAATATATTTAATAAAATTATAGAAGAAAAATTTCCCAACCTAAAGAAAGATGTACCTATGAAGGTTCAAGAAGCATACAGAACACCAAATAGGCTGGATCAAAAAAAAATCCCCTCGCCATATAATAATCAAAACACAAAGCATACAGAATAAAGAAAGAATATTAAGAGCCGCAAAGGAAAAAGGCCAAGTTACGTATAAAGGTAAACCTATCAGACTTACACTTGACATCTCTATGGAAACCATGAAAGCCAGAATGTCCTGGATAGATGTACTACAAAAACTAAGAGACCATGGATGCAAGCCCAGAGTACTATACCCAGCCAAGCTTTCATTCACTATAAATGGAGAAACAGAACGTTCCAGGATAAAAACAAATTTAAACAATACGTAGCCACAAATCCAGCCTTACAGAAAGTAATAGAAGGAAAATCACTAACCAAGGAGTCCAACAATGACCACAATAACTGAGACATCTAGAGATCCTTCATCGGTGCAACTCAAAGAAGGGATGCACACACAAACTCTACTACTAAAAAAGTGACCAGAGTTAACAACCCCTGGTCTTTAATATCACTTAATGTTAATGGGCTCAACTCACCTATAAAAAGGCACAGGATAAGAGATTGGATACGAAAACAGGATCCAATATTCTGCTGTTTACAAGAAACACACTTCAACCACAAAGACAGGCACCTACTCAGAGTAAAGAGCTGGGAAAAGGCTTATCAAGCAAATTGACCTAAGCAACAAGCAGGTATGGGCATACTAATTTCTAACAAAGTTGACTTCAAACTTAAATCAATCAGAAGATATGGAGAGGGACATTTTATACTCATAACAGAAACAATTCAACAGGAGGAAGTCTCAATCCTAAATATCTATGCCCCTAATATAAAAGCACCCACGTATGTAAAAGAAACATTACTAAAACTCAAGGCAGCCATCAAACCGCACACACTAATAGTAGGAGACTTCAACACTCCTCTCTCACCAATGGACAGGTCAATCAGACAGAAACCTAACAGAGAAATTAGAGAATTAATGAAGGTAATGAATCTATTGGACTTAGCAGACATCTATAGAATATTCCACCCAAATAGGAAAGAATATACCTTCTTCTCTGCAGCTCATGAAACTTTGTCGAAAATGCAAATTATTAAGATCAGAAATGAAAGGGGGGACATAACCACAGACAGAGAGGAAATTCAGAGAATCGTTAGATCTTACTACAAAAGCCTGTATGCAACAAAAATGGGAAATGTAAAAGAAATGGACACTTTTTTAGATAAATACCATATACCAAAGTTAAACCAGGACCAGGTGAACAACCTAAATAGAGCAGTTAGTCGTGAAGAATTAGAAGCTGTTATCAAAAACCTCCCTACCAAAAAGAGCCCAGGAACAGATGGTTTCAATCCCGAATTCTACCAGAACTTCCAAGAAGACCTAATACCTATACTCCTTAAGGTATTTCACAATATAGAAACAGAAGAGTCATTACCAAATTCCTTTTATGAAGCTGCAGTTACTCTGATACCAAAACCACACAAAGTCTCTACCAGGAAAGAGAATTACAGGCCAATCTCACTCATGAAAATTGACACAAAATTCCTCAGCAAAATACTGGCAAACTGAATCAAAGAACACATTGGAAAAAATATCCATTCTGATCAAGTAAGCTTCATCCCAGAGATGCAGGGCTGGTTCAACATACGAAAATCTATCAATGTAATCCATCATATAAATAAGCTGAAAGAAAAAAAAAACATATGATCTTTTCATTAGATGCTGAAAAAGCATTTGACAAAATTCAACATCCCTTTATGCTAAAAGTCTTGGAGAGATTAGGGATAAAAGGGTCATACCTAAATATAATAAAAGCTATATACATCAGGCTGTCAGCTAACATCAAATTAAACAGAGAGAAACTCAAAGCCGTCCCACTATAATCAGGAACAAAACAAGGCTTTCCACTCTCGCCATACATCTTCAATATAGTGCTTGCAGTTCTAGCAATAGCAATAAGACAACATAAGGGGATCAAGGGGATTGGAATTGGAAAGGAAAAAGTTAAACATTCGTTATTTGCAGATGATATGATAGTGTACATAAGTGACACCCAAAACTCCACCAAAGAACTTTTACAGCTGATAAACACCTTTAGTAATGTGGCAGGATAAAAGATGAACTCCAAAAAATCAGTTGCCCTCTTATACACAAAGGATATGGAAGCAGAGAGGGAGAACATGAGCAAGAATGCCAGGACCACGAGGGGTGTACCCACCCACTGAGACAGTGGGGCTGATCTATTGGGAGCTCACCAAGGCCAGCTGGACCGTGACTGAAAAAGCATGGGATAAAACCGAACTCTCTGATCATGGCGAACAATGAGGGCTGATGAGAAGCCAAGGACAATGGCACAGGGCTTTGATCCTACTTCATGTTCTTGCTTTGTGGGAGCCTAGCCAGTTTGGATGTTCACCTTCCTAGACATAGAAGGAGGGGGGAGGACCTAGGACTTTCCATAGGGCAGGGAACTCTGAGTGATCTTTGGCCTGGAGAGGAAGGGGGAGAGGGAGAGGGTGGGGGTGAGAAGGGTGGGAGGAGGGGGAGGGAAATGGGAGGCTGGGAGGAGGCTGAAACTTTTTCTTTTTACTTTTCTCAATAAAAAAGTTAAAAAAAGAGAACCAAAGGTTTCAATGCATCCTAGTCAATTTGAGAGACCCTTTTGAAAATGAGAAAATAAACCAAAATATAAAGGGATGGGAGAACAGTTCAAAAGTAGAGCATCTGTCAAGCATGCCGGAAGTTATGGCTTCATTCCTCATTGTGACCACTAGTCACAAGAAAAAAAATGCCAAGTTATATATAATAAGTAAAATAGACTTTCAGGTTACAAACTTCTGGCATTGGAACCAATCACAAAATTTCCCATTAAAATTGATTATTGATGTTTATTTTACATGCCTCTTACTCATTAATTTTAAGAATCATAGAGGACATTTATTTACTATATTGAAAGACTGTTGTGTCTATAACCTGTCCTAATTGACTTTCTTTTGCAATGATAAACAACATGATCAAAAGAAAATTGGTGAAGAACAAGTTTATTTCATCTTACAACTTAGAGTCCATCATGAATAGAATTCAAAGCAGGAACTCGGGGAGGAAAACTGGACACAGGAACTGAAATAATGTCCATGGAGTAATGTCATGTTATAGACATAAAATTTTGTCCTGTCTGGTCCCACGGTCATTTAGTCCCAAAGATATGTACAAAGACCTACAATAATTATAAACTGGTTGGCCTAATAGATCAGGCTTATTATTATCTATCTCTTACTACTTAAATTAACCCATAATTCTTATCTATATCTGCCCATGTGGTTTGGTAATTTACTCAGTGAGGCATTCTTATCTTCCTCTGGGACTGGCTGGTGAGTGCAGACTGAGCCTTTCCTCTTTCAAGAATTCCCCTTGCCTCATCAGCCCACCTATAATTCCTGCCTGGTTTCTGGTCAATCACCATGTTATTAAACCTTTGCAAGTGAGAAACCTTTACAGGGTACAAGAAAATTATCCCATAACATCATGTACTATGTTGCTCTTTATGACTTGCTTGGTTTGATTTCTTATACAATCCAGGAACACATGCTTAGGGGTGGCACCACCCACAGTGGGCTAATTTTTTCCACACCAATAATTCATTATGATGCTGTGAGTCATGACTACACAGTAATTTTGTGTGAGAAAGGCAGTGTCTCATAACTCTTTGTGTATCTTCTGGCTCTTTGCAATATCCCCCCTCTTCCTTTATGTTCCCCGAGTCATGGACTTCTTTAAGTGTTCTCTTTCTGGATGACGTTTCAGCTATAGACTTATTCTCAGCATCACTAGATAATAAAAAAAATTACTGAACAATAGGACCTATTAATATAAATTTATTCAATTTTCCAATAAAAAGACACAGGCAAACAGAATGAAAAGGAAAACAGTATCCATCCATCTGCTGTATACAAGAAATACACTGCAATTCAAAGACAGATCACTAAGAAAGTTGAATATGACCTTAAGTGTCTTTTGGCCATTTGAACTTCTTTTGTTGAGAATTCTCTGTTCAGTTCTATACCTTATTTTTTAATTGGGTTAATTAAAATTTTAATGTCTAGTTTCTTGAGTTCTTTATATATTTTGGAGATCAGACCTTTGTCTGATGTGGGGTTGGTGAAGATCTTTTCCCATTCAGTAGGATGCCTTTTTGTCTTAATGGCTATGTCCTTTGCTTTTCAGAAGCTTCTCAGTTTCAGGAGATCCCATTTATTCATTGTGGCTCTCATTGTCTGTGCTATTGGGGTTATAAATAGTAAGTTGTCTCCTGTGCCCAGGTGTTGCATTCTATGTCCGACTCTATCTTCTATCAAGTTCATTGTGGTTGGATTTATATTGAGGTCTTTAATCCATTTGGACTTGAGTTTTGTGCATTGCGAGAGATAAGAATCTATTTTCATTCATCTACAGGTTGACATCCAGTTATGCCAGCACCATTTTTTGAAGATGCTTTCTTTCATCTATTGTATAATTTTAGCTCCTTTGTTTAAAATCAGGTGTTCATAGGTTTGTGGGTTAATATTCGGGTGTTCGATTTGATTCCATTTG